>OY759229.1:18292700-18892700 GCA_963662185.1 Eilema griseolum | reverse complement strand
TCAGACATATATACCTATACAGCCCAGACTCAGCCTCTGATTGCTTGAATCAACAATAGTACCCGGAAGACGTTAATTGGCTCACCCTCTATTACGTGGTCCTGAATTTAATGATTGGTGAAATGTGGGTGTTAATTCATTTCTGCCTAACCCTGCGGGGATAAAGGCGTGATTATATGTATGTATTAATTTTACAAAGGCTAGTCTGACGAAACGGACACATTCTTACAGCTCCTCTACGCCACGTTTACGCCTATATATATATATGGATTATACGAACAAAAAACCTATTGCCTACGTAGGTATTAAAGAAGCTATAAATTTAAAAAGATATGTACCTATGTATATCGTATTATTAAATAACGAAAATCTGTTGTAGTACTCGAAACACATACTTGATATGGTAAATATGATAATAATAACACCTTTTAATTGTTGCTACTGCTAGTCACCGTGAAGTTGATCCCTCCCCCCACCTCCCTCTCGTGCGCGTACACAATCCATTTTTGCAATAATCATGAATACATCTTACTTGTGTACGTATGTATTACCATAAAAAAGACACCATAACGAATTCAAAAAACTCTCACTGCTCCGTTTAGCGGTGCGGTGCGCGGGCGCCGGTAGCGTACACTCGTTCCGGAGGCATAGCAGTCAAGCTCGGGAAAGCTCAGTGTGCGGATGGTACGGAGGGCCGACGGACGCGAGTCGACAACAGCTGAAGCACGACGGACATGTTCGAAACATGGACGTGTGGAGGAGCGGTCGCCCGCCACCGGCATGCGTGCGCGCCTCTGCCGCCTCACCGCCCCACGTCGTTGACACCACCACCACCGACAATTATGCACTTTCGTTTTACAACACCAAAGATCACCCTCCACCGCAGCAGCCGAAACAAGGTGGGTTATATATGTCTAGTAGTACATGCTCGCGCACTTTGTGTTACCTTAGGTCTTCTTGTAGCCCTAAGTCTTTTTGTAGTGAATATTCTAGGAACACCATCCCTCCAACGTTTTCATGTACCAGATTTTTTTACGGTTCATAAATTCACAGGAAATAAAATATATTTATCAGGGTATATTTCTATTTGAAAGCGCAGGTATGAATTTAATGAGCAAAAATATTTTTGCACGATAGTATTTCGTTCCTGTTAATGTCAGACATAGGGACTGAGCTTTTTCAGTGATACGCAATTTATAATTGATATGCTTCGATCATTTCTGCACTGGTCATTATTAATGGAACTTTGTTGATACAATATCAATATGTTCGATGGATAAATAGCAAATAAACAGTTCACAGTTCTAAAAATATTTAGACACTTCATAGATAGCTGATCGGAAGAACTGAAAAGTACCTAATCTATGATTTAGGGTATATAACGCGTTGTCGATATGATGGGATATTGTGTAAAATTTGATGCATTAAATTTTTACCTGGTACATAACAATTGGGGAAAGGAACACAGCAGAGTCTCATAGCTAAGAAACCATTGAAGACGAAAGGAATACCTTAGATACTTCATTGTTTGAAATGCCGCATTTTAGATAATTTACATAGGTACTAATAAAATTTCAGTATGTTTGTGTTTATGTACTTCGCGATTTATACCTACATATCTGATGTAACCCTCTTTAAATTCAAAGTAGGTAAATGATATTTATGTGCATTTTGGTACTTGTGATCTTACTAGTCCTTTTCTAGCACCCCTACGCCGGGTACCACATTACAAGTCGCACTTTTGGTATTGCAAGCACTCATAAGGATAGCCAAATGGTGTAATCCAACGTATCATACAAATTCAACATTGTTCAAATTACATACATATATATGCGAAATTACATATTTTTGACAGTTATATTAATATTAAGTACAAATATTATTTTGAAAACGCGCTAACAATATGTGATAAGGAGAAAAAAAAGCACCTCTGCCTACCCCTTCGGGGATATAGACGTGAGTTTATGTTATGTTATGTTTAATTATTTTAAAGTTTTTAAATATTTCCATGAATAATTTTTGTTCGAATTTAATTACGGTAATGTTATCGTTTGACATGAAGATAACTGGGGGTTAATTTGGGGCAATTATTTATTATTAAATACGTCATGCAGAAACATCGTGGCTTTCATAAATATAGCTAGGTACGTGAAGAAATAATACATCTTTATTTATTAGCTTATATTGGGAATTACATTATTATTCATATAAATTATATCATTATTATTACGAATGACGTATTTTTTTGCGTATCGCAATGTCTCGTCTCTGATTGGTGCGTAAAATGATGAAGTTCGTTAAATTTTTTTGTCACCATTTTAGAGTAGGTACGGACAACATATCTATATTTTATAATATATCATTGATTTGTAGTTGTTTCGTTATCAAGTTTAATTTTAGAATGCTTGGTCTATGAAAAAAATCTGTTTTAGTTTCTTTTAATTTTCTTAAGATAATTCCTGTATTATTACTCTGTGTGTCAAGTACATGATAAATATTCATTGCACACAAAAGCATTGCAATGTCTAACAACTGTTACGATTCTTACATGGTATTTCATATGAAGCGTTCCTAAAATAGGCTTGCCTATCGATTTGCAATACAGGTCTTGGACCTAGTAGAATCCAGATCTCACTATGGAATAACACTGTACATACATACGTAGGTAATGCAAGAGGATGCAAGGGACATTAAATTTTCAAAGAGAAAAGGTCCCGAAGAAAGATGGACATATTCCTCCATTACATTAAACTGTCCTATTAACCATCGATGTATTCCTCAACTACGAGTATAGCAGGTGTTAGCTTCTTGCTTTATTTGACGGAACTTTTTGCGTAACATATTAAACACGTAAATTATTGTCAAGAAGCTTTAATTCTGCAGTTTTAATCGCTAACACACGGTTTATGGTAGACGAGAAAATGCATAGATCTTATTAAAAAAATGGCGGTTCTGTAATTATTTTTTTTTCAATTAATCGAACTAGCTATGAATTACTAACATTTAATGTGTTATTCTTTGTGAGAGTCAAGGGTTAAAAAATAATGTACCTACCACCTATCAGCTGAATTGTTGTTTTAGGATCATCTGCATGTCATTGTACCAATTATTTGATTGTTATTACTGTTGTGTGTTTATGGTGTGTGTTTATTAATGTTTGTGTGAATTATTATATCCTCAGTTGCTTTCTTTCTTGCCGTATTCTCTATCTTATCTTTTCTTTGGCCTCTACTCTTAGATTTTTACATTAATAATTTGAACCTTTTCAACAAAACTTTTATCTATTATCGGTTATAAGGAAAATTAAAACTATGATCATTTACAAGTTTACGAGTCAAGACAAAGTGTACTTGTTATAAATTAAAATTTCCTACAACAAGTAAGCGACTATTTTAATCCTAACATTACCCGCGGTCCGACACGCAATTGGCTGGTTTTATTGCGCTTTGTAAATATGTCTTTTTGTAGCTAGGCATTATTTATTGAATCCCAACGTCGCCGTCGATATGAAATCTAACTTTAGCTTGTAGGCTGTGCTGGCGGGATCTTATAATAGCCATCTTTCTAAGTAAGTTTAGCAACCGCACTGACTCACGTTTAGCGACGCGTTCAATTCTATTACCAGGAGATATTGCATTATTCTTCAAGAAAATTCTAAGGGTTCATCGAAAAAATAGTGCAATTGACAGTTATAGGCACATACATATTAAAATGATGGTGTCAATACACCTATGTATATCCCCTCGGGTATAGACATCACGAGTAGTATAATTTAGAAGCCCCTGTAGTTAAAGATAAGAGAGGTAGCAATTGCTAGGATATTCTAGGATGTGTGTGTGACGATTACACAAACTTGATGGCAAGCAGCTAGCGTGGGACCAATTAGAGGAAGGTAGAGACTAGTTAGGGGGATTAAAGATGAAAAAAATAAATAAAGAGGAGGACGTTCTTCTTCGATTAAAAATCAAGCGAAATAAATGGTTCATAAAGTTCCCTAGATTTTTTCGGTCCAATACTTGACCTCAGCCACAGCTTTGTCCGATTTCCTACATAAGTTTTCGATATTACACGTGGAGTGGCACTATGGACAAGAGAACTAATGCAGCAGTGGCATTTAGAAAAGTTTTTGCTTGATTATGTATATCGCAACGTTAATAAAAAAGAAATCAGACAACATCAAATCTATATCTTATTAGTTACAATATACCATTTATATTATGTTAGTAAAAAATTAGCATTGAGTCTGTTTGTAATTAATTAGGTATTACATATCAAAATAGAGTAATAAAAGTAAAGTCACACAGTAAAAATCTAAACTAATATGTCAAATTTATAATTTACTTAATAGAATGAAGATTAAATTTAAAAGATATGTCAAATCCGCCATTCAATTAATAGAGTTAATATATATCTGCCTATCCCTTCGGAGACATGAGGTACAGGCGTGAGTTTATTACAATCAATTATAATTTATAATATATAGGACAGGGGCTTAGAAACTGTAAACTCATCATATTTGCAAAATTATCCTAATTTTACTTTGTAAATGTTTCTACCAAGGATTGTTGTTTTTAACACGAAGAGGTAAATAGCCGTGACAAGGAGAAGAGAGAACATGAATAAAATATTATATGCTTAAAGATGTAAAATTAAACAAATATCTAACTCGAAGCAGCGACCCAGCGAACGTGAGTCAACTTATTCCAACGCCTTGAGTTGTACCGTTAGGTATTTATAACAGCAGTATTACACTACATCGCAAATTTTATATAACTCCGATTCATTTCAAATACACTGCTCCTTTAGCGAAGGCGGAAGTTAAACTAGTCACGAATTTCAGTGTATACAGAGCAGTGAAATGGTAAGCGAGCTAAAGGTCGCGAACGTCGGCGGCTGGCGAAAGCGTCGCTTGTTTTGTTTTAAGATTTTATACTTGAGGTAAAACAAGATATAATGAACCGATTACATTATATTTTGCACATAGATTTAAATGATTACAATAGTTCATCATTTTATAACTTTATTTATAAACACAATATGTAGAGAGAGTTTTAAAATTTAAAAATTCAATTGGTATGAGAGAGGTAATAGATTATTTAATTATTCGCGTGGTAGATAACTACTACTTCGTACTCCTTGTGACTCCTCCAATATTATACAGGCAAAGAATTGAATTTATATTACATTTGTTACTCAATCGCGGCAGAATGACTGAACCGATAGGAATGAATTCGATTCGGGTACAAGAGATAGATCTGGGTGCAAAGAATGGGATCTAGAATAGCAAAGATGCTACTCAGTAGATCAGTTCACGCGAGCGGAAACGTACACCCAACTCTATGAACCTTCGAACATCTAGCTATAGAAATAGTGGTTTGTAAGGTATGTGAAAAATACCGGACAGCTTTAATTTTTTTTTTTTGACACGGGAACGACACCTTATCCCTGGGTCAGTCGGGGTGCGCGAGGGATATGCCAGAGGCTACCTCTACCTCGGCAACAGATGGCCCAAGACGGCCGTGCGGTTTTAGTCGGTTCGAGCCCAACATAACCATCCCGCTGGCCACGGCGGGGGGGATCTGAGTGGATCTGCATGTGAAAAAAATAGAATTGACACCTTTCCGGAAAAGCTCTTGTATTACTACTACGGTTGCCTATAAGAAATCACCTTAAGCGATAACAGCACCATTTCAACTTGATTAATTTTCAGGGAGTGTCATGTATGTATTTCTACAAAATTTTAACTAAGAAACTAAGTATGTTTATCCGCATTTCGAAACCCATAACACAGCTTAACATATGAAATCATATAAAAAACTAATATTTCGCTTGAAAGATTCATCCATTGTTTTTATTGTGTTCTGACACATTTAAACTTTTTAGAAGAGCTGTTCATTACTTGCTTGTTTCCATTAATGACTGCACGAATGATCGTGTAATATGTTACATTACACTGTGTAACACGGTCATCAGGCACGCTTAGCTAAATAGTAAACGTCTCAACGACTACTACTTAAGATAAACATCTTAATTTTGTCTTGAATGTCGTATGGTTCCGACTTGCATCGCAGCTTCATCATAGAATGAAAGGAACGTTTACATAACCTGGTACGAAGCGAAAGACTTTCGCTCGGTGCAAATAAATTGAGAAATGATAGATGTTCTACAAGCTATCGCTAGTGGTGCATTGAAATACATTTCTAGACTCATCTGTATAAAGCCTATCGATTTCTTGGGAGTAGCCCCCTGGTAAATAATAAGTAATAGCACCAACCAACGAACGAAGAAAAAGTTGAAAGAATTTAAGTATCTAATGTTTTTCACTCGATATAATTATAATTAAAAAAGAAAAAGAAGAGTCAAAATTCATATTATTCTGTAAAAAACCATCAAAACTAGACCCATATTTAGCAATTAGACCACTGGTCAACGATACGGCCCCGTCCTAAGAAGGCTCAGCGGACCTCTTTTTTGATCTATTCACAAACACGTTAATTAATTTAACGTTTTGTCAGTACAAAATCAAATAAATTTACATTAATTTTGCGTTAAATACATGCCTCGAGTCTCGCGAGTACTTAATTCATTCGGAATTTTAATTTTCACTTATACGCTGTGGTCAGAATTTTCATTTTCATAAATAAATACGTGTTCCAATCATTTTCCGAATCTATAATTAATTTGGAGATCAAAATAATCAACTATAGGTACGACTATATATTTTCCATATAGGAAACCGAACCAAATGCAGCGTGGAAATGAGAGTAGATTCTGGGTTCCAAAAAGGGTTGTAAGCTTTGGGTGCAACTAGAATTGTCGCTCGCATGAATAAGAAACACTATTTAATTGTGATTGATGCATAGGGAAATGCCTTAAGGGCCACCTAAAAACCCAGTATCCTAAGACCCGACACGTCGTGCGGTTTTAATCAGTTGGAATCAAGTATAATCGGCTCCGCCGTCTGGAGGAGGGTACCGGTCAGGGTATCCGTTGGAATTTCCACATGAAAAAAAAAAGATTCACAAGATAGCGACTAACTTTTCCATGGAATTTGATTCGCTACACTGTTTAGGCCGTCAAACGCTCAACGCCTGACCTACTTACAAGTTAACCACATTACCTTGCTAGGAACAAAGTCAAAGTCAAAGTCAAAAATCATTTATACCGTATAGATCATTATAACAGCACTTATACGTCAGCGTTAAATATATATTAAAGACTAGTTTAGTAATATTAAGGCTTTAAGGTCCTGATTACTTTATTCTTTATTTTATCTTACAAGAGTGTTTTTCCAACAGGATTTTTATGGTAATGGAAAAATTTAATTTCATTCATAAATGGACTTGACTATATTAACCGAAAATAGAGAAAAAAATAGGTGGTTCGGTAGCTCAGAGGTCAGAGCATTCCCCCCTGTAACGGAATCTCGTCTGAACTGATTAATTTTTATTCCTATCTTAATCTTTTTGAATAGTTAGCAATGATAGCATACTCTTAGCTTTAAAATTTTAATAAATTAGAGTACTAAGATAGATTTCAACAGTTTTATTTTCACAACTTTTATATTAGTGTTAACATACATTTGAGTATATAATTATGATGTTAAGATACAATATAATTGAAAAACGTGTGTTGGTAAAAAATTCAAAGTCTTTATGCCAATTGTGTGATAATTATTAAATAATTTTGTCTCGTGATGACAGACATTGTGATTTTCTGAGGTAGGTACTATTATGCATATATATATTGTATTTACCGAGCGAGTGAAGCGTGCGAGACTCTGTTACGACAAGGTGGCTGATTTTGCTTTGGTCCGTATGTCTGTTTGTTAGTGAAAAGGTGCCCTTCATTATAAAAAATCTGATAATAACAGAGGGGAGAAGTTTGGTGTAGGGTTTTTCTAAGAAGGAATCATCATTATTTTTGGTGAAATACTTTCTGTTTCATGTATTATTTTTGCTTGAAAAATTTTGCAAAGAGTATTTGCGAGTTCTATTTTTTTTACTAAATATTACAAAGAAGCATACTATAGATACGCAATATTTAGTTACTTAGACTAAAACAGAGAGTGTCGCAGTCTTTCAAAGTATTACGCTCAGGATCAAATGTAGCGGTTCATTTTTATAAACATGTATTTATAAAGCAATTTTTAATTTGGGCATAAATAAGCGCTTCAATGGAAGTGGAAATACGACTGTCGGTACATCATTATGACCTAGTTTCATGTATTGATCGAACGTCATCATCAGTTGCAAAGTTGCTCATCAATTTAAAACTACGAGTAGTATATCTGGGGACTTTCAGTTAAATAAAATAACATTATTTTTGCATAGTTCCTTTCATCAATATGTCATCAAAGATTTGACTCTTAGAATACAAGGAAACTTAATCAGTTCTCGGACGAAGAAAACAACAAAGGCTTACAATTATGCTTACAGTTAGTAAAGCCGCGTGGTTCCCGGCAGAGTACATTTTGAGCCACCCCATCTCTTCCCATGCGGTGTTATACAAGGCGACTAGGGCTGTTTAACATTAGCATTATTAACAGTATATACAACCCAGCCTCAGGTAATAGGCTCACCCCTATTATTACGTGGGACCAAATTTAATGATTGGTGAAATGTGGATGTTAATTCACCTCTGCCTAAACCTCCGGGGATAAAGGCGTGATTATATGTATGTATGCATGTACGCTTACAGATTGTGTCGTCCGGTCAGCTGATTTTTGTTTTCTTCTCGATTACTTTCACACGTGATCGCCGCATGTAAAGATATAGAGTTCGGTATTCGAAATAAGTATGTCACAAAGAAAAGATCTATTGTCCGGTGTGTGATTATTTAATGAAACGAGTTTTTGTCTTCTTATTAAATTCTTTTCCTTTTTGCAAAAAAGTACTGTACTTAAATAAAATGTACATTATCAAATTATGTTCTCGTTAACTGTAATGAAATTTATGTTAGTACCAATAGCTTAAACCCGTTGCTCAAAAAAAATAAAGTATATCTATCTTAGTTCTAATAATTCTTACTTAATTTACATAATATTATTTCCTTTAAATAAAATATTATAAGTACAATATGTAGGTACAAATCTACAGTATCAGGCGTGAAAGCAGTTCTCCCCATAGATGTTAACTGGAAGGGTGACCAGAAGACTAGCGGTTTTTCCATGTTAAATGGCAATGCTTATTCTCTTTTTTTAAATATGTCTTTATTGTACTTACAAAGAAAAAAAGTCTTTATAAGAAACAAAAAATATTTATAACAACTCGAAATGATTGTGAGTCTATCATGAAATCTTTTAAAGAGTAAAATTGTTTACATCATACAAATCACTTCATCAAGCGATTTGATATTTAATACATTTAATTATGCTAAAGGCTTATTTGCACACAACCTTAACCCACCGTGTTGGTGACGAGTGACGACATGGTGGGAGATCACCGCGCGGCGTGGTGGGGCGTGAGCAGAGGAGGGAGGGCAGTCCTCTCCACCGCACTCGCGCCCAGCCGCGGTCATTGACCGCACACGTTATGCAACCGCCGTAAAATACTGATAAAGACATCCATGAGGTTGCACCTCAACGTGTTCAATCTCGTTGCTTGGCAACCGTGTCTAAGGTTGTGCGTAGGTTGGCGACTCGTCTAGACGGTGTCCCAAGTACTTATAATACCTATTGTCATCTTAGTTCACGCGTTCATGTATTTTAAGAGCATTGATAAAGGATTATTTATGAAATATTTAACACACCTATACATATTTGGATGGATATGTTTATAAACTGGCCATTGACAGCGTATTGTTCGGTAGACGTGGGTGCAATTTTACTCCATCGCATTGCACTAATAGGTATACAGCAGACACTGTTATTCGGGTTTCAGTTTTACGAATATTTGATTATCCGGATTATTGTATCAATCGCGAGCAATTTTCGTTGAAATTTATAATTATACATATAAAATATATGTATAATACAATACCCAAATACCTACTACGCATTAGTTAATCTCTTTGTTACATTTTAGTAGAATGTAAGTATAATAACGTAAAGTAGATATTTGACTAAGTATGTAGGTAGGTATCTACCTAAAAGATAACCTTACACGGACTGCTTACAGTTAGATAACTATTCATAAAAATAAATCTATAAATGTATAAATAGTCAATTAATCGGATTTTCGACTATCCGGATGTCATACGACGACAATTAGTCCGGTTAATCGAGTCTCTATTATATATTTAGTATACGTAGTATGTAACAATTAGTGTTGACCGTGGTTCCATCAAAATTCTGCTCCCGTACCTACCCGCGGCCCCACAGGAACCAATTCTCGGGATTTCTAATCTCATTCCCGCGACCTGTAGAAACATATTCCCGGGATTAAAAGTAGCCTACTGCCCATTTCAGACCATAATGGATCTCTGACGATTTGGCGAATTTTATCCAAACTAGTTCAGCCGTTTTTGTGTGACAGAGTAGGTATCTGTGCGTTCACACATTCCACACATCCAAACTATCGCGTTTATAATATAGTGTGATTTCTTATACGCAAGGAGTTAACGAGCAGGGTTGATTGACATTGAGAATTGAATAAATTTACTGTTATCATCTCACTCATCCAAGTGTTATATTTTGCGAACGTTTCGCGAGCAGCGTTTTAGAATATACATATATATATTCACGTCTTTATCTTCGGAGGGTTAGGTAGAGGTGAATTTACACCCACATTTCACCAATAATTTTATTCGGCCCCACGGTGTGCCTATTGCCGTACTTCGGGCACAATTGTTGACTCGAGCTGTGCATCTGAGGCTGAGTCTGGACTATATATATCTGTCTGATGTTAAACATCCCTGTCTCTTAGTCGCCTTGTACGACACCGCATGGGAAGAGATAGAGTGGTCCAAATTCTACTCTGCCGGACACCACGCGAAAAGAATATTAATAAATGTAAAAACAAACCTACATATATTCACGCTTGTTTATACATATTACAGTAGACAGAGGTGAATTATACATCTAAATGTTGCTTAAAAAACCACATCAAAATTCTACCTTGTATGTCCATGATACCTAAAATACTAAATTTAAAAATAGTAAACTATCGCTGAACGTCAATTATTTTGTAGATTTAAATGCATAATATCTTGGTCACTAGGTATATTACCGAGGATCTCAGAGATCATGTAGACATAGATAGGGAGCGCAGGGCGTTGGCGGTGAGGTGTAACATGCTGACCCGCAGGTTTGCTCGCTGTAGCAAAGAGGTTAAAATCACCTTATTTAAGGCATACTGCCAGAACCTCTATACGGGCAGTCTGTGGGTGGACTTTGCACTTAAGTCGCTGAGCGCCTTGCGAGTTCAATATAACAAAGCCTTTAGGGTGCTGTTGGGGTTGCCGCGCTATTGCAGTGCGTCAGCGATGTTTACTGAGGCGAGAGTAGACAGGTTTCATGCCATCTGGCGCAAAAGATCGGCGTCATTGTTAAGCCGTGTCCGTGGCAGCTCCAACAGTATTCTCAGAGTAATAGCAGCGCGGTACGACTCACCCATAATGAAGCATATCACCAGTAGAGTGAAACCCTACATGGTCACTTTAATTAATTGACTTAATATATTTGATTTGATTTATGTCGATTATTTGACTTATATTTGAGTTATATTTTATTATGAATTGACATTTTATTGACTATTGCATTTAGTATTAACCTGTGATACGTAATTTATTAATAATTGAAATATTTTAATTTTGTGAATTATAAAATTTTTAACTGACATCAAATCTAATGCAATAATATAATATCAATTGATAATAATTTCCTGATTTGATTTTAAACTGTTGACATTTTGTATGCTAAATTGCTTACCATAGATGTAAGACAAATATTGTTATTAACAAATTGGGCCCTGTTGCCATCAATAAAATGATATTATTATTATTATTTCAAAAATATCCATGTAAAACATATTTTTAAAATAGATACTCAAGTACATCAAAAAATACAAATACCATTTTTTAAAAAGGAACACTCCACCGACATCCGCTCACGGGATGCCAGAGAGAGGAAATTCCCTATAATAGTATTAGGTGTTGTGCTCAACACAACATTTAATCTTATTATAAGGAATTTCCTACCAGTAGGCACCTTCTGCATCAAGATTGATGCCGGGGTGAGGTGGAGGAATTGAAGCTAAAATAACAATTTCAATTTACATTTATTCCAAATCACAGATAACTACTCACAGAGAACGTTAATAAAATAAAAGAGTAAGCTTTGTTTCGCCTGTACACACATCAATGTCAATAATGTGTAATTAAAAACGAAATACGAATATACCATACTATGAAATTTGTTCGGTGAAATAAATTAAACGCGTTTGTGTTTCTCGGTATAATTCCTGAGAAGGTGCACCAATATTATAGAGGTGAAAGTGTCACGATACTTTCAGGTGACCCAGGTCAGTGCCGCAGGGGACCAACGGGCTAACCAACTCTCGCCTTGTTTGTGATGTTAACTTATACGTTGTGAACGTAATACGTCAACGAAAAGCATATACTTGCTAAGTTTTATTATTTTATTACATTCAGAAGTGAACATCAGTTCATTTGTGAATTTATTGTATGTATTGTATTATTAGTGGTTTAGGTACTAATGTTACAATAAGCACAGCATGACGTTATAGTTGACATTTCTTTAAAGAAATAACACTTTTAAGAAATAACAATACCTAAGGTAAAGGTATGGGCTCTTACATGAAAGTCCTCGGACTTGAATGCAACTCAAATTTATACATAATAATATTACAAAGTAGTAAATTTTTGTATTTTTCTATGTTACGAATAAACTCAAAAGCTTCTAGATCGATTCCAAAAAATCTTTTCCCATTAGAAAGCTACATTATCACTGACTAAAATAGGCTGTGTTATTGTATTTCCAAAAAATAGGGATCCTTATTAAAACTGCCATAAAAATAACTCAAGGTGTAAAAATACACCTAAAAATTTCTTATATCACGTGCGCTGCGAAAACTATTTATTATAGAACAAAATAATGTACTGCAGAAATGTATAACTTAAAAGGCTCTACATCTGTAAGTCACATCAAAATATGTATCATTATTGAAGCTATTTTTAACAATACAGTGCTATTCCTTATCCAAATAAATACGTTACATAGGATATCGAAAATCCCTTCACGCCCGCCTCCCCTTTTCTGGGGCTTGATTTGGACACCGTGCAAAGGGGGCCCCCCTTTGCACGGTGTCCAAATCAAGGATCCCTTTGTTAAAACCGTAGATGATCCAGGGTTTTACTACGTATTGTTTTATATTATAATTTAAATAGTCAGTTACATAATAATAGCGTTTTGTAGTTAAACTTTTTTGAATATAAAATTTAATTTAAGTTTAATACACCCAACTAATATTTTATTTTAACGTGGATACGTCAATAATTGTATTTTAAAAGCATACTATAGTTGCGGCACGCTATGATGGCCGTTTTGACACGATTGGTTTTGTTCATTTTCTCTTTTTGGTGTGTGAAGTTTATTTTCTTCTGTTCCAGTCATGCCATATTTTTCATTAGTTGTTCTTTGTCTAATATTAAGCGCACCAAAAAAGAGACGAGCAAAACCAGTCGTGTTAACCAGTAAGCTATCGACGACGCTTATTCACTTACCGACACCGATGGGAATTTAATACTGTACTAGTAAGCAATTTTTTATTCCGCAGTTATCCGTGAAAGCCTAAAACCTGCCTAGGCAGTAGATCTAAAAAAAAATGATGATAACTACATCGGCACATACCTATGGATCGATTTTGTGGCTACATGTCTGTACATGCAAAATCCAATTACACCACGGTATCTGTGGAGCTGTCTGTTACTTTGACGTGGTTTTAATACAAGGAAAATGGTCAGGCACATTTCACCGCAACGTTTAGTTTGACTTTTGTGGCCCACCTAATGGAAAGTGGTTACCTTGGTCTATGGACATGTAAGCACAGAGAATAAAATTTCAGTGCCGTGTAAAAAGACAAAGCAGGACAAACCTTTGGTTATCCCACAGACGGCACAAAAACTCTATCTTTGATTAAAGATTTAAAAGCTAAAGATATAACATAACATAACATAAACTTACGCCTATATCCCCGAAGGGGTAGGCAGAGGTGCTAGAACCCACATTTAGCCAGTTTATGTTTAGGTACCAATGTAATAGGTGGCGAGCCTATTGCATTAACCGGGCTCTTATAAACCTGCGATAAATACACACATAACGTCGAAAAGTATTGAAAAGTCATTGGTGTGTGCCAAGGTAAAACCTGGGATCTAATACGAAACCTCGTCTTAGCAGTCCATTACCCATACTACTAGGCTACCGCGGTAATAGAAAATGCTAAAGAATGCTTGGTATAGGTACAGCCTGACACTTAATTAATTAATGACAAATTAATGTACTATAAACAAACTAATGCGTTATTCAAATCGATATGACATTAAAATAGTTAATTGACGTTTTATAAGCACCACGGCACCGTGTAAATGGTCTATACGAAATTAATCTTTTATAATTTTGTTGTTGTCTAGAATTGAATTCAAATTATTTTCTGAGATTTGTTTAAATAGTTTTAGTTTAGTTTTTAGATTGTTTACATAAAAGGTAATGGACTGCTGAGACGAGGTCTCGGGTTCGTTCCCAGGTTTTACCATGGCACACACCAATGACTTTTCGATGCTATTCGAAGTTATGTGTGTATTTATCGCAGGTTTATAAGTGCCCGGTTAATGGCAATAGACTCGCCACCTATTACATTGGGACCTAAACATAAACTAGCAAAATGTGGGTGCTAGCACCTCTGCGTACCCCTTCGGGAATATAGGCGTGAGTTTATGTTATGTTATGTTACAAAGGTAATATGCTTATACTAAATTAGGTATTAAGTAGATATGCTAAAGAGCATAGCAAATTCGAAGCTTGGAGGTTCTTTAATTATCATTCCCAGACGGTAGATATCAGTTATGGCATCAAAAATCTAACTTTTTTTGATAAAGCCAGTGTCACGCGCACAATAAATACAAATCGAACTGCATATCAGGCGGACAATACTCCTTTTATTGGCTTCGGTGCGCCGTTGTTAGAGCTATTTACCTTTTACGTGCTAAAAGGTAAATAGCCCTCTCATAATTGCGTGCATAGATATATTTAATATTCGAGACAGAAGATTGCAGGTACTACAATAAAACACTTTTTACAATAAATATAGTTAGCTAGAAGTGCGTAATTTGTGCTTTTTACGCGGTCACGCTAGAGGTAGCGCAATCCCTAAGCTTGGTTATTATAGGCTTGTGTTTTGACTACAAATGAGTACAATGTGTAGCAGAACGTTACTATAATACCTACTTACTTGGAGGGAGAGTGTTTATAGTCATCATGATATTATTATTATAGTTTCAGAAACATATATTTGATTCCATATACAAAGAGTGCAGTTGTAATACTAACGTTTCATCGCACTCCGTAGCATTAAATATTCCGTTCGTTTCAAAGTATATCGCTCCAGAAAGTCAATTCCCGTAACAAAAATCTATTCAAAATTCAGCCTCAATCTATTCTTAATATCCTTAAATTTCTTAAAAAAGTCAATGAAAATTGTGATAATACCGTTTTGTGACATTTGGGACAATGCAATTAAATCGAGACTCAAATTTGACTAGATTGTAATATCGAGACAGATCAACAATTACACATCTGAATTTGTTTCTACAATAGTTCTTTGATTCTACAATATTCTAGGACACTTTACACAGCTCTACATCGATCCGGAGTAAGCTCGTAAGATATTTTTGAAGTGAAAACTTCTTAGGACGCCTTAGTGGCCTATCGCGATTCTTAGGGGGTGATTTTCCTAAGGAGGGCCATATCGATAAAGATGGCCCTGTGTCAGCCAGGGTGCGTGGGATATACCTATCAACCTCACCTCCGGCAACCAACAACGACACACAGACGATGTGCGTTTTAGTCGATTCGAGTCCGATAAAATCTCACCCAACGGCTCAGGCAGTGGTGTATCCGTGGCGATTTTTCACACGTAAAGAAAAGGGTGTGAGTTTTTATAGAGTGGTAAGCTCCCGATCCGTCACTCAGGTTATTTTTTTATGGTAATAAACGAATACTTACTGAACTTACATTTCAAGAAGTTCTGGTATACCATAATTCGGTGGTGGAACTATAAGTATAGTCCGATAAGTCTGATCCGATTATACTGCACCGTGTCGTTAAGAGTTTGATAACAAGAGTCCACAAACTATACTCGGAGGTAGTAAGCTCCGTCTGTACGGGGCAGCTCGTACATTTTAAATGGACTTCATATATTTGTGTTACTCGAGCTCCCATCGCGGATATTGTACTATTTTTATATAAATCACTCAAATGGCGTAACTAAGCTAAAATCTGGGGTTTGATTTTTCTTTTCATTTATTATGTTAAAAGTAATCTCCTACAGTCTGAGCTAGAGAGTAATTTCTTTTCGGTGAGTTCCTGCGGCGTATAGCCCGGGAACCGACGACGCTTTCCTCAGCCCCTTAGGAGGATATGACAAAACACCGTGCGCTTTTAGTCGGTTCGTGTCCGATTTAATCACTATCTACAGTAAGATGTAGCCCGAGGGTGTTTCCTCACGCAATATAAGACTCCAAACATCAGGAGTTGGGGAGGGGGACTTTCTTGGTATTATAAAACTCTCTAAACTAGACCAAAACGATAACGTAAAAAAACAATATAAGTCAATACGTCAAGACTCCTTGGAACAAAATATTAAGCTGACGCTGCCGTGTGACATGTCTGATGTTATGGTAGAGTTGTTTCCTTAGACTCCCCCGATCTCCCTTGTGAGAGCACTGGACACCCTCTTGTGCTTGTAGTCGTTTATAGTATGCACTTAAATGAATGTATATTATAAACTCCAAACATTCATAGCAACATTGGCAAAATAAAATAAAATCAGCACCGAGAAGGAAATTAATAACGGTCTGTGATTGGTACCTTTGGTAGCATGAAAATTTCGTAGTTAATGCTGGAAATGTGTATCCTACGTAACTAAACCCTACCACAGATTCTAGGTATTCGTTCATTTCTATTTGCTGTTAGTTTGTGTGTTCGATATCACTACTCCGCTAAAATATTTGCTCTGTAACCCATTCTAATAATCTAACTACAGTGCTAATATCATTAATGCGAAAGGGGCTTTGTTGGGTTCTCTATCTACTAATTAAGCTTTTATACCCTAACCGAAGCCTTTTGTTATATTTGGGAAATAGAATTCGGATTCCTCCTCTCGGTTTAGAACCGAGAGGGTTTATCATTCGAAGAATAACAAAGAGTACTTTTTTTACACATTTCAATCAATGACTTCTCTGTATAGATACTGTTAGTTATTGACTGTACGAAACAAGCAAAATTAAGACTACTACTTAACCAGCAATAGTGCGCCATTTTTTTTTTTTTGTCTCCTTTTTGGCAAGTAATAGATATATGCCAATGTCAAGTAATATAGTAGTAGCAATATAAGTAGGTATATATATAAATAAATGTCTTTAGAATTATTAATAGCGAGACGCCAAAGTCAAGTTTTTCAAGTTACAGTCCTCAGTAAAGTTGTGGGGACTTTACTAGAGGCTCCCTAGGGAGGTTTGGAACCAACACGAAAAGTCACAATTCACTGTAATTTGCCACTCTCCACACTTGTGTGCGTTGTCAAAGATACGAGTATTATATCGAAAAATCCACCATTTTTATACATAAAATCTCTAAATCACATCAATTTTGGATAGTAAAAAAATACCGCGATGCGCCATTCTTCATGTTGGCGCCAAAACTCCTGCGCCACTTTTGCTGCTCATTATAAAAAAGCGCGTTGTGTCAAAGATGTCAAAATTCATTAACACATCTTTAATTGATTACATTAAATAAAATATGCTATTATAATATACAATTACTTACAAATTAAAAACTAAAAACTATGCTAACTATACAATATATACAAAAATGGGATAGAGAAAAAGAGGAAGACTGTAATTTCAGGCATCAAAAAATTCCTCCCCATCGATCTCTACTGGTACCGTGCCCAAGAGGCTGGCGACATTACCACGCTGAATGGCGATGGCAATTCTTTGAGCGTTTAACGTTTAACATAATTCTGTGTAACATTTCGGATTCGAAGTTCAAAATTAATTCGCGCCTCACCTAGAATCTGGCCATTACGTCACACAAAATATAGTATATACAATTTGTCTAATATCACACACCACAAAAATCATTGGGTACAGACAGGCGAGATCTAAAATGTTCATATTATTTGGACGAAAACACACTTTATCGGTAAAAGAACGGTGCCCGTACATGCCCTTAATACGTTATCCCGTCTGAGAGAAACTCAACATCGATGTAGTGCAGTAAAGAGTAGTTTAACAGTTCTAGAAACTGAGATGAGACATAAAGTTTGTTTGGCTCAATTTAGTGTAACCTACATAGATATCGCTCGTTAGATAACCTGTACTTAACTGCTCTACATACAACGCAGTCACTGGCACATGCAAATAAATCGTTATATCATATTCATTTGCAGATTAATTATAAACATTCTGGGGATATATACCACGCCTGTATATACTCTAGAAGGGTAAGCAGAGGCGTAATCAAACTAAATCTATATTGTCAGCTACAATTATTTGGTCTCACATCATCATTATCAGACCAATAACACTAACCCGAAGTTTGATCTTTGAGATCTGAGAAACCTTCTATGTTCTCCAACGCGGCAACGCCTCGTCTATATATAAACACCTCAACAAAGTCTAGGGAACAAGATGACCCCAATTATTTTTTTTCGTGTAAATCTTGTTTTGCAAATAACTGGCAGCAAATAAATAAAAATAGAATAAAGTAGATTACAGAGTTGTTCGAAATTTAAAAATAAATTTAAATAAGTAATGATTTTCGAATATGGAGGGAAAACTTTTAAAAGTGTTTGATTGTGCAGTTTCTCTGAGGCAAAATAAAAAATATTTTTTTTGATTGTAAATAACGTTTATTATCAATAATACGTCTTTTACGTATGGTTTGTGCATTTTTGTGACTGTAGTCATCATGTCACGTCGTCATTTAAGTCGCGAAAAGATGTTAAGGGCTGTTGGTATGCTGCAAGCTGGACGAACTCAACGCGACGTAGCGGATGCTGTCAACACCCAACCAAGCGTAATTTGCAGATTATGAGCACGCTACAGGTCTACAGGGGATGTTGCCGAACGTCACAGGGGACGAAATAGGGTTACTACCCCGCGACAAGATCGTTTCTTGCAAAATTCCGCAAGGCGGCAACCCACGATTACTGCTCGTCAGTTGGTCGCAGGCCTCCAGTCTCAGCATCAAGTGGTTATTAGCGATCAAACTGTCAGAAGAAGACTACACGAAGCCAATCTTTATGCTCGCAGACCGCTTAGGGTTCCAGCTCTTCGACGTGGAAATCGAGGTCGTCGCTTATTGTGGGCTAACGCACATTTACAGTGGACCGACCATCAATGGGCACGGGTTCTGTTTTCCGACGAATCTTGCTTCGGTTTTCATCCTGATTCGAGAAGAGTGCGTATATGGCGAGTTCCTGGACGTCGGAGTCGTCTCCAGAATCCGCAAGAAGTTCATCCTTACCAAGGTGGAACAATCATGGTATGGGCTGGAATTCGCCTTGGTGGAAGGACCGACCTCGTTTGGATACGGAGCAATTTGAATGCAAACCAATACGTTCAGGAGGTTATACACCCCATGGTAATCCCTCATCGACAGCAGTTCGGTCAAGATTTTATGTTCATGCAAGATAATGCACGGTCACACACCGCGAGGGTAGTGGTCAATGCGTTAAGCGAGCACAATATGACGACGTTGGAATGGCCTGCTCAGTCTGCCGACCTCAATCCCATAGAGCATGCCTGGGATTTGCTTGGGAGAAGAGCTTTCAGTGATTCTTTGGAAAATCTGAACACTGAAGAACAACTTTTTTTACACCTTCGCAGTGTATGGAGCCATATTCCACAGACGATGATTGACAATCTCATACTAAGTATGCCACGCCGTTGTCGAGCTGTTGCTAATGCTTTAGGAGGTCCTACAGATTATTAAAAACGTTTAAAGTACGGTTAATTACTGTATTTCTTACTACCTCGTTATTTTTGTGCCTAATCATAGAAGGTTGTAATACTCAATATTGGCACTATTCAATTCTTTCTTAAAAAAAAAAAAAATTGGTATGAAAATGTTTTTATTAAAATTAAAATTAAAAACGGTATAAAAATACCCTTCTATTGATATAAAACACTCACTATTACAAGCAAGGATTTTTAAATAAAAACTAGAAATGTCCTTGTTCCCTAGACTTTGTTGATGTGTGTATTTGTTGAACTTATCCCCCGATAGGTAAGTTTGCACCAGAATCTCTACCGTCTTTCAGCAGACGTTCCGTTTTGTAGGTGAGGAGGGCTTGGGCCCTGAAGATATCAATGGAGCCTCATGTTAATCATTTAATCGTTTAAATAATTAATTAATTTTAATTAATTATTAATAATATTTACTTGATCTGACGTAATGGGTACTTCTATTGCAATCATCCGAACACTTTCATATTAAAAGATGGGAATGAACAGGTAAATCGACTGCATAAAATTTTATCTGAAAAGAAAAAGTATTCAAAGTTCATTGCAGACTGTTATAGCCAGGAATTGTTTGTTGGACAATATTGAGCCAGCCTGAATGTTTAATGAGTTGTAAGTCCACACTGAACTTGATTATTCCTTTTTATGCTGTCCGTCTTTATGATTTACACTTTTTACCTAAAAAAAAATGTTTCGACGATATAAGTTACCTTTAAATAGTTATAGATCTTAATTGACAATTAAAAAAAACACTTTAGCAATCAATTATGATTTTTATAGTATTTTCCATTATACCGCACTAGAAATAATTTAATGACATTTCTTTCTATGTGACAATAACGCACCTAATTGTCACCTTTATCCTCTCTTAACGCTGTTGTCGTTTTTATCCCGTGTGTCTCACAAGACTGAGATGAATTGATTAACATAAGAATCAGAAAAAATAGCCCACCCATTCCACCTGTGTAGTTTTCTCTGAAATAAATCTAAGAAATCAGTTCAGAACAGACTCCCAATAGCAAAACCGTTTAACTATTAATAAACCGCAAGTATTAGATGCGATATGTTAACTTAGGATTGTATCTTTGAATCCTTTCGTTTTTGGATATCTTAATAGGTAATATTAAGATATCCAAAATCGAAAAGATTAAAAGTACCTAATGAATCTACTGAAAAAGGTTGTTCTCATTCATTTTACACTAGTTAAATATCCGGATTCTGCAATCTGCGGATATTCAGTATATAACTGCCAAGCAAATTACTTCTGAATTATTAGATTTATCTTAACGAAATTATTAAAAGAGTCCAAGTCCACACAAGTCATGCAATAGTTTTAGAAAGGCTGAACGAATTAGCACAAAGTTAGATTATCGTTATGCTTTATCCCAGGAATAGATTCCTAGTTTAAAGATATTAAATTTGTAGTCCTCGTAGGATAAGATGAATTAATTATATATTTCTTGCAAAGTGCTTTCTTGATTAGAATGTGTTGCACTCCCAACTGGATCTGGTTTCCGCGAGTGAGTGCTCTGAGGCAACAGGTAGGTTGAGCCAAAGAAAACGATAACTCTCGCTCGCTTTTTTAACATGCTCTTTTATTTTTGGTAGGTATTATATAATTACTATTAATTACTATTTTGGTAGGTATTATATGTTAACAAATATACCTAACCAATTTGTAATAGATAAGTAGGTTAAAATCAAAATTAGGTTATAGGGTGAGCCGGAAACTAATTTTTAATTTCGATTTGGATTTGGTACGTTAAGTATCTATGGAAACTTGATGACATAATGACGTATGACGTCACAAATAATTGAATATCAAATATTCAAAATAACGGATAAAATAAAAACGAATGTTATTTGTTTATAAGGTCAGTTATATAATATAATATTTTAACTTTTATTCTATTCTAAATAAATATGTTATCAGACAACCATCTTTTAAAGGACTGGTAATCAATAAACTTAAGACTAAAGAAATTACCTAGGGCTTAAATAATTCAAAATCTCACGTTGTCTCACACATAACCGTGCACATCTCTGGAGCCGGTAGAGACCACAATAATGCACTCTTTCTAGCGAAAATATCCTATAAAGTTCCTCGTTTTCTCCTCTTCCGTAGGACCAAATATAACTTACGAATAATAAAAAAGGCCTTTACAATATGAATTGTTTAAGTGCACGATGATGCACCATTCTACTTAGGACTGCGGAGTGAGGACTTAACTTTTGAGTGCTTGTAACTAGTAAGTTTCAAAAGTATACCTGGTAGTTTTAAACTCTCTCAGTGTCGCCTTTGATATTTCAGTAGCCGGAGTCTGCGGGCTTTGTTCTTTTTAACTTTCATAAATGCCTCGGTGGCCTCGATAGTGACGTTACTGCTGCGGCTGTTTTGGGTTTTGGTTTGTAGGCATTTTTTATTCAGAGAGCCTGGAAAACTTGTATAGTTAAAAAACTTTACGCTTAAAGTCTTTGAAAAATATGTTGATTATGGTTTTCGGGCGACCTCTTCATCTTTCTATCCATGGCAATGCATATAAGTACATACATATAACTTTTTTCTTTGTAATGTACACTTCACATCCCCCTTCATTACTATATGCTTCTCTGCTACTCAAAGGTTTGCTGGGAGAGAACTCATTTTGAGTTAAGCTCGCCTTTGTACATTTTCTTTGAAATGTTTTTATTTATGATCTCTGTACTGTGTCTGTGTAATAAAGAATTAAAATAAATAAATGGTGCTAAATTTAGTTCAATTTGAGTCCAGCCTCTGGCCATCCCTTATGGCATACGGCTGTGGACAATAGATATCTACTATTCTCCCTTCTTCAGCATGCCAATGTTCCAGTTCACAGCGCCAGGCGATACCTAATGTGTAAGTGTGAAACTACTGAGCTATCTTCCTTACATCTATTTCTAGAGATATGCCATCAGTGCCGTCAGTGCCAATAAAGATTTCATTGCGCGCTACACATTAGGTATTATATCACAGATACGCGCGCGCGATTAAACGGTAATGCAACATGCCACGTAGTTCTATTGACCTGAACCTCGGCGAAGAGAAGTGATCAAACTTTTGAAATAATATGTGATTTTTGTTAGGAATACGGTGATAGTTTAATAATTATTGGTGAGTGATATTATGTAATATTATGATATTTTAACTTTTAAAATTATATTCTGGTACTTTATATGAAATTATGATGCACTCAAAAACCGAGTAAGTATACGTACTAATATTTTATATAAAATACTAGTAGGTATTCTCGTAGGTATCAGTCGAAAAATAAATTGTTTGTGTTAGTGTTGTGTATTAGAACTTCTCTATCGTAGATTGACTTGTTAACGACTAAGTTACTGCCGCTTGTTTGTTGACTACGAAATAATTGTGACCTCATACTCGACTAACGTGGGCTAGACGAATTTCATCTCAATAGTATAGTATATAGGTATACAATAATATAGGTGCACTGTGGTGCGAACTTAGAGCTAGGCTATTATTTATACTTAAAATTGAGAGACAAGAAATATTAGTCATTTTAAGATTCAAGATGTGTGACGCTAACAATACGTGATTTCCGTATGAGCTTAGCACTCTAAAACAACCACCACCGGCGCTTTGTCACACCGTCACTTACAAACTTGTAATCGAGTCGAGAATCCTTTACTCGATAGTTAGCGACGGCGACGGCGATGGCGTGCCCGCAAAAAGTACCATCGATATAAATAAACCGGAAAAGTTCGCTCCGCTTAAGCGTCGGTAATAAAAACAATTGAATATTTTGCTAACTATGTTTAATACATGAAAGTAAAGAGAACGGACGACGTAACTTTGATTATTGCTTGTTGGTATATACATTGTACATTGCTTAGTGATAGTGGCCGAGTCGTTTTCCCACAAAACAATACCTTCAATGGTTACTATCGAGAAAGGTATATTGCACCGGTGAGAAAGACAGAAGACGAAGTTACAGTGCGTGCGAAAGAGACGCACTAACGGTTAGTGCAAGTTCAACGATCGACTCGCGCGCAGTTTGTTGAACTGCAATCATTGCTTTGGAAAATTGCTAGGGTTGGTAAAAAATATTAGAAACTTAATTTGAAAATTTATTCTATGTCATTTTAAGTTTTAATTTTACTAATCTTCTGCACACACTTACTCGCTGCATTAAAATTGAACTATGCAGCCTTTCAGACTCTTCATCGCAACAATTTTTCGGCTCCGGTTGATACTTAAATTTTCTTTATAGAACTACCTAACAACGGTACGGTATTCAATCCTGGGGACCTTACATATATCAGTGCTATTCGATACTGCTGCGTCATTGAAGAAGTCTGAAAGAAATCATTTTGATAATTATATTTAAATAGTGGTTGGAATTTCGACAATAAAGAAGTAACTCACACAGATTAAGTAGGTACAAAAAAGCATTTTTTTTAAAACTTAGGTGGCAGACAAGCACACGGACACCTGATGTAAAGTGGTTATCGTGGCCTATGGACGTGTGCAACACCAGGGGAGTCATATTCTGGCTGCAGACCCTATAAGAACAGAGACTTTCTGTGCGTGTAGAAGACAAAGCAGGTGAAGCCTTTAGTCTTCTCTCTGACAGTACTGTTACTCCAATAAGCTCTGGCTATGCTACTCGCCGCCGGGAACACAACGTGGGGTATTTACAGCCGCAGTATTCTGTAGAGCGAAGGTATTTCCCCAGTCGAACTGCTCAATTGGGACGGAAATGACGTCGTGTCCTACCTCCTCTTACTAACTGCATCTTTATAGTCTAAATTTTATCTGATACAGTTCCGAAATTCAAATAGACTATAAACATAAACACACGCCTATATCCCCGAAGGGGTAGGCAGAGGTGCTAACACCCACATTTCGCCAGCTTATGTTTAGGTCCCAATGTAATAAGGGGCGAGCCTATTGCCATTAACCGGGTACTTAGAAACCTATATTACAGATAATAACTGGGGCTAACACAGTGGTGATGAAAATATTTCTGTACTACTCTGACTGTGACAAATCACGGATTTCCCCGTGCGGCATACGTACATACAATCACAACTCTTTTCCAATGGGGTAGGTTCGCAAAGTTCTTAAATGGTATCCCAATTTTACGTTCACGTATCGCTTCATGCTTAACTAAATGAAATTCAACTACATATAAACGTGATATTGTACATAAATTAGTAAGTGGTGCGAGGGTAAATACAATTTTACGATTTAGGTGTGTTCCCGGCCCTGTCAAATTTGGTGGTTACTTACCTATCAAAATATCAAAATCTGTCATAATACGGGTTATTTCTTTTTCTCTAAAAATGAAAGCCATCATATAATTTAAAATTTTGAACTTGAAGGTAATCTTGTAATGTTAGATCGTATGATAAGTTTATCACTAGCAGCTGGTTTAGGTATATCGTTCATTAGAATTACTAACGCCTAGTAAAGAATATTGAAGTATTCTTAAGAGGATATTCTTGTTAGACAGCGCCGGTTTCCTGGGAGTAATTGCAAATGTACTGTTGTCTCTATCAGCCCGCGAATACTTCGCGCTATACGTGAGACAGCGTGAGATTTTGTAATGGTTCCGGGTGTTTTGCTAAATACACAATTACAAGACTACTATAGTAGATAAGGCGTTATTTTTAAAATAATAAAGAGTTCATTACTATTTCAAGGTTTGTGGTAATAACAAAATTCTTGAATTGCTGTGAATTATCTTGAAAAAAAAAAACAGCAGAAGATGAATGTTTTATTTAAAGTAAATACAAACTTTTGAGTGTGATATGATTTGCAAGTAACATTATATAACAACAAACTGACTACTATTATAAAACACTTAATTATGTACAATAATAAAATACTTTTTATTATTGTACATAATTTTTTTCGGCATTTAACTACTTTTTCACCAAAGTATTAGATATTTCCACTTTGTATGCAGTAGTAGGCCTTTGCATCTGTAGTTAATATCACTGATGACTTGGTTGTTGGAATTTGCTTATTACATAACATAACATAAACTCACGCCTATATCCCCGAAGGGGTAGGCAGAGGTGCGAGCACCCACCTTTCGCCAGTTGGCGAACCTATTGCCATTAATCAGGCACTTATAAACTTGCTTATTATAAGAAATAAAGTAAACTATAATCACATCAGAGGGTCGAGGATCGGAAGCAAAGGTGTATATTGGGAGAGGTCCAGCAGTGGACTGCGACACGCTAATTAATTTGGCTGATAACCACATAACATATCAATGGTTTATAATTCAAATAATTATGCTTGAATATACATACATATTACAAGTGTTAATCTGTCTATCGTCTCCGAATGTTTGATACACATTAGAAGCTTTAGGTACTTTGTCTATAAAGAAAAGGCCCGCAATACTTAAAAAAAATCTGAAAGGTGTATTCAGCTACAGATTATAAAGAATCACTTATAAAATAAACGTCAATGTTATTATTCCACCTCTACTGTCAGATTCGCAATGCAATATAAAGTCTATAAGAAAAAACTCTGGCAATAAATACTCATGGCCACTTTTACACCCATAAAACTTAGCTACATTTGTTTTGTTTGCAAAATGTATTACGTAACAAAGTCTAAGTATTTTTATTTTTTTTTGCTGCATAGACCCTTAAAACGGCACATCAAAAACGTCAAAAATAAAATTATAACTTAATGCTATAATTTCATACGTGATGGAATATACCTACATACATACACGGCTGTGTATCACACCTGTGAATCCTCATAGGGGTAGGCTAGGGTGTATTAACACTCACATTTCGCTAAGTGTGATTTTTGGTCCCATGTTACAGAGAGCGAGACTATCGCGCTCAGGCGGACACTTTGTCATGGGCTGATGTTTACTGTTTGATTGAGAACACATCTTGCCTGGTCGTTCCGCCGTCTAGCCCATGAGTGACTCATTGCTCGTTTCGTCGTTCGTGTTTCTCGTTGGTCCTTTGTGCGCTAAAACAATTAGACAAGTCCAATATAGTTTGATGTCGATTCTATTGTTACAAAACTCTCTCAACTAGATTAAAAATGGCAAAAAAATTAACCAGTGAGGAGAACTCTAACAACTTTAGGATAAAAACAGTTATACCTTAAATGCTAGGTATAATACCTACTAATAATCGCTCACACGCGCGCACATGTACTATTGTAACAGACCGAACAATATTCCCACTACTCGACCAGCAACAACAATCTTTTGTTTTTGCTGTCTTTTAGCTGATATTACAAAAAAGTACGCTTGCCTATACAGCTGTCAGAACTCCATAACTTATGTACCTAGTCTGCGTTCCGCATAAAATTCGTAAATCAGAATTCATTCCTACCTCACCCAAGAGCCGTCACCCAGTTTTTGTTCCAAAAAGCTTATCTGGTAATAGATATTAGAGGTCTAATCACATGTCAAATGATAGATTCGTAATTAAAATAAATATATATAATAAAAGAGACAGTTTAGTTCAGTGAAAGGTGCAACAGAATCGGCACCATACATCTACTATAAACTCACGACTGTTGGTGAGTTCTGTTTTTGTTCCCACGTAATAAGGGCCAGCCAATTACCGTCAACCGGGCATATCTTCATTCTTGATAGTGAGTGAAATTCTGTACTGAAAAATTTAATAATTTCTTTAGTGTTATAGACGAAGCTTAAACACAAAAATACATTAGTCATTTCTCTGTGTTATTTGTTAGATTTTGGTATAAAAATAAGTGTTTTACTTTAGAGAAAAATCCATTGTCTACACGGGAGTAAAAAGTGCCAAAAACTTATATTCTCGACTAAAAAGAGTACATGACTACGAAAAACCAAAATATGGAGACAATAAACATTTACATACATACATACATAAAATCACGCCTGTTACCCATAGGGGTAGGCAGAGATCACGGATCTCCATTTGCTACGATCCTGATATACTACTCTCGCTTCATTCACTCTCATTACATTCTTCATGCATGCTCGTCTGTTTAGAGTACTCCTGACCCGCCCCTTTTCCAAAACTTCCCCGATTTGGTCCAGGTATGTGCGTCTAGGTCTTCCCCTTCCGACGGTACCATCCACACTCGCCTCATACACCTGTTTCGTTAGTCTTCTTTCATTCATTCTCTCAACATGACCAAACCATCTCAACATTCCTCTCTCAATTCTCATCACTACATCTTCTATCACTCCACATCGTTCTCTTATCACGCTATTTCTCACTCTATCTTTTAAGGTCAAGCCACACATACTTCGCAACGCACGCATTTCTACTGCATTCACTCTACTCTGATGCTTTTTCTGCCACACCCAACTTTCAGTACCATACATAAGATTCGGCACTAATACTCCACTATGTACAGCCAGTCGTGCTTTTTCGGACACTTTCCGGCTTCTCATAAAGTTGTGTAGTGCCCCATTCACTCTATTTCCAGCTATCACTCTCCTTTCAATATCTTCTTCATGCTTTCCGTCTCTCGTAAACAATGTTCCCAAATATATGAACTCATTGTCTTGTTCCACTTTTTCTCCATCTATACAAATCCTACACTCTGTCACGCATTCATCTCTTTCAAAAACCATAACTTTTGTCTTACTAACATTCACTTTCATTCCTTTAATAAACATTTAAATGCATCTAAATTAAGTAAAATAATATAATTTATTATTTATTGAGTTTTGCGATCACAAACATGCAAACATACATCGCTCACAACTGTCGTCCCACAGTTGGTCCCCGTTGCACTGCAGTTAAACTGTGCCAGCGTTAGGGCCACTGGTGCCCCAGAAAAAAATATTGTGGCTTCCACTTAAGGAAATCATAATTATTTTATTAAATTTATTTATATTTTTTAACCCCCCTACGCAAAATCAGCGGTATATAAGTTTGTCATGACTGTGCATGTGTGTGTGTGTGTGTGTGTGGCATCATAGCTCCTGAAGAGATGAACCGAGTTAGATTTAATTATATTGTTTGAAAAGATTCGGCCTAATATGACCGTCGCCACAAAATAACCCAGTACATATTTTTTCACAACTCCCTCAATGATAAATATCAAATCTAAGATGACCACCACCACAAAATGGCAAATTATATATTTATTTATAATTCCCTCAATATGGGTATCAAATCAAAGAGCTTGACTAGTAGATCAATTTAACAAGTGTGAAATAAAAATAAAATTAAAAATTTAAAAAATCCCCGTCTTATAAACAACCTCCAAAAGGTGACAGTAAATTTTGCCCTTTAACCTTGATAAACGTTGCCATGTCGGGGGGAGTACTTTACCAGTTCCACGTTACCAGGTCCCCCCACATGGAAACGCTTGAATAAAAATAATACTAGGTTTACAACAAAATAATTGTTCGTAGTTAGTGGTTAAGAAGTGGGCCTTACGATCGAAAGGTTCCGGGTTCGAATCCTGGCCATTACGCTACCGTCGGGAACCCACTCCTAACACAAGCAATTTAGCTTAGATAACGTAGCTGTCTTACGAGGTCTCGCTAAAATATAAAATCACGTCATATTTTAAATTACTTGCAGTAATTTAAACTGAAACATATCACAGGTATTATTGGAATTATTTTAAAAAATTACTTTTATAAGATATTACGTATTTACTAATTAGTTATTTAACTTAGATTATTATAGTGTAATGTTTTGTTCCAATACTGCCAAATTACCTTCTATGACTTAGGGCCTCTGTCAAAATGCACTTATATTTTATTTTCAATTATATTCATGTTTAGCCCCATTGCATCATCAAAGTTGCTCTCGTGTTTTTAAGAAGAAATAGAAAACCCATTTGCAGTACGTAACACAATTTACTTGATGTTAATAGGACTCAGTTTGTGCATTATTCAATTCAGGTCAATGCATGAGACTGTAGGATTTCAGCAAGCAGATCTTTGTGCAGTAAAATTGTTAAGACTTAGTTTACAACAGAAACAAAATTCTATGTATCTCTGCTTTGCGATAGAAAATACCCTTTTCAAAACGGCGTGTATAGAGCCTCACCAAGAGCCTCTGTTCTAAATCAACTTTAACTGCAAGATGGTACACCTGCTGATTGATTTAAGAGGCTCCGATGCAGGCTTTTACTGGGCCGGGAAGTTCAGTCGGCAGTCGCTCCCGTAAAACTCGCAGAAGCCAAATCTAATGGAGGAGATCGAGTAAGGGGTCTTCGGGCACCCCTTACTCGTTAGTCGTTACTCATTAGGAAGCCTCTGATGCAACCGGAAACTATACTGAGACGATAAAGATGACCCTTATCAAAATTTAACACATAATCTGTGACATAAAAGTGAATCTTCAGATTGGTCGTATTCAGTTGATTCCATTGGTACATTTTATTTACAAAGTTTTTTTTACAATACGCCATAAGGCGTTAAGCTTTACTAAATTATAATCATTTCAGTAAATCAAAAAATGTGGCAGGGGAATCTATATTTCCCACCTGCCTGAGAAAAGGAGCGGGAGGGGTGCGTAGCCCGCGTACCGTCTCAGCCTACTTCTGCTAGAGTGACTCAACCTGAAACCACAGGCCCGCGCTTATGGAAGACGGAGGCCTTCTAGCCAGTCCTTCACGATAGATGATAGATGAGCTAGTATCACGCAGTGTCCTAATAAGTATAAGTACTGATTATGGATGATGAATAAGAAACCTGGTTTTGGAAGTGAAATGTTTTTTGAAATTATATTTTTTATATGGTCAAAGAAGTTAATCAAGAGTAAAACGAAACCAAGAAATCAAACGAAAAGCTTCGTTATTTCCACCAAGAAATAAGAGAGGCGCGCGAAATTGCACCACAACATATGAAGAGCAACAAGTGCTTGCAAAATAAAGTAGATCCGGAGTTTTCAAACAAACCTCTAGGGATGTATGCGTAGTTTAGTAACGTGACACGTTACTAAACTACACGTAACCCCGGACAAATCTAAAAATCCTAAAGAAATCTAATCATAATACAAATTCTAAGGAAATCTAATTATAATACAAATGCCACGTTTATTTTTTTCAAGAAACGAACTAATCCTTAGTCTGATAATTTAAACTAATTACGTATTTTAGAGTAATAAGTTGGTATTTTGTTGATCGAATTGTTATAAAAAGTGGAAGGGACATACTAATGGAGTAAAATATTAGGCCTTTAGATTTTTTAAACGAAATCCATTTAAATTAGAAACTATAACAATCGTGCAGTTCTTACATTGAATTAACGTAAAAAACATTGGACGGGTCTTAATATTAACATTACGGGTACTTTTTCTACCAGACATGATTAATTTTGACTTTCAAGATAACCTAAATAGTGAAGATACGCTTTCTTACTATTGAGGTGGGCAGAGACCACAAGTGCTACGACCATTTGCTACGATTCTGGCATACATTTTGGGTTTCTGCTTCTAATATTCATGATTGCGCCAACTTCCTCAATCGGATCGATACAAGAGTAAGCTCAGTTCGACCTTTCCCGAGGCCCATACAAAACTCGTTAAAATCAATTTCAATTACGTTCACGTCCTCATTGAATTTAATTGAATAAAATGTGAAAACTCAGTGTTGTTCAATGAATTACCATTTTTGATATATTATCCTACTTATAACTCATAACGTCACAACGCATTTATTCATAAGAATATTACACGTCACACATTTTTTGATTAAACGATATTGTTTGTCAATATGTATGTATGTTTGGATGTTTGTTATTTAATCACGCTCTAGAACGGAAAAGTGATTGTCTTTTGTTACATCACTTCCATCCACCTCGTTAAGCCAGCGGCAACAGTTAGTCTAGAATGAATCTCATAAAAAAATACATATCTGTCAATATAATTTATATGGTAACCTTTGTGGAGGAAAAATGCAGTTTTTACTAGTGTTCAAAGCAAAGCCTGTCAATTGGAGGCACCGCTGTACTTTGCCTCATTTCTTTTCATCTAGAACCTTCATAAAACGTTACTAGACCTGAACTTTTTACAAATGAGCTATAATTAATTTACCCGAGTGCGAGGAAATGGTAATGTTATATGTGCGTATGTTTTTTTAAATAATAATATTTAGGTCATTAAAATGACTCCGTCCCGCCTGATGGTAAGCGACAGTCTGTTTGATGTGGCTGTAGTGCATTCAACTGTTACATAAAGGGCGCGGGTTTGATTCCCTCTCTGTGCAAATATTGTATACATGAATATCTCTATTTGCATTTGTTTGGGTGTTTCCATGCCTCGGAGAGCACGTCGGTCCCGGTTGCCATACGAACATCGCAACATATCGCCAGTTTGGGGTGAATGGCATGTAGCAGTCGCTTCACAAAAAGAAATTAAAGTTCAACCGTTTCAAAATTAGATTGGAAAGCCGACCCTAGCCGAGTTAGGAAAAGACTCAGAAAATAATGAGTGTGGCGCGGCAGGCAGCCCTAGTGGTTCGCACGCGGCGCGGTCTCTCTCGGGCAAGAGACGTTCGGAAGAAAGCAAGTATCGTTACGTAACCAGTTGCTTTATCGCCGATCGCGAACCGCCCTCATTGTCAGTTCTATACTTATTATATAGCACTCTAAGGATATCGGTGCGGTTTATTGGAAACTAATCGGTTCATTATTAATTTATATTCATCTGCAACTTCCCTATTACTTATCTAATTTTCTTGAATCTATCAATTTTAGTACTAATTATTTTGATAATAAATTTGAATACAGAATTTAGTTACAAGTTTTTAGGTTTTTATGAAGGCGTTCATGTTTACATGTGTTATTCAAAATGCAGACTGTCATTTGCTGCCGACCTTATATACTTCAGGAGCTGTCTCCACTTTTATTAAACTATTCATGTCTGGCTGCCGGTTTCGATCGCTTTAGACTTTTTTCATTGTGAGCAAAATCCCCACTGATACCCCTCTACCACCTAAGCCGATGAGGGTAACCTCTCTCGCAATTAAACCGAAGAAAACGCACGTCAACTGTGTGGGCAGGTTTCCGAAGGTGAGATTATGAGACATATCCCTCGTACCTCGGCCTGCCCAGAGCCGTCTCTACGGAGACGGCCTCCGCGTGACCTGTGCTTTTTCAATACATTCTCAAATTGATCAGTGTATGTTTTGTGAAGTCGGCACCGGCCTGACTGCCTGCTCACTTATACGTCGGCAAATATAAGAGAGCAGACACTAAAATGGTACTATGGCTTTTAACTACCATATGCAACTTTTCCTTCTATACAATATATTACATACATAGATATAATCACGCCTTTATCCCCGGAGGGCTAGGCAGAGGTGAATTAATGCCCACAATTCACTTCATTTATTTATTTTATTTGAACAGATAACTAAAAGCTAAAAGCTCTATCATTAATACTTATACCATGCGCGACGCAACATTTGCTTTCTAATTATATCGCCAAAAAAGGTGATGAAGGTGATTGAATTCTTATATTGGTTAGAATACTTACATATATACAAAAGATCTGTTGGTAGACAATAAAGTAACTCGAAGTTTACTAATAAAACAACTGAAAAGTTTGAGAATATTATATAAAACGTGGAGCATCAAAAACACTTTTTAAAACTCCCTTAAATAAAACTCATATATTAAAATATTACGTTAGTACACACTTAATGTCCATATCCATCAGATTGAGCCCGCTTTGTCTGTCACTTAGGTTTCACTCGTACAATCCATACATATATAGAAATAAAGATTGGAAATCCTACTAAAGGCGCTGAAGTTGCTAAATGTGATCTACGTCAACCTTTTTCTTCACCCAAGCCTGTTGCTTGCCTGTTCTTTCCTTTTTTATACCTAATTAAATAACAATACAATAATATTATTAGAATTTCTGCTATAATTTACCATCTTTATCTAAATACTGGTAATGTTAAAACTTCTAAAATGTAAACGTATGCGTGTGTATTTACAAAAAATTAAAGCATTATTATAAAAAATGTAAACAAAGCAAATAATTTGCACACTTACCTATAAATTCAAATTTTCATCGAAAATAACAAAATAAATTGCTAATAACTTTAATTACCACCTCTTACATCGATAACAGCAGGTCAAACTAATTTTTCACGATCATTTACTAACCGACCCTTTACAGCGTCGTACGCTGAAAAGGTCCCTGTAACGCACTCACAGCGCCACACACTGTGTGCAAACAAAAGGCCTATTGCCATCACGGAAGTGCAAGCTGAAACTTGATAAAGTGTTGTCGCGATCAGACTCTCGGTACAGCAGCAACGTATTGGTATTCATAAACAAATTTTTTTTTTTTTATATTTTAGGTTTACGAGTAGATAGATATTTCTGCTAGCACAATGGCCACATCTGTGTCTGCGACACGACACTCAATTCGCCTAACTGAAAACGTTCGCTAAGCTAGATGTCAATAAGTTGAACAGTTGCAAAATATGCTAGTAAACGTAATAAAAAGATATCTTAGTTCCTTTTTTATTTCGTTTATCTACACTATTTCTGACGTTCCGTTTGCTTTCCGTTTCATGGTAACAAGGAGACAAGAAAGGTGCGGGGCGGTCGTCTGATGCCTTGAAGTATTATTATTATATTATTAGCTGACGTAGCGAACGAAGTGCCTGCCAATTTTTTTTTCAGCTCATGCTGTATATTGTCAGATCCGATTCCCCTTACACCTTATATTCAACTGTGTGAATTTCTAAACCTGTTCCACAATCTATTCTATTCTTTAAAATTTCTGTGGGTAATTCATATTGCATTTTGCGCTGGCATCGTATATATATTTTTTTAAATACGAACATTGGTCACATAATAACGAACCCAAAACAAAAAGAATTATCAAATTTGGTGCAGCCGTTCGGAAGGTATGCGCATACATTTGGGGGGTTTCATTTTCACTTATATATAACTTATGTGTAACATATCGATATAACTGTAGTATTAGTAATAATTTTTGTAGATGTTATTCTTTATGCAGATTCGTCTCAAAGTACATATATACAAATAATCACGCCTTTATCCCCGGAGGGTTAGGCAGAGGTGTATTAACACCTACATCAACCGAGTGTCTTGAAATGTTGCTTAGTTTCGAATAAATTATTAACTTGAGTTCAAGTTTCTGAGATCATAAACAAAATACCAGTTACCGTAAAAACAAACAGTTACCGAGGAGACTTGACGAAGATTGTCGACTAATTGTTTGTGTAACTCATAAAAGTTATCGAATGTACAATGCTTGAGAATAATCAGCGAAGGCTTAGAGAGCTCAAAAGCGTGATTATGTCAATATAATATTAGTATTATTGCAATGTAAACGCAATTCGTCCCTATGGGTATGGGTATTGACACCGGACAGCGATATTGTATTGATATTTATTGACTTTCTAACCGCGCTCTAAGATGTTTTTTTAAATTGTAAATATCATAACAAATATCAGCTTCAAAAAGTGTGCAACAGAATAAATGAAATGAAACCCTTTTTCAAGATACATTACAACTAGTGTGAAAATAGCGTGGTAAAACGTAATTGAGTTATGTAGAATGTATTGAAGCGGCTCTCTCTATATAGACAAATACAATGAGGGTAGCGGTGAAAAATACAGCAAACTTTGAACTCAATTTTCAAATAAAAGCTTTGCACTTGTGTGAAATAACGATGAATAATAGATGAACACTATTGTTTTGGTGAGATATGAATGAATAGAATATTCCTAACCGATGATGATAATGAATAATCGACTGAAATATAGAAAAATAATTTTAGTAAAAAAAAACCACTATGTTTCTATAACGCATTGAATCAAAAAAGAAATAAGCAGGAGGCTTATATTTTATAGCCATAAAAGGAGCTCAATATATATCCTAATATACTTATGTCGGCACACATTTTTATAATAATCCTACTGCTATTTATATAAGTATAGGCAGTGTACCAATAAACTGTTTACACCCAATAATTGGTGTCAGGCGTGCGATACCAAGCATCCGCGGTGATTATGTCGGCTCTCTCTAGTTACAATCAAAGAGCGACGGCCGACAGGCAAGCTATCCACACTCGTGGGGGGGCCTTTACGTAGGTGGTGGGCAAACCCCCGTCCCATCCACCCTCGATATGACAAATCAAGCTATAGATAAGGCAGAATAACAAACATAAATAAACAGATTGACGGATTCCCGTCTAATAACCCGCCCATTAGACTTTGCTCTTTCCAAGAAGAGACGGAATCGTTGTGAATAATAACATTGCAATGTATAAGTTATTACAAGAAAACAAAAGGACCGATTCATCTGCAAGCAATATTACGTTCCATTTTCTTTTTAAGTTGTAATTCTCGCGAGTTTCATGAAGGACTCTATAGAGGAGTGGGGAATTGATAGCGAGTGGAGCGCCGGGGTGGCCGGGACTGGCGGCCAATGCCGGTCAGTGTTCCAGGAATTTCCTTACAAGGACTCACCCTATTTTAAAGATAACGTAGCCAGATATGTAGGAACTCAGTGCGGTTTTAGTTGGTTCGATAACGATTTTTTATTCGCTTGACTGTTAGGTCGTCTCGAAACTCGAAAGGTTTCTCGCACATATATTTGTCTCTTATAAACAAACATTATGTGATACTTTCTTAAATTCAAAATTCATAAAGTAATTATCGAATAAAATATTGGGGTACAAAAAAGCTTACTGCTTTATGAAGTGTAGGTGGTATATGGTGTAGTACTCGCAAAACAAAATTAACTAGGTACATCTCAGACGTTCCATGACGCAACAAGTGTCTCTGTGCTTATGCTCGTTAAATAAACCGAATAATGAGTTCAAGGAAATATCAACATCAGAGAGCTTAACTAATTTAATATCAAACACCTCTCTTGCTGGTTGGAGATATTTTATGTAATACTATTAGTACATAACAGTAGTTTGTATTCCAGGATTTCAAATTTCACTGGAATCTTTCGAAAGTTTTCAGTGTATTGATGAGTGGATTACTCTTACTATTTTCATCATTTTTGGCTATGGCAAAATTACTTCGATTCTTTGAAATACGATCGCTTTATTTGACGGCATTTTATTATTTATACTGATCACTTATTTACGTCGGTTCGACAGAATCCATTTAAGATTATTTAATTATATATTGCATCATACCGACAATCTCTTTCAATATTTGCGCACTTCATCAGCCTGTGTTGCGTGAATAAGTAAAATGGCACTGATAAGAGAACCATAAACCGTACAAAATACAGCATAGACAGACCTACTTAACTATACTAATTTCTTTTCCATTTTGTTGCAGGTATGTTGAAGTCTAAACAATTCTTAAGGATATGAAATAAATAACAGTATTATTGCTTCGTTCGGTAAGGTCACTGAAATATTATTTAAAAGTCTACATACAATATAATATGCTTTTCTTCCTTCGGGCATTTCGGAGTGTGCCCGGAGGCAACAACCCGCCAATAAGATGAACTATACGTTAGCGCTTAATGTAATTAATAAACAAACTTGGAAAAACATTTATCGAGACCGTCAAGTTGAGGATCACCAGTATTGGTATCTTTCGTGATGGCCTTCGTTTTAGTTTAAATATGCTTGATATAAAAAATCTTAAAAAATGTAGTTAATCGATTATTTCTTGCTATTAGTGAAGAGCTCAAGCACGTTTCCGTACCCTGCTAATATTTTGCCGAATCTGTTTTGAACAATATCGTATTTATAGCTATATTTTTTTTGTTGAGTCTTTATTTGAAAGATAGTAGACTCTCGTAGTCGGGAGTGTTCACAATAAAATTGGTCAAAGATGACCACCGCCACTAAATGACGAAGTACATTTTTTTTCACAACTCCCTCAATATGGATATCAAATGAAAAGGCTTAACTAGTAATACTATGACAAATTTTAAATCCAAGATGCCGCCACCACAAAAGAGTGAAATAAATTTTTTTATTCACAATTCCCTGAATATTAATATCAAATGAAAGAGCTTGACAAGGAGATCAAAAAGGAGAAGAATAAAAAAACTCTCGTCACAAAAATCAATCATAATTTTTTTTAAATATATTGTGTTGGTCAGCCCTTTAACTTTGATATACCTAGTAATATTTTGATTCAAGCGTTGTCATGTAGGGGGACCTTGGATCTTTCCGATAATAATATGACGAAGTGCTTTACGAGTACGAGGATACCGTAAGGCGAAACCGGTCAGGTGTAATAAATAATAAAAGTAATGTGAAAAAGTACAAGTGAGTTTTCAATATGTGTTCCACGACATTCTACACAGCGCTGTCTAGACCCATGGTAAACATAGCTTAACAGCTTGTGTTAGAGGGTCTAGAATAGAAACGAACATGCATATTAAGTATGTACAGGGTGTATTTTTGACACGGTGCAGTAAGAGCAGATACGTTAACTATTATTGTCTGTTATAGATTGTTGCAAAATGTTCCTACTCTCCGTAACTGTTTTAGATATTCTGAACTTTTATATATTTTTGAAAAATCTTATAGACAAAAATTCAAATATTTGAAATAAATGAAATTTGTTTTGCCTGTCGATCCTATTCCATGTGGGGATGCAAGGTCTCTATGGGATTTTCTTAGGTATGAGTACTGGAAATAACATAAAATGCCAAAAATGTTTGCTATACATTTGCAGAGAATGATTAAATATCCGCTGTTATATATAGGTATAATATAATATACTATGTTTGGTGTGTAATAAAGTGTGTCTTATCTTATCTTATTTTAAAAGCCTGTTTTAATAAATAAATAAGTCTATTGTGAATAATGATGTAACCTTTAATATACATTACATATCCTAAAGCATAAATTACTTACATCACCAACGCTAATGACCGTAGGTAAACCGTAGTATGCTAAGAGTACCAATTTGTCTCTAATAATCTGAAAATAGGTACTCTTTTTATATCACTTTTATTATTGAATGACAAAAAGCTTCGGAGTTATAGGTAACTCTCACAAAGAGGCACTATTCAGATTTCTTCCACCGTCTGATATATTTTAATAGCACAATATAGGGACCTATCTTCTTTCAAGTGCGAGCTTGAACATCAATAGGAATTAGCTTACTTCTACTTTTAATATAAATTTATTATGAAACTGAACACTAAAGAATATTGTACGGTAAGCTTCAGAGAAAAGGAACCCCCGCGGCGATATTCTTTAAGTATTGAGGGGGTCTGTTTTCTCTGACGCTGTGTGTACTTTTCTTGTATTTACTTAATGCATTTAATTATTTATCTAACTACGAAGAATCAAAGAATCAATTTCATTTATTCAGTTTGACCATATAAAGAGCACATATGAACATCAAAATATATGTGTTATTCCAAACTATAATCGAAGCATGTAACAAATTTGTCAGCCGTTCGAGCCGATCAGTCGTTTAAACGGGATTGAGTTACGAATATCTTCACAATAGCACTTGCATATTTATAACATCAGTATTAGTAGGTTCAACGTATTTGTATTACAAACTGTTATTAAAGTATGAATGGATACGGCACGATATCACTATCAGAGTGCCTACAAGTAGGTATCTACTTAAATAGTATCTCTAAGTGAAATAAAAAAAAACTAAAATTCTTTAAACCTAAACCTAAATCCAAGCGATTTTGTATATATGTATATGAAATACTAGATCAATTTATTTGCTATGGGCACTTAGTATTGAGGAAATTAAATATTTAAAAAATATTTCAGGCATTATTTAATGACTATGAGAAATTTCTAAATGCTTAAGGGAGATTTTAATTTCAAAATAAAGAAAAATTAGTTTCACAAATTACGACAAATATAAAAGATCACACTGTTATCATCAGCCTAAACCAATCACGGTTGAATCGTTTATCCAAGCTGTTGTGGGAATTACGGTCTGGTCCCGCCTATCCCGAGAGAATAAGTTGCACTAGAAGCTTGTGTCCATCAACCAATTAATTATTCTGTTGTTCATAATAAAATATTTAAAAATGCGTAACAACGTACTTGTATTATGACGTAATAATTTTGTATTATTTTCTACAAGTAGTGCTAATGTAATGTCTTGTGTTAAGTCCAAAGCCTACTGAATCAATAAAACGTTTAATTTAATTTACTGCACGGGATCGTATCTGCATTTTCTATTTGAATTGACTTCGATGCTGCGTAGAGTTAAATTGGTTTTTATCATTTTATACCTGTTCGGACAGAGATGAATGCTCTCCACGAGCAATACGAGCTTTTAATTAAGCTGTACGTTTGCACTAAGTTTCACCTTTTTATTTGAGATGGCAATAAAATTCAATACATTTAAATGAATATTACGAGTACCTACCTAATAGCTAGTGGAATATACCAAATACTTTCTATTTAAAAAGCGAACTATATTTTGTATGTTTAATGAAAATCGTATTAGGTATCCAGATTGTAATTTCCTAGATTTATCCACTGTAAAAATATTTGATGAATTGATGAATGCAAAAAGACAATAGCGCGGCAAGCACGAAGAGCGTCTACCTTAAATATAATAGGTAGAGGCAAACATATTCTCGTATTTTCGATATTATTATTAGTCAAACCACTATGGCTGTACTGAATGTAACTGGCTGGTTTTAATACCATTAAATGAAATGAAAGGAATCGTTCATTAATAGCTTTTGCCGCCGGGTAAAACTATCGTTTCTGACCTCTACTGTCAATAACTGATGTGGTTAAAATAAGTCATTGAGAAAAACCGACTGGAGCTGGCGAACACAAAAGGTGTTGTGTTCAATCATGACAGTGCCAGAGCACACTAATCTATTTCCACTGAACAAAAATTAAGAGAGCTTAGGCGGATGTGTTGATGCATCCTCCTTATAGCCCCGACCTTGCTCTAACAGATTTCCACCTGTTTCGATCACTTCAGAACTTTTTAAGAACCATAAAGTTAACCTTAAAAGAACACTGAAAACTATCTGTCAGATTTTTTATAAAATAACACAAATTTCTACAGCAATGGGTTCATGCCACTACCCACAAGACGGTAACAAGTCCTCTATCAAAACGGCACATACATATTATAAATTGAAGAAAGAATATCCTTTAAAATATTTTCCTTTGTATCAAAAATATGAAAATACCTTTGCCCGGATCATATAATACAAAGAAATTCTCTGTAAATTAATTTGAACAGAATTTCAACTTTCTACGAATTCAGGAAGTACGTTGTTCCTTACAATATAAAACGTGCGGCAAACCCATAGGGCCGGCGCATGCATATTTGTGGGATTCGGGACAGTCACGTGACTGTCCTGAATACCCACAAATTATATACAGCTAAGTTTGCTTTACATAAACGAAACCGGTATTGTTCTATAGAAACGGTTCGGCCAATAGCCAAACAAAGAACAATATTTAATTGTGTTAAATGTTTTCATATACAAATATGGCGCAATATTTTCACTTCGCTGCTAGAAGGGTGGATATTTCTGGCATAACAAATCAGAATTGTCGTTCAACGTGGCAATGACCCCAGGCTTTCAAAAACATTAAAACTCGGTAATGATGCGGAGAAATTCTAGGAAGCAGAGAATTCTCCTCTAGTATAATTGTGATATAATAATTCGAAAAACTATGTTTGAAAACAATTTTATAACCGCGATTGCGATCAGCCCGCATGCCTACTGTCTATTTTTCTCAAAGTAAGCTCGATTCATGGTCAATCTCACCCTATAGCTGACTTGGTTAGTGACTTCACTTGTCTATTTCAATTCCTATTCGCGGTTGACTCGACCTAAATAAGCACAGCTCGTTTCTCAATTGAATTTCCAAACTTGTTAGAGATGGTTGTTATCAAAGCAACAGGCGTTTTTCGTTGTTCCCACCGCATAAGTTGCCTTCTCGATGCCAATCGAATCGTAGACACAACAAACTGTCGTAGCAGTCTACGCGCCTGTTGATTTGTGTGATTTGAACTAAGAATCGAATGTGCAATGCGTGCTGCTACGCGATACTAGTCTTGTAGAAAGGTAATGATTATAATTTAATACACCAGCGAAACATAAACATAAGTGTTTTTTCAAAAGCATTGTGTCGTGAAATAGTAATAATATGTACATAGGTGCTTGTACTAATTCTTATAAACATCGTGCAAGCCTTAAACACTTCTTACAGTTGTTACCTTTTAAACATGTTGTCAGCATCCATTTATTGCATGCTTACAATATTTTCTTTGGAAATTTATCTACTAAACTAACCGCAATCAGGTTTTACAAATTGTTTTAATATTAAAGTTATTTGAATGGGTGATTGATGGGTGGCCACCTTTGGACTCGTTAGGTGGTGCTGTTGTCAATTTCAAAGAATTTATTCACATACTTTGGAGTACTAAACTGGGATGGTCCGCTAATTATGTAATAAAATACATCGTTATAATTGCCGAGATGAAAATGCATTAACATGCATTGCACCGAGGTACGAGGTTATTTTCCTAAAAAAATCATTAATGCAATACGAACTCTGAAAAATCAACAACTTTGTAATGCAGCTCACGAATAATCCGCCTTTATTTCGCAGCTCACTCTGAATTTTCCTGGTAATACCCATAAATACTTACTGAATGAAAGAAGTTTCATTAGAAATGGGCTGATGGTTCATTTTGAAATTCTGATGGATTGCGATTTCCAATGACTGAATTATTGAAGATTACCATACAAATTAAAATAATGAATTAAAAATCAAGTCAAAGTATTTGTAACAATGAGAATGTGTGAATTATGAAAAAGGGACGCGAAATTGAATTGAATTGTTTCTAACTACTCCAATAGGAGAACCGTGTTACTCTATATTTAAAATGTGTTCCAAACAAGATACCCTACAATCCTAAAACATAAATAACCCTTCCCCGACATTCCAGGTAAAATATCGTCTAATTTCTTTCCTTTAAATTCTTGTAAATTTCAGATATAGTTTTAGTTCTATTTATTCTACGAGTATATTGTTCGGAAAAAGCTTTTAGTGCATTAGTTAATTTTGATTTATTTAGTCGAGGCGGAACTAAAAATTGTAGATATTCTAAATTTAAATTAACAAACTGTTACGTCCGACTGGCCAAATCGATACTACACTACGAGTAGTACACTACTTACCAGCGGCTCTTTTCGACTAGATCGCCACTCTTCGGTTTGTGGTATTCTATTTAAGGCAGAACAATTTTGGTGGGATCTGAATTCGTGCTATTCACATTGAACAGCTTATGTTTAGTTAATAGTGCATTCTATAGTGTACCACTTCAAGTTCCTTAATTGGTCACTACAATAGTGTAGAACTTAGAGTACGGTCCCTCTAATATCTAACTTTTGCACTGTTGTAGTTAGGCAAAGCCGAGAAAGCTAAATAAATATAATTTTAGATTTGGTTCACGAGGTTGTCGACCATGTTGAATGTGGATTCGGCGATTATTGTTGCGATAGTCGTGTCGGTATACGGATTGATTGCCAAAAGCCTCAATCAACAAACATCTGATCTGAAGGCGCTCGCCTTAGGCTGTTGGGTCAAAGGCTTAATACGGAAGGCGGTACTTCTCGACTTTTACACGTATTGTGAGAAGATTCCTCTCTCTAGGGCCTTAACCAACGGTCGCTGGCTCTTTGTACCCGACGACGGTGGAGTTACTATTTTTAATTTATTTGTAACTAGCGGCCACTCGCGTCTTCGTACGTGTAGCCCCGTATTACCCACTTAGAGGTGAATTTTCGTAAAATCTTAGCTTGTACTTAGCGGATGTCTACACCCTATAAGGAACCTACCCATACTTCACCATAAACAAAATTACGTTTAGTTGTCTGTTTTGTTATTCCAAGTCTGATTTATTTTTGTTATACCACGTTTTACAAAGACTATTGTGAGTATTCTCTTTGAGGTTTTACGTCACGTTCCACGGGAACGCGGGCGAACGGGATAAAAGGTCCTAAGCCTGGTTCTTAGCTATATCCTCACATTTATAAATTTAATTTATATATCTATTTCTGAAACAAAGCATACATAAAGTTTTAATAACTGTAACCAGACTACGGCAGTATTCATAGTTTATTTCTATCGATAGATGAATGATTTTTGTAAAAGTTAAAATTTTCTTTCTATTTGCCCCTTGACTATCCACTCCGTTTGCCGATATTTATTATTAAAATGACATTTTCTTGGCGTTGGTAAGTCGTCAGGATGCGAAGGAAGGATACAACAGGTAATCTATTTATGAGTTAAATTTAGATCAATTGGCAGGATGGCTCACGCTGTAGGAAAAAAGTGGTTTACTAAGCTGATGGTCTTTTTTTGCCAATATAGTCTTAACTAATTTTACAAAGGAGTTAGTAAAATTGTTTATGATTAAATTAAAGATTACTGTAGCTCAGAAAAAACAAATTATTTTTCTATGGACATTTTCCTTACATGCTTGATAGGGGATTGGCCCCGAAAGTATTTAATTTACAAAATTAAATTGACATTTTAATCATTTAAAGAATCACAAGCGTATTGTGGATCCGTCTTAAACGAAGCTAATTGGACATTGCAATAAAGCATAAGCTCCCCTCGTTTTGCGTCAGAGGTTCGAAAATAGAATAAAAATAAGATTCAGACGGTACAGGTATGATTCATAAAGCGAGTGAAAATGTTTCGAAAGTTTATTAACTTTTTGCTTACGGCTTCAGTATTTTACTTATGAAAGAACACTAGTAACCGCGGTAGCCTAGTGTTATGGGTAATGGACTGCTGAGACGAGGTCTAGGGTTCGATCCCAGGTATAGTAAACCTGGAATCGAACCCGAGACCATTACCGAGACCCGAGACCGAGACCGAGACCGAGACCGAGACCGAGACCGAGACCGAGACCGAGACCGAGACCGAGACCGAGACCATCGAAAAGTCATTGGCACACACCAATGACTTTTCGATGCTTTTTGAAGTTATATGTGTATTTATCACAGGTGTATAAGTGCCCGGATAATGACAATAGGCTCGCAACTATTTCTTTGGGACCTTTTGTTTAAAACTGGATAAATGTGGGTGCTAGCACCTCTGCCTACCCCTTTGGGGATATAGGCGTGAGTTTATGTTATGTTATGATATGTAGAACACTAGTAGCGTGAATCTAAACAATTAACTATTTTGAGAAAACTAGTGTAGTAATTCTTCTCTGAGCCTTTTCCTAACTCGTTATCTAACTTTGAATCGCCTAACCGATATCCGCTATTTTCGGTAAAGGCAAAATCTTTATTTCGACAGTTACGGAGGTAACTGCCGCTTGACTTCCCAGCCTCGGGAATAAAAACACTACTATACCAGTTAGTAAATGAGGTATTCCAGTAAAAGAATAGATAAACCAAATCCAGAAAAGGAGTAGGGGCTTGTACCATGGACTTGTGCAAGTATTGGATGTAATAATAATAACGTCTTTATTGTACACCAATAACATATTACATTACAATATGAGATTAATTAAGTTTTGTGGTACGTACAGTTGGCGGCCTTATAGCCACCAGAGCCACCAGAGACTGACGTAGTTAGAATGATGACCGTCAGTCATTGTCATTTCTTAAAAGTATATGTCTTAAATACATCAATATTTTTAGATGAATAAAGACATTTTCACCGGAGTGCTTTTTTAGGTTTATGCAATGCCTACGCGGTTTTACTTTTAGGCGTGAACTTTGGTTCTATTTAAAGAAAGTAATCTTGAGAGCCTCGGGATCGGATCACAAACATCACTACGATTATTCTGCACATTCGTCGACAACAATAGGCTTATCTTTGCCTTTATTAAGCACGACTGAACATTATTATCCACGTGCAACACCTCACCCGGCACTTTTCCAGATTAAGACATGCAATTCCACAATAAAACTTGACCCAACGTGTAACTCTGGACCACTTATTCACATACAAACAAAGGCACGTTTGAATACCTACGTAGATTTTTTATACCACTTAGGTGGCAGACAAGCATACGGCCCACCTAATGGGAATTGGTTACCGTGACCCATGGACGTGTGCAACATCAGAAGTGCTACATTTGCGTTGCCGACCCTGAAGAAACCGTCTATTTAAAATTTTGACAGAAAGTGAAGAAATTACGCTACACATTACAAGAAATGCCATTATGACCATCGATTTTGGTAAATCGTTGGTGTCCGAATAATGCTTTAAATTTACAAATTAAATCAGAATCTGCGTGGTTTCCGGTAGAGTAGAATTTGGACCACCTCATCTCTTCCCATGCGGTGTCGTACAAGGCAACTAAGGCATAGGGCTGTTTAATATCAGACAGATATATACAGCCCAGACTCAGCCTCAGATGCAAGTCTCGGGTCAAAATAGTGCCCGAAAGACGGCAATAGGTTCACCCCCTATTACGTGGGACCGAGTACAATAATTATTGGTGAAATGTGGTTGTTAATTCACCTCTACCTAACACTCCGGGGATAAAGGCGTGATTATATGTATGTAAATCAGAATCAAATTTGTGTGAATGACATCAACCTCGAACTTCCAATTGTCAATAGATTTTCAATGTAAGCTTTCTGCAGTGCTTATCGGAACTTATACCAAATCTCTTAATCCTTTGTGCGTGCGAACTGCTCGAAAACAAGTCCAAAGCTATCTCTTCATGGCAATACGTAACGTTCATATTCGTGAATATATCTGTTTGCATTCGAAGTTCCGAATATTGTATATGGATATTAAATTCTCAAAATGTTTTATGTCGAAATGAAACTATTTATTTTGTAAATAAAAACGCGAAAACATTCGTAGTAGTTTAAAGTGTATTCGGGTACTTGCAATAGCATATTTTTATATTAATAACTTTCATGAAACAAAAACAATGACATAGTATTCATAGAAGAAAAATATCTGTCCTAATTATTATTTTAACGTCAATGGTATAAACAAAACCATAATCGGTCTACAAATAAACGAAAACAAAGGTGCCAAGTCATTTCGACCTCAGTTCCTAATATTTAAGAAACATTTCCAACTAAATGTATTTAGATTTAGACTCTTACTGCGGGCTAAACTTAAGTCCTGAATATCACTTTGAATATTCTTAAAAAATTGAAATTAATTACAAAGTAACTGTGGTGACGGAGAAAGAATACGAGTATCATAACTCCATCTCATCTGAAGGATGTCGTAAGAGGCGACTAACGGAAAAATACAGAAACGATATCACTACGAGAGAAAGAAAATTCGAGGTACTATTTAACTAACAAAATGTTAAATTATAATTACAAAATTGTAAACACAATATTGTTACTAAAAATCTAGGATATATGAAATATGTTCGTACATCTATGTAAAGTGGGTCACGTCGGGGTGGCTTCACCCCCAAAGTTGAAAGCCCTCCGCGGTCCGGGCTTCCGCGCGGTCGGGACGCTCCGACAGTGCAAGCGGCAATTCGCTCTCAACTAGTTGTTGGGACTTGAACACGCTCTGCATTTTGACAACTTTTCGATAATGCCCATTTTCACGCGTTGGTGGGAAGAATTTCGCGAGTACCTCTGGCTGACCATCTACTCCCTGAGATATTTGTATCCGTTTGTGGTTGTTCAGTTTGTAAGTATATAATTAGTTTTTTGACGTATTACGTACATTAAATATAGCCCGTAGTTATTTTTGTAATAGCGTTTTATTCAGTGATATTTGAAAGTTGTACATACATTTTTAAAGTTATGTGACGTTAGAAATTTGATTTTTGATATTTTGTTTGACACTTTCTTTATCCATATGATACTATCAAATGGTAACTCAATTAAAAGAGATCGTTTTTATTCATTTGGTAAAATAGTTTATTCATTTGGGATTAATTTGGGATACGTATGTTAAATGTACGTTATGTTTAATAATATGACACCTCTTTGTAGTTATGTTTTTACTATGTTGCTCTTATTATTTTTTATTTATTGTAGTTGAAATTAAATATGATATGCATTTATCATCGTAAGCACTTGCATTTTACTCTGTTTAGATTTATTGTTATTACTTAACATACTTATGTGCTATATTATATTACAATTAAATTATTTTTTTTAATTTTAGTGAAAAATATGTGTTTATCCCAACAGCAAAAATATACATTCAAAATACGATAATGTAATTAATGAGAAAAGAAAGTAAATAACGTAGCTTGTTCATAAAATGACCAAAATGTGGACATTTCCATTATTATTTTTAAAATAATTAATTTTTGATATACATAACAGTTTAATTATAATTTACAAATGTCGTCATCTATGATCTACTCTCAGTGCACTTCCAATTTATACATGAACATAAATATATAATATAAATAATAATATATAACTCTGAGACGGCCATCTTGAGTATCCGACACGATAGCGTCCATCTTCGTTGCGTCGAGAGAGATGGCGATACACGCGTTCAATGACGTTCGCATAAAATCCCATGGGATTCAAAACTATGCACCTGTACCGCCCGACTTGTCCAAGGGGGGTGACGTCTGCCGTGTGGTCCGGTCGCAGCATTCAAGCTGGGGTCTTTTAACCTCCCGTCGTTTAACTTAGCCTTTGGCCACATATCCCGTTATCACCGGGTGATAGCGGAGGACTATGGATACCCGTACTGGGTGCCCCCACCTCCATTAGGCTCTCGTGTTATGATAGATGACAACGGGTATATGGGGTCGGATGAGGACAGCCAGGATGAGGATGACGAAAGTAAGTTCGATGTTCGTAAAAGCGTGGTTTCAATTTAAGTTACTTTTATTTGAACTTCAGTGTTTGAAAATACTTTGGAATGATGAAATCTTTTTTACTTTTACTATAGTACGGATATTATAACGTGAAAAATTTTAAACTTTTAATTTACTATGATTTAAGCTTTTACAGTAATTTTAACAATTTAAAACCAGCTTCTCATAATAATATCAAATGTTTCTCAACCAATCTCAATTCTTAAACACAATGAACATAATAATTTTCAACTAACAGCTGAAACGTTGAAAAATATAACTGGACTTCTTTCTAATTTCAAAAAGATGCGCAACGTTGCGCGTTGATGTCTTTTGCTTGTAGTGAAAATATCGTTAAAATGGGTTAATTTATTGATTAAATGTAAAATTGAACGAATATTAGTGCAAACGGAATATTTTTACAGTATCGCGATGACGTCACGTAGCGCGTAGAGCTCGCCGGACGGAAATCTAGCTCCGTGGACATTCTCACAATTCAAATTCTTCATAATTGTATAATATATCATATTAAAGTAAACTGTGCAAATAGTTTGGTGCCTACATCAGATTTTATTAGTTTTTATCTAACATTTTTGGCAGTGTACGAAAATATTTAAAAAAAATGACGGATTTTAAAGCGATTACGAAGAACTCCGGCGTAGCGGAAGAGCGCTCGGCTGAGGAGGCCGCGGGCACTATTTTAGTGCCAATATTTGTATGCATGAATATGTTTATATTTACGTAGGAAATTGCATCTAGTTAGGTTGGTAGTTAGTTTAGACAAACTAAGTAGATAGACTAGATAACGCTATGTATTATGTCGTAGAGAAAGTATTCGCAGAAAAATGACTTTGACTTAAAAATGTAAGTGGTTCTACGTTCATTTGCATCTGCTTTTCATTAAATTTTATGACACGTGTGTGTCGCGTCATTAATATATGCGTAATAGTGACAGGCATTTGGCAGGGTATTGTAAGTTCAATTGCCGAGTAGTGCAATGTGACGTTGATTTTTCTTCTGTTCGGTTTTCCAGAGAATTTCAAATTAACTACAATAGTGACGATATTATTTATTAATACACAAATATAAACAATATATAAAATAACGATACACATATTGAGAAACTCACTTGTACTTTTCCACATTATTTTTAATATAGATTAACAACAATAGTGTAACAACAAATTCCACCAAGTGTACGTATTACCTTTATGTATTACCTGATTATTTACAAGTCAGGGTCAAGGGGCCTCACCTGCTATATTATTAGATTGGCGGTATACAGATTAGTACGACTGTATAGGCTTTCCTCTCGGGTTTAGGAGGTCAGACGGTAAACGAATTATAGAGGCAAAGTTGTCAGTGCACCCCAGGCTCTGGTTGAGTTTATTTCTCTCATCAGTACTTCTTAATTTCTGTGCCTGATTCAACACTACTCTTTCACGCGTGATTTTAATTTGATAATTAAAAAATACGAAAATTCTTTGGTATTCAGTATGTTCACGGGAATTTAATAAACCTTTAGAATCACTAACAGTTTAACTCGTTAATTTTAGAAGTTTTGTAAAGAGATAAAAAGTATATTTTATTAAAGAATTCGTTAATTTTTAATTATTTTTTTTGTAAAGGATTAATCCTAAATTTAAAGTTACAGTCCTTTTTTTCAGTGACGGTCATCGTCTGTTCTACTTAACAAATTGCAATCAAACATGTACTAAGTTTTTCCAAGACATTTCTAATAAAAAACACCAAAATCCGTTCACTACTTTTTGCGTCCATCGACATGAAGTCATACAAGAATTTATAAAATTGTCATATCTTGTCTTACTTGTCAATTTTTTCGAATAATGTGAAGATTTTGAAATGTTTAGAATCGCCATTCTTTTTTTAAATTTCAAACCAATCTTTTTTAAATACTTCTTACATTTAGACACAACTATATTTTAAATTGATCTAGAATAGCCTTATCAACATAGTCAAAAGAAAATTGATATTAATATAAAAAAATACTTGAGTAAAGAAACAATTTATTTATTATTATTAACCTCGAAACGTAGTTAATTTACACAAAAATTCTAAATTAAAATCGTTTGACCTATTTCATAATTATTTCAAACAATTCACAGTGACACACTGATAGTTGTTATAAATATTGGGAACAAAACAACAACTGAATTGTTTCTATAACAGTCTCGGAAATGTGAAGGTGCACATCAGATCAGTTCAGATGCCCGTAACCTTTATTCTACGTACGCACAATGTGCAACAAGCCATCGCGCGAGGTACTGGATGGAAGTGCCCAGCTAGATATTATCACTGCATATATAGGTAGATGCTAAGCCGCTAAGTAATCCTTCGCATTGAGTGTTAGAGCAGACTACTTATTCAATCTGGCAACAGTTCGAAGTATACTCAGTAAAAGATCGAGCTATATATACGTCCAACTATGAATTAAATTATTATAATTATTAAAAAAAGATTACTTGCGATGATTTTAGAATTCTAACGATTTGTCGCAAATCCAAATAGTTGAATTAACTTTAATTTTTTCACATTTATCAACGACACGTGCCAATACAATACTTTAAATAGTTTGTACCATGTAGTTATTAAGCCATTTTAGCCAGTCGGGTATACAAGAAGAGTTTTAACGGTCAATCAAATAGAAACATCAAAAGTTAATGGTAAAATAGAAACGATGTAATAGAATTTAAACTATCATGGTCACTCACATCAGTATCAGAATAAACGGGATATTTACAATGTTTCATTGTTTTGAGTTTCCAAAAATGTGGAACGCTTCACGATTTTGCGTGTCATCCTTGCGCAGGGGCCATGCTAATCTTCTCTGTATCGTTCCAATTTTAGTATATGTACTGCCGCGTGTACAGTGACACGCAAAATCGTGAAGCGTTCCACATTTTTGAAAACTCAAAACAACGAAACATGGTAAATATCCCGTTTATTCTGATACTGATGTAGTAGAAGATCAAACTAAAAATCAAAAAGCATAATAATTAGTTTAAGGTTCTAAAAATAGAGATATTGATGATATAAGTTCAAGTGCGAGTCGGGCTCGCGCACTGAGTGTTCCGTTCGACAGGGATGAGTTTATGTTCAATAAACGGCAATATCTTTTTATAACGTTGATCTAGAAGTTTGATTTTTTCACACCTGTAAGAGTTTACCGACTCATTCCTGGATACGTCCAATTATTCCTTATAATAAGTATTGACAGGCTGAGAGACGGACAACGAAGTGATTTTATAAGTGCTCTGCTTTTTTCCTTTTGACGTACGGAATCCTTAAGACGCGGGTGTTTTTTATACCATTCAGGTGGCAGACAATTACTTGGCCCACCTAAATGGAAAGTTGTTACCTTAGCCTACGCAACACCAGGGGCTGCCGACACTGAAGAAACCTTCTAATGCTCTTCTTGAAGCACCTATATTGTAGTAGCTTAGGAAAAGCTTACAATACTTACTATCATCGAACACAGACTATTTGCACCTAGCATTATGGAATGTAAAAATATTATTCATGTTTTATTTTCCTATCCACACTCGCTGCCGAAATAATCTGTTCCAGTCAGCATGTTATACAGCATTGTTGCTGTGAATTTTAATGTAGCTACTCTAGTGAGAATGCAGTTCGTAGAATCATGTCAATGAAATAAATATCGGTGATTTAAATTGGGAATCAAACTAATTCTCTGAACGGCACCTATCTGGTGTTCGAACCGTAAAAAATATTGTAGCCTATGATATTATTTTTAATTGACTTAATAATTATGCTTCTGAATAATAAATTTATATTACAGCGGTAGCCTAGTGGTATGGGTAATGGACAGCTGAGACTAGGTCTCGGGTTTGATCCCAGGTTTTACCATGGCACACACCAATGACTTTTCAATGCTTTTTGAAGTTATGTGTGTATTTATCGCAAGTATAAGTGCCCGGTTAGTGGCAATAGGCTCGCAACTTATTACATTGGGACCTAAACATAAACTGGCGAAATGTGAGTGCTGAGAACCTCTACCTAGCCCTTCGGGGATACAGGCGTGAGTTAATTAATTTTTATATTTTTTATTTTTTTTTAAATTTATATTAAAAACCTTTATGCGAGTCATAAAAATATGAAACTGTACAAGTTAGAAAACTGACATAAACAACAACTGTCCTCTTTGTACCCCATGCGGGACACGCGCTTATTTAATTTTATTTAAAAAATGCTGTACAGAGTACATCTTATAATTTTGACTCTTATTGTTCTATGAAATTTATTCTGGGGCCTGATTCAGTAAAATTGTATTTCAAAAACGTGTGACTTCAAAACTTACGAACACTTATAAAACCAAAAACTTTAAAATGCTCACGAAAAAGTAGGCTTGGAATACCATGACTTCCCTGTGTTTTTCTTTCCACACCAATTGATATCACGTTTTTAAAATGCGGCGTTACTGAAGGGTCTGTGACTTCGTCCACCCATCGAACTGGTATTTTTTTGTTCTTTTTACGTCAAACACTAATATTTTTTCTGAAATCTAAATTAAACCATTTAACATTAGCTATCTATACTAAAAATCACATACTTAACAAATATAGATAAACATTTTAAAAATTCCCTTTTTTGTTATAGGTATTATATTTTAGCTGTTGCCCGCCACTCCGCCCGCGGGCAATAATACATTTCTTTTCATGCGGAGGTTTTCTCGATTATCACCCCCGTCGGCCATCAAATTTTATTTAATAACCGTTGTACCGTATTTTACATGAGTTTTAATCTATCGTGCGTATAACATTGTTCATGGTATCGTATCTTAGGTATGTATAATATATATTTCTGCAGTTAATTGTCTTACAGAGATCTTTACTTAGGGATATTATATAGGTAGTCCTGTGCTTCAGGCGTCAAATGCAGATTAACAATATTTCTTAAATACTATTACAGAAACAACCAATGCCGTAACGCATACCGTCTCGGGTCTTCAGATGCCGGGGTGCTAGATTGCTGCTGATCTTAGGCTACCTACGATATTAAAATAGCCCCCTCAGAAGTAGGAGGTACGGTGTCTCTATCAAACCCCGAAAAGGGGGGTGGAGGACGAGAAGGGCATGACAGGGGCCTTCTCTCCCTTAGCCCTCTACTGGGCCGCTACTGCCGGCTTTTGCCTTAGGTGGCAGCGCCTTCCCTGGGCGAAGGAAGGCGCTGACGCGTCGCCTCAGCAGACTCTCCTACTTCAGCTAACATACTTCGAACCCCCGTTGCACTCCTTAAACCCATGCCCATGATTTAATAGTCTTCAAATAATGTATGGGACAGGATTTATTGACATTTATAATTTAGTAATATCTTTTGAATAGAATGTCCGAATTCAATAATTCAAAAAGTAATCAACATGTGTTGAAACAATCTTGAATATAAAATATTTTATTTAGATAAGAAATAAATACAAAGGTATATGTACATTCCATGGTCGGATTTTGATCGGTATTTCGGCTTGAATTTATTTCGACGCGTAAAACTTTCAAGTTACATACTATATTTAAGAGGTTATTCATTGTAATTACATAGTTTGAACGGGGATTTTGATTTACATTAAATGCAGAACGTATCAGACGTATATATTTAGATATGGAATAATACTATGTTGAATAATTTTTTTTAAGTATTTAGTGTGCTAACTATTCAAATCTATTTAGGGTAGAAAATATTGAATCAGTTTAGTCTGGATTCAAACCCGCGATCTTTTCCTTACAGGGGGAATGCTTTAACCACTGAGCCACCGAACTATATACAGGGTGTATTTTTGAAACGGGGCAGTAAGGGCAAGTACCTTAACCGTTGCAGTTACAGCAAAACGTTCTTAAAAGACCTTCCCTAACTTTTTGGGACATTTTGAACTGCATTCACAGATTTTGTAAAAAACTTACAGTTAGCAAAAAAAAATGCAAAAAGTTCAAATTTTTTTTTATGCCAATCGATTCTATTTCATGTGGGGATCAAAAAACTCTATGGGACCATTTTAGCTTTCAGTACTAGAAAAGACAGAAACTTACTACTTGCCCTTACTGCCCCGTTTCAAAAATACACCCTGTATATGTGTTGCGGCGACGGTGAGATCCATCTACCGATACTCATACGAACTATCGGAAGGGAAAGATAGTGGGCTTGAATTCCGATTGAACCGATTCATTTTATCTTAATCGATAATACTATGTTGTTGAAAATAGCTTCGAAAATGACACAAATTTTTTTGTAATATGTAAAAGATAAAAATGTTTCTGTGGGGGGGTCCTTAGAAGATAGGCATCTGCTATTGTGGAGTTTTATGTACACCTTTGTGTTATACATTTTTGGAGTACGTTATTTTGTTCTATCATAAATAGCTTTCTCAAAACACGCGCGTATAAGAAATTTTTAGGTAATTTTTTTACTCCTTTGATTACTTATTATTATTAGAGTTTATGTAAAGGTTATTTTTTGTATGATATTATGTTTTTTTCCAATTTAAATTTGAATATATATAAATAATGATACTTAAATGAAATTTAAAACTAATATCAATTATGAGGTACTAAAATACACTAAAAAAAGGAGTTCTTAATTTTCTGAAAATATAATTATGCCTATGTTAGTCAATGATAATGCAGCTTTCTAATGGTAAAATAATTTTTAATATCGGTGCAGTAGTTCTTGAGTTCATTTGAATACTAATCTAATCTAAATCTAATAATAATAGCATATTGCTATGAAAATTTGACGGATTTATTGACATTTATGATCACTGCTCCGCTCCCATTTGTTGTCCCGTGATGTTATATAGCCTATAATTTTTGTCGATAAATGAACTATGCAACAGAAAAATAAGCGCATACAAACAAACAAACCAACTCTTAAACTGTATTGTATAGTACACCGATGACTGATATATACACATTACCCGTAACACACACAATTATATGCATTCATTAAACCAACTATTATTTTAATGCTACACCACAGTTTAAGTAGATAGGAGTAATGACCTACACATACTATAGTATTTATAATTAATACTGTGCAGGTGAGCCTGAATACTTTGCCATCGGTATTTCGTGATTGAATATATTTTAACGATAAACCGTGAATGCGTTGCAGTAAAATATATCATTACGTTACAATAATTGTATTATAATGAGATGACGAGGGTGCTGAAAGTTATTAGGAAAAACAACTGAACAAACTAACAATTTATGAGTCTATTATAATTTTTCAAAATGGTATCCATTTATGTCAATACATCGCTGCATCAAATCAAATCAAATCATATTTATTGTAAATCATAGGTACAGAAGATGTTCTCATAATAATTAGTTCAGCTATGTTTCACCATTTGGGTATACAATATTAAGCAGATTATTAATTTTATCAAATTATTAGATTATTAATTAAATTGTCAATTTAGTTATCACATAAAATTAAATAAAAAATACAAATAGCACAAAGTCAATCGTAACAAAAATTAAATTCATCAATAAATTATCATGCACCAGCACCACATTCATTTTCATTTTGTCATTATAGGTATATACCTATTAATTACAGTGAGTTATCCTCCAAAAATTCATTAATGGTATAATAACATTTTTCAATTAATAATTTGCGAAGTTTTAATTTAAAATTGTCCATTTCAATTATATCTCTAATTTTTATTGGTATTTTATTATATATTCGTGGACCTAGGCAAAACACACTGTTATGTAATAATTCTGTTTTACTAGCTACTATGGACAATTTATCACAGTTTCGAGCCCTAGTTCGGAATTCAAACAATTCTATGTTAGATTTAATAAATATTGCAACTTCATATACATAAAGAGAAGGTAATGTCAATATGTTTAGTGTCTTAAAATGAGGTACACATGAATCGGTCTGTTTAAGTTGGCAGATGCTTCTAATACAGCGCTTTTGAGCAACAAAAACCTGGGCTTTATATGTTGAGCTACCCCAAAAGATTATTCCATATCGTAAAGTAGATCCTACGTAGCCATGATAGGCAGTCAGCAAAGTGGACTGATTGCTAATTTTACGCAACCTATAGAGTGCGTATGAGAATTGACATAGCTTTTTACATATATGTTCGCAATGAGATTTCCAATTCAATTTACTGTCAATGTAAAGGCCTAAGAATTTGGTGACAACAATCTCTTTGATTTTTATGTTTTGACAAGATATGTGCAGATTGTTTTGCGATGTGTGACGTTGTTTAAAGAACATTAAATTAGTTTTGTCTATATTGATATTTAAGTCATTTTCAGTCAGCCATTGTATTATTGATGTCATAGATGTATTTATATTATGATTTAAAGTTTCTAAATTACCACCAGTATAAAGTATAGTGCTATCGTCTGCAAGTAGTGTCATTTTATATGTCGTTATTGTGGGCATGTCATTAATATAAATAAGAAACAAAAGAGGGCCTAATATACTACCTTAAGGAATTCCTGAAATTACGTTTCTTATATCAGAACTATGTGTTTCCTCAATTTTACTAGTTACCGATACCCTTTTTATTTCCGTCACTTGTTTCCTATTGCTAAGATAAGATTTCAGAATCTCATGTACGTTGCCTCTTACACCATACGTATATAGCTTATTTAATAGTATTTCATGATTGACACGGTCAAATGCCTTGGACATATCCATGAAAAGAGCTATTGCCGGTAATCGCTTGTCCATGTTATTTAGCACTTCATGCAAAAATTTATACATAGCTAAGTTTATTGATTTACCCTTTCTAAACCCGTATTGACTTGTAGTGAATAAACCATTAGCTTCGAAGAAATCATACAGGCATATATATATGATTTTCTCAAATATTTTGGAAAATATAGGCAATAAAGCGATAGGTCTATAATTATCTATTATTGACTTACTATCTTTTTTGTGGATGGGTTTTATTACAGTTAATTTTAATCTTTCCGGAAATATACCTTGTTCTATGCATAGATTCATAATGTGGCTTAAAGGGTCTGCAATGATGGTTGCTACATCTTTCACTGTTCGTGTAGTAATCTCATCATATCCTACGCTATAAGTATTCTTTAGGGTAGTTATTATTTTTAAAATGTCTTGGGGAATAGTAGGAGGCATGAATACAGATTTACTATTACATTCAATTTTAGACGTCTTAGTAGATGGTCGTTGTTCGATATTTTTGAGTGTACTGTCTTTTGCTATGTCAGTGAAATAGTTATTAAATGCATTTGCTATGCATGAACCACTAGTTATTGTTTCACTATTTATGGCAAGTTTTTCAACACCTTCATTTGGATATTTATATTTAATATTATTTATCACCTGCCAAGTTGCTTTTCCTTTATTTGCAGAGGTATTAATAAAATGATTATTTTGACATCTTTTTGTTAGTGTAATTATTTTCTTATAACGCCTAGAATAGTTGTGAAAGATCATTTTATTTTCCTCGGTAGGATGCTTTCTATAGTTCCATAGAAGATCCCTTCTTCGTTTACTACAGGCTTGTATACCTTTAGATATCCATTTGGGTTTTGTGATAAAGCTTACACGAAGTCTTTTCAGGGGGAAACACACGTTATAAGCTAGGTTAAATAAGTCTGAGAACAAATTGTAAGCTAAATTCGGATCTGAGGTTTCGTAAATACCATCAAAAGAAACTTGTTTCAAATAAGTTTTAAACATATCTCTGTTATTCCTAGCAAAACAGCGCTTATAAGTGTACCAATATTTTAACATGCAAGTTCTTTTTACAGGACACGTTAGTATTTGGGCAGAGTGGTCAGATAGAGAAAAATCTATGATTTTTCCTTTACACCTTTTGATGTTGTGGACGACATTGTCAATGCATTTTTGACTAATGTTGCGTGTCGGTTGGTGAAATTGTATTATTAAATCAAAACTCAATAGTATTTCCATAAATTCTCTGCTTTCCCGTGTTTGGGTTAAAACATCTATATTAAAATCACCACACATAATCAGTTTCTTACCATGCGCACATAGTTTTGTCAGAATTTTACTCAACATTAACAGAAATATATTCATTGAGCCACTTGGTGACCTCTAAATACATAGGATGTTTATACCGTGTTGTATCAGTTCGACTCCGGAGCATTCAATGATATTTGTGATTGACATTTTATTTATCTCAGTCAAGGGCTTATACTGATAGCCATTCCCCAGTAAAATACACGAACCCCCACATCTGTTGGATCTCATGAAACAGGATACTAATCTATAGCCAGGTAGGATTAAGTAGATTTCATCGCCCTGTACCATATTATGTTCTGTTATACATACAATGTCAATCGAAGTGCTTTCCTTTGCGAGTACATTTAAAGACACAGTGAGTGCATCAGATTTGGTCATTAAGCCATTTATATTTTGGTGTAGTAAGGTTACATAATTATTCACGAAATAACTGACTCGGGATCGACAATTCAGATTGATTTTGTGTTTCGGGTAACTTGCTACAGTTCATATCATCATTCGAGTCCATAATTAAATCTGTTTGGGTACAACTATCAATATAAATCACGTTACGAAACGTATTTTGCTGTTGTGCTATCTGATAAAGTTGTTTTTTGCGGTAATAGTCCATGCGTAAAATTTCTTTTAATAGCGTTCTAGCAATGTTTATTGCATAACGTGACCCATACGGTACAAACCTAGAATAGTTCATGTCAAGAAAAGTAGCGTTATTATGTCTTTGGCATATAAAACGTATTGTATAATTTAACTTAGTTTCCCGGAGATGTTTATTATACGGCACTTCACAAACAATAACATTCGTATTTGCCACATTTGATATCCACGAACTTAAGCTATGTTCTAATTCATAAGGATTTTTATCATGTATACCGCCCAGCACTATAACATAATCACGAGCATTAAAAGTTTGAATATAAGCCTGCAGCACAGACAATATGTTGCCAAGCTTTGCACCCGTCTTTATATAAGAAAATACTGAGAAATTCGTTCCGAGAAGATTCTGAAGGATCTCCCTCAAGCCGCGCCCCTGTTCATCAGCTAGTATCAGAACTCTGTTTTTCGGTATGCTGGATGATTCTTGTTTCATCATAATATTACTGCTCTTCGTTGGTCGGGCATTACCATTGCCACTTGGAATATGGCAGGCGTTTTTTGAGATGGGTACTGATGAGGAGGATATCGGTGTAATTGTGTATGTTTCAGCGGTGAACTGTAACTTCCGCGTTAGGTTGTCTATTTCTTCCCTGAGAGTTATTACTTCTTGGCGGGAGTTATTTAACTGTTCTTGTAGTTGGGTTATTTGTCTCTGCAGGCAAGTTATTTTAAGATTTCCGTTGTCAAAGTGTGTGGATTCCAAGGTTGGAGAAGATGGCATGGAAGAGATGTAGTGAGTTAACAGAGAATGTTTCTTTTTCTTTTTGGCGCTGTAGTTCTGTGTCATTATTTTCGTACAATTGGTGGAACATAAGGATTTTAATAATTTGTTTTTATTTGTGAGTTTATTCATAGATGCACGGAGCTCATTATTTTCTAGGATAGTATTTTCTAGTTCGCTCTGTGTGGTGGTCAGGTCCCGAGTTAGTTGAACTATTGTATCTTTTAACTCGGTAACAGTGACATAATCAACGATTGTATCGTCCACACTCCTCGACAACATACTAGTAGAAAGCGATTCTCCCGAGGTATCGCACTCCGCAAATAGATTATGTGACTCTGTAGGAGATGATGCGATAATTTGTGGTGTAGTTTGTATGGGGCTAATTGTAGGTTCTTTGTTTGCTTGATTTTTTAGTTTTTGTGATGTGCTTTGTTTTGGTGAACACTGTTTCTTTCTCATTATAATGTTGTTTACGTTGTTTTCTTGCACCGTTTTGGTACGTTGTACTGGTGGTACAGGTATTTTGAGGTTGCTAGTGGTAGCTTTTTTTGTACTTTGTTTGGAAGACATTTTTATTGCGAGCTAAGCTATCTATAGTGTCGCTGCTTGTGTTGTGCACCACCGCCGTGTTACCTTTACGAGTATTATAGCAGCTGCATACAATTCTAATACTTCACAAAAAGTATTAGACAACTTGGACGCGAACTCACGCCGCGTCAGTAATGTAGATGAATTTATGGCTCGAGGCCAACTCAACGTTTATTCAAATGCACAAATTTTTAGGTCTCTTCGTTTTGTCTTTTTCTCTTCAAAACATAATAAAAAAAGCTAAGTGGTGTGGATGAGTTACCCTCCCTTTTTCACAACTATGTTTGAACAAAAAACTGTCAACTTTTTTGTATATTTGGATTTGTCGTATTTTTTATTTATAGAAAGTCTTTCTTTTTATTAATTAGCTTTGAACTGGTTAGTTTATTTTAGTATTTGTCCGTTTCCACACACTATCACAGTTTACACTTAATTATGGTCAATTTGAAGTATAGTTCATGGATCATCAATATTTTATAATGACTTTTTACTTTTGAAAATTACACTGGAAGATGAAAGTACATTTAATTGATAACGATATCACAGAATTACCGCACTGTTATAACACTATTACATGCATTATTTCCGCGATTAACACTATATTACAATACTTATAATTTTTAAATACGGAGCCAATGTTTGCGTGGCTACTAGCGCCATCTCTCTCCTACGAGCGAGGTTATTATCTTGGTTATTACCCACGGTACCACTGAGAAAAGCACTCAGTCCACTCGTACTAAGGGTCTCTTCGAAACGCAGCTACTTTCTCGGCGTCCGTAAAACGTTTTCCCCAAAGAATTTCTTTTTTTCCGGGACTAGATAAAATTATTTTTAGTTTCAGGATATTTTTTTTCATATTGTTTCAGTGTCACTCTCGTGCTTGATGTCAAACTAGTGAATTCGTGTGATTGTGGTTTCACTAGTTTTAATTATCTATGTAACCTATGCAAAATTTCATGATAATTTATTGAATAGTTGAACCATAAAAGTACAACAAAAACTGAAAGTCCCCCTGCGGCCAACAGCGACAGCGATGTTTTGGCTATACCTTCGGTTCTATTCAATCAATGGACAAAAATTAACTGACATATCAACTTTGTTTATAAATACAGTTGGTATAATATCGAATTCTGACACAAATGACTTTTAAAATAACCTCACCGCAAACAGAGTTCACGCGTCGTCGGCGTCAGTTTCATGCATTCGATTCAATGTAAATAAATCACCGCGGCTATTTTCCACGTCCATCAAAAATTTAATACAGATGGACGTGAAAATAGTGGTAGTATTACATAAACAGAAATGTGTTATCGGAAGAGAAGTCCTGCGAACTATTATTGCTTTTGTTAATTGAAACACAATGCAAAGATTAAGTGCTTTCAAACCTTATTTGTATAGAAATTAGGGCTGCCAAACGTACAGATATTATAATGAAACATGTCACACACAGCAGTGACGTGGTGCAACTAATTCCATTCACGGCCAAGTGGTACGGCACCTCTACTCCGCTGTACCATAAAGACTTGGAGTGTTTACCAATGTGTTCCTTAGTTCCAACAATACCGGGTCCTTTACCTTACCACTAAACGAGGTGAAGTGATATTGCAGTACCTTAAATAACGAACTTTTCAATAGAGAACAAGCCTCAAAGTGTATGTTAACAGCCAATCGCGTTGCGGATAATGTTATACATTTTTCCAACTTTGTGATACATAAGCTATGTATTTTCCTTAGGTATGCATTTTCCTCGTCTCATCTGCAGTATCTGAAAGTTTATTCATAATTTTTCACCTTTTCAACGAAGACAGAGGTCGCTTGTTCGATGCCCACTTGATGCAAATATTTGCATGCATGAAAATGCAAGTAAGCATTCGTCTGGGTGTTTCTAAATATAGCATATATAACAGGGTGATTTTTAAACAGGTATTTTACTTTAAAAAACGTAGTAAAAAATGGAAAAACGTTTAAAATTATTTTTAAAAACTAATTGCAAGGATTGCTTTTTATATTTCTCAGTGGCGTTCAAAGTTTGCTCTTTGGGACCCGGGATGCGTTTATTATTTCCAAGAATGAATATCGTCAGACCGCCCAACTCCCTGAGTTAAGTCCACGCCAGAATCTCGCTAAACAATTTTCTAGCGAAGTTGATAGAACGACAGTGGCATTATATAACTTAGGTGGCAGACAAGTATACGGCCCACCTGATAGAAAGTGGTTATCGTGGCCTACGGGCGTGTGCAAAATCAGAGGAGTCACACTACAAGGTTTCTGTGCTGTCAGTGCAGAAGATAAAGCAGGGCAAGCCTTCAGTCTTCCCACTGACAAAAAAACACCAGTGGCTCGTATTTTCTTAAAGAGGTAACGTTTAAATAAACGGTAACCTGGAGGTATGGGTAATGTACTGCTGAGACGAGATTTCGAGTTTGATCCCAGGTTTTACCATGGCATTCACCAATGACTTTTCGATTTTTTCGAAGTTTTGTGTGTATTTATCGCTGGTTTATAAGTGCCAGGTTAATGGCAATAGGCTCGTCACCTATTACATTGATACCTAAATATAAACTGGCGAAATGTGGGTGCTAGCACCTCTGCCTACCCCTTCGGGGATATAGGCGTGTGTTTATGTTATGTTATGTTATGTTTGAAAAAGATTTAAAATACATTATAAATAATATTTATAAAAACCAAAACAATAGGTAACATGTCAAAAAGACACTTTGTCTACCACTACCATTGTGTAGTGATCTAAGTGCATGCGTGGGTTTAATGTCATCTATATAAAATCTTTCTATATTTAGTAAGTACGAACGTTCATCCCTCAAAGATGGCAGTGGGGTCACGTTAGGGATGCGACCCCGTGGGTTGATTGACGTCACACCCTACGCTTTAGATGCATGAAAGATTTCTTCTCACATACCTTGGTATTATTTGATCACTCAAGTCAGACGCAGTGTTGCAGTCGCACGCGTCGGCTCCACTCGTAGCAAAAGTGAATTATAATAGTGAGGTGAGTGGCTTCCTTGCGTTAAATTAGTACATAATTTTTTTAAGTATATTATTGATAAAATATCTTATATTAAAGCTATAATGTATTTTTCTCTTTTTGTTTAACCAATTGCAACCAAATATATCATTTTTATAACAGCATCAAAATTTGTTTAAAACCTTAGTGTTTGAAAACTACAAATTATATCTAATTAAGATATGTAGGTACTATAGCAGAACACTTCTAAAAAAGACAGGTGGATACAGCTCGTATCCACCTGTTGAAGTTTCAACAATCCTTTTTTTACAACACCTTCCAGGAAAGAACACCAATCAGACAAATATTCCAAAAATCTACATTACATTTCGAAATCGTTCAACTGAACAAAACCCAAGTGTTTTTAATATTTTCAATATTAATTTTATGGTAGATCACCCCCCAGATCGAAGTGGTAATGCGTTAGCCGGCGTATTGTAGAAGAGAATGACAAATGTATAGGATATTCACATTGTGGAAATAGTCTTTGGTTTCTTTCGAATTAAAAGACTTCCGATAAATCCATTCATTAAATATTAATTTATTATTAATTAAATATTAATTTAATATTAATTAAATATTAATTTAAAATTAATCAAATATTAATTTATAATTAATTAAAAATTAAATATTAGTAATCGATTTCAATTGTAACGTTTTGAAGTTATTATAAAACACAGTCTATCGACTAACTACATCCCTAAAATTGCTTTCTGGCTGACATGAGCTTGCCAATGAAATATGCCGTAATGGCAGCTAACGTGGTTGATGCTAGAACAATGTTATATCGATCACTGTGTGTGAGCTGTCTAAAATACAATAATGTAATGGACGAACCACATTACCCCATGTTTCATTCATGCTTCCTGCTGTTTTTATACGTGCAGCCTGTGGACGGGCTTTACGCAGAGGGCATACAGCGATCTGCGTATTCAATACAACAACGCGTTCCGGGTGCTGATGGGACTGCCGCGTTTTTGTAGCGCATCTGCCATGTTTGCCGAGGCAAACGTAGACAGTTTTTCGGCGATCATGCGCAAAAGAAGCGCCTCACTCTTACGCCGTACACGCGGCAGTCCCAATACCATCCTTAGAGCGTTGGTTGATCGGTGGGACTCCCCGATCCTGAGGCGGTGCATAAAACTACATGCAATAAAGTCTGACACAGTCCCCGGATCGGGGTGGCGCACCCAAACTATTTAATTGTATTTTTACCTACTAACATTAGTTGTAAGTTTAACTAACAAATATGGAAGAATTTCTGAAATAAACGTTATATTATTATATTATTATTATTCAAAAGTAAATCACTTTCCGTATAACGGAACTACTATCCAACCAGTCTGGTTTTTGCACTTTACGAACGAACGACACCGCTCGGCAGTCTCTCGGTTAAGCCGGCCGGGCACATTGGGCCAAACGTATCTTAATCTCAGTTACATCCAAAGTTTAGAGCCCGGGGTTTGCTATCCGACTCTTCCTCTTGATTTGGTTTAATGTGATATTTGCCGGGGTGACTGACGCTGACCTCCCAATGCCTAGAAGAATACAATTTAAGCAGTTGCGTCCATTAATAAATACGTGTACCAGCTTACAAGTGTGTTTTTCTTGGACGCCGAAGATCTCGGCAGGGTCCACACTAACGTGTATAGATGATGATTTGCCACTTACACAGGGCGGCTAACCAAATAAAAGTTTCAGAGGACATCACAGGTTCATGTTGTGATCTGTAAATAGTGTCCACAGTTGCTGCCAAAGTAAGCCAGTATGTACCTACACTAGCACCTTAACCCAATGTGTGCAGCCAGCTTAAACTTGTCATAATATATATTTGAGGGTAAGCGTAAAAGTATCGTTGATATCTTCAATTGTATATAAAAGGAAAATTGCTAGGCGAGGCGGGGCAGTTCCACATTAGTCCGTGATATTGCATAGTTTTGTTTTTTGAACAAAGTGCAATTAAGTGTTTTAGTCATCTATCATCATAGCATCACAGGTATGCATCAATTATTAAGTAATTGTTAGTTTATGTAAAAAAATTGAGTAGCCGGTATCACCATTATAATATTACTTAGTGCCTGTAATGGAGACCCTCTTTCCAGAGATATTGCCTTTAGCTTACCATCAGGCGAGGTGATGACAAATTGGCGTGTCCTAGATAAAAAAATCACTCTTACTACTTATTTTCTGTAAAATGGTTCGAATTTCGCGAGGGACTGCCGTCTGAGCCCCGTGGTAACAAAGTGATTAACAAATTTTAACCCTTATTACTACCGTAGGCAATAATGCAATTTAACTATTCAAGCGTAATCCTCCAGGGTTAGTGGGAATGCCTACTAGTACATAATTAAGATTACAATTTTGTTTGTAAATGTATTTATGTGGGTAGAAAATTAACTTAAGCATCATGTTAGGTGTTTTTCAATACTAAACGTACAGGTACTGTTTCGAGCTGGTTAATTTGATATACGTACGTTATATTATGGCATGTCATTTGCAAACTCCTTTGTAATGTTCCCGCCGCTGTTGTCGTGACGGCACGAAATTGCCTTCAAATAATTTGGACTGCGTTTGCCAAATTGTAACACAATTATCGAATGCCATCCTCACCTCACCAGCAGGTTGCGGGGCGGTGACGGTGATTATTGATTAACGGACGGCTTCGGCGCACGATTACCTCATGACGTTGAGAGGACTGTCAACGTCAACTAGAATAGGCGCTGAATCAATTTCCTTAGTGGATAGGAACAATGTCGTTCGTTGTTTACTGTGTTGCTGTTTACTTTGTTCTGTAATTTTCACAGCTGATGTATATAAAAAGAGACACAAAAAGTTTTATTTACTGATAAAAAAACCTCATTTAGGTTTGCTAAAAATAAATAATTGTAGCCATTTTTGACCATCTCACAAGTCACTAGTTTCAAATATTTTATCGTTTAATTCGACTTCCTAGTTTAGTAGGAACTTAAGTATCTGAAATATTGTCTGGATACCATAGTTTATACGTAAATAATAACAATAAAAAATATATCACAAAAAAATGAATTTTAAATATTGTATTTTTTACAAAATAAAATTGAGATTTTAATCTATATTTCACATGAGGCAAAACGCAGAAAAATCGGCCACAGGTTACTAAATATAGGCCACGTTTGGAAATGGTGAAGAGTCATGAAAGATTGTTTTATTTTTCAAACAAGAATATACTAACGTCTTCCTAAGTTTGTATGAAATGTTTCACGACGAGACTACAACTATACTGAGACATTGTGCATGTGTGAAGCTGAACTCAGGGAACTTTAAACAAAACAAGCAGATTTTTATTTCACATTACTAAATATAGTGCCGGTACAATCGGATTGCGTGAATTCATTTCCGAAATGTTTCCTTGCGAGAACGGGTCGATTGATACACCCTATAAAAAATTATAAAATAAATGTACATGATTGAATCATCAACAATATTGGTTATTAAACAAACAGCAGGACCCATACGAGACGATGTATTCGCTTCGATTTTGTGTAGTTTCACTAATAAACGACATTTAAATTTCAGTCACTCATCCTGATGCTTTCAAATCCTATAAAATTTGAAATTCTGTATTTATTATACCTGTCAACAATTAGTGTCTGCAATACGGCTATAGGTTCACCCCCTATTACGTGGAACCGAATACAATTATTGGTGAAAAGTGGTTGTTAACTAATCCTCCGGGGATACAGACGTAAATATATGTATGTACACATATGTATTATACCTAATCACTTATTTTCGTTACCTCTTTGAGTACTATTGGGGGTAGTTACTGAAAGGACTTTCATATCTACTATTGTACTTGCAAAAACATATCGACTTTGAATTGGAACAATAGTATTAAATTTTTCGGGAAAAATTACCTTGTTCACATTAAGTAGTTTGAAACTGTGACAGATGTTGAAACTGTGACAGATGATATGGAATCCTAATTTTTAACAATCGGAATACAAACTAAGAATAACAGTAATTAATGTCTCCAATGAATTATAGCTTCCTACTTTGTAGAGTTAAGTTCGGAAATCTTAGAATTCCGATCCGCAGCTCAGCCCTAAGATAGTTCTACGAAGTTATTATTTAAGATGTTGTCTCACAATTCACGTATAATAACTTATTGTATCTCTGACAGAATTCTCTGTCCTTTTAACGAACACACAATCACATACTTGTTAATAAAGAATTGAAGCCCTTTACTGTGAAAGTACCATCGATTTCTTTGTAAGATTTGTAAGTGCTAGAATCCTCATTTCACTCTCATAAGTACCACATTCTTTAATGGTGGGCACTAACATGAACTTAGATATCTACCAATTAACATAATTATTTATCATAATGTAGAACCATTTTACTTCGAAATGATGGTAAAGGTAAAAAACATCCAACTTATTTGCACTTACACTACAAGTTTCCTCTCCCGGACGCCGAGGCAAATTAATTGTGTAATGGAAGCACAATCCGTATACTCGTATTATGAAATTGTTAGAATGAACAAAATACAACAAACAAAAATACTTACTGTATACACGAAACTAGCAGGGGTCGAGGAATTCCTTTCATTCCAATCGGATTTTTTTAATTACTAGTTGGAGAGCTGAGTTTTATTTCATGTCCAGTGTTTTGAGCACTGAGGACAGAATGAGTTTTGAGCTTTGGTTATTTAGAGTTAAGGGATGTTTCAGTGACCTTTTTCCTTTATACTCAACTGTATAAAACCGAAATTTATTGTTTTCAGAATCAGTGTGTAAGTAAGTTTGCATACTCCAGTAATATTTTAAACAAAGATTTTGATGTATGTATGATCCGCATAGCGAGGGAGTTGTGAAAAAAATGTGCTCCATCATTTAGTGGCGACAGCCAACTTAGACCGATTTTTGTCAAACATAGCTAAGGACACTCCCGACTAATATATCAATCAAATAAAAATTAAAATCTTTATCCAAATCGGTCCACAGACAGACACATACATACACACACACAACACACAGACACGTCAAACTTATAACATCCCTATCGTTTAAAACGTTTACGGTGCACTGTTTGCAGTTGTCAATATTAAAATGTTGTACTGTAAAATACACATATCAGCTTCAAGCAAACAACATTTTCCGTGTCTACCAAATAAACCATCAAGCTTTACGGAAGTAATATTAAAAATATTTCACGGAAATTCACGCACAGCCTGTCCAATGTTGTCAATCTCTATTAGTTACTGTTGCCTTTTGATGCGTAAGCTGTACACAAGGCATTTCAAATCAATGTAACCATACATTCGATGTAGCCCCGGTATTTAGTTTAATCTATACTGGTTTATTATTATAAGATTGTTAGTTTTACATTGAGGATATAATAAATACTTGGGTGGTTTTCTATCAGTTAATTTAAATTGTTGCCATAATAATAGTTTATGTAATCCTTGTCTGTCAACGGATTTTAATGTAGTTTTTTTATAATTGTCTTGGTCCGACTAATGTTCGCCGAATGATTGATTGCAATTTTTTGAGTGGAACCAAAGATAACCAAGCGTCGCGATAACAAACTAGTTCAATATACTTATGTTCAATTATTCAACTGCGTTGAGATTATACATGGTAGAGTACTATAGAATGTTGCGAAAGAGTTAATCTTCCAACCCCTAATGGAAAACCTGCTCCAGAGCATAGTCAGCCAACCAGATATAACCTATTACAACTTGAGGTCACATCACACAAAATATTATTCACAATTACTAAATACTAGTTTGAAAAATGCATACTCATAGCTAGTTTCTATGTTTTGGCACAGGGCCAGCCCCGGCGCAATACCCGGCGGACAGCGCGTCAGCCTCCGCCTCTTCCGGAGGTGGCACCGGCAGCAGAGGACCGACAGGGAGCACCAGCAGCCTAAACGCCAAGTCGTGCAGAGTCTGCGGCGACAAGGCGTCTGGTTACCACTACGGTGTTACCAGTTGCGAAGGGTGCAAGGTAAGTGTCATGATTTGTACGGCTGGGATCAGTCAGTCAGACACTAAATTTCTAAAATCGTGATCTGGTGCCAACTGAGGTAGATTCAAATCGTGTTTGTGTCCCAATAATGTGAAGATTGCGATATAAATATATAGTCTAACCTATATACACAGGGTGTATTTTTGAAACGGGGCTGTAAGGGCGACAACAACTTTAGTGTGATTGGCACATGCCGCAATGAATACCTATTGCAGAACCACATTAACGCAGCTCCCACATTTCATTTTTTGTCAAAATATGTTTCTATCAAACAATTTTTCGTGATTAAAAGATATTTTACCTGAAATTCTTAAATAAAAACTAACACGAATTTTCTTAGCTCAAACTAAGATTTTCGCATCAAATCTGAAATTTGTAGGAAAAAAAATATTTTTATTTACGTTTTAATCAATCCTACCCACTTCCTACCTTAAACAAAAAGTTTGACCATTGTAAAAACTTGATTCTCTGGCTGTAATGTGTGAGAAACGTTTTTGGCGATTTCGTCTTTCCTTGTACTCAAAGCTAAAATTTTTTCATAGTATTTTGATGCCCACTTGAAATAGGATCGATTGGAACAAAAATATACTTTTGAACTATTAGCATTTTTCTTGCTGACTGTACGATTTTGTCAAAATCCGTGAATGCAGTTCATAATATCTCAAAAAGTTAATGAAGGTCTCTTAAGAACATTTTGCTGGAACTACAACGGTTAAGGGTGGCTTTACTGCCTCGTTTCAAAAATACATTCTGTATAAATACTGACTGTCTAATCCTAGCCTTTTACTTGTATGGTGTTGTTGTGTATAAATGTAGTCCCATGCAATAAGCGTAAGTACTGTCGTCAACTGGTGCTGTTTCCATTTTTTTACTGGTATGAGAAAAGATATTTAATATTAAAAAGTTTATGATATCAGATATTAATACAAAACATACATAAGATTTATATATTAGAATAATCGATTTTTGTAACGAAAAAATATATGAAGGGTGATTCGCTATGACGAAAAATGTCATGACAAACATTTTCAGATATCCGAGTTTGAACATTTAGGCGATAAACTGGGCAGCCCGTAGTCAAAGTCAAAATTATTTACTTTCAATCTTGATTTTTTTTATTTTATTGACGTCAGTAATAATTCTACTTAAGCTAAGTTTACCACCGCTTCCAAGGCGCTCGTACTGGTGAGCAAGAAACGGCGCAACAATCTCCATTGCGGCCTTTTTTAAGACGTCAACTCTTAATAGTTCCTTAAGGCTATAAGTGGGCAAATGCACATTTTGTACCAATAAACAATATATCTACCTAAAACAAAAATATAATTATTTGAAAGATAAATTTGGTAACAAGGAAGTCACGTACCTAGTATATTACTATGTAGTAATTATAGCGTTTTACGAGGGGCGTGCGCCATACTCAAGCCTGACATTTTAATCTTTCAGGTAATCATCTGTTCTACAGTATGCTCTTTTACATAATTCAATAATTTACAAAAGTTTACAAAAAAAGAATCACTAACTTTGCTAGCAGCAGTATATGTTTATGCAAATATAAATGGGAAGCTACATTTAAAATATCAATATCCTTAAATCGTTCCCTGAGGTCTTTCTTGCCTAAACAATAAATGGCGTGAACTGTCTTCTTTTAACACATATATACACATTCACATATATAACCATATATATATATATATATATATATATATATATATATAGATATTTTTTATAGGACACGACGGTATCCCCGTCCTAATTGAGCAGTCAGACTGGGGAAGTTCCTGCACCCTACAGAATACCACGGCTATAATCACCTTGTGTTGTGTTCGGCGGTGAGACGGGTAGCCAGAACTCACTGGAGAGTTTTTGTGCTGTCAGTGGAAATGCTGTTTCTTCTGCACTGACGGCACAGAAACTCTGTTCTTACAAGGTCAATAGCATGGGTGTGACTCCTCTGGTGTTGCACACGTTCGTAGGTCACAGTAACCACTTTCCATCAGGTGGGTCGTGTGCTAGTCTGTCAAAAGCTGTACAAAAAAGTTTCTATTATGTGCTGCATTTCCCGTAATAAATCTGATAATATCAATGTATACATTTTCTACAAACCTCAGTGGTTTTTATTCCCCTTTTTAAATATGATAAATAAACTTTGACAGGAATTAACGCGAACATAGTATAGGTAACATAGTATAGGCGTTGTTAAAGTGGTTCTACTGGCAAATACATTTTTCCAAATACCTTATAAACTTGGAAACAAATCGTGGAAAGTTTTAAAATACGTACACAAATAAAAAAAGAAGTTAACCTGAATAGCATGTGGCTAAAACTAGATTTACACATAAACAAGTAGACTACGGCTCAAACTAGTGGTTTGATTTCGGTTGTTAGTCTGTTTTAATTTTTTTGAATTTGCGTCAGAAACAAAAAGCAATGATTTACTGATTTTTAAATATAAAATAGAGTGAATGAGTGAGTTTGTGAGTTTTTTCCCGACTACAGTGAAGCCAAAGAAGAGTTATGACTAGGACAGGCTGGGATCTGTCTATATCAATGCCTCCGGCCATTGATATTTATTTCATACATTACAGTTCCCTATTATATTGAAATATATGTAAAAGAACTTACTAATAAAATATACACAAAACTATGCTAACTATACAATTTACACAAAAATGAAATAAGAGGGAGACTGCAACTATAGCCACCGAAGAGAGACAGAATGTATAATGCATGTTTGTAGGTACATCTGTTCCTCAAATCAGGTGTTGTTAGAAGCGTCTTGATCGTCCGCTGGATATAGACTATTATTATATCACTGAATCTAATGTGGAGTCCTCTAGCGGTCATGAAGTACCTAAAGTGTTAAAAACAAATTTGAGGTAAATATATCGTGTAAAATTTATAGATATTAGAAATCTAATTAAGCCCTTAAAGGGCTTAATCAGCACATTAGCTTAATTATAGCTAAAATAATTTAACTACAAAATTAAGTTAAAAACTAAAACCCGACTATTGGATAAACACATTCTAAAAAGCATTAAACAAGAAAATATCAAGGACAGCTGTGGTCTTATGGTACTTACTGCAACAAAACAATACCTAAATTCTACGCAAAAGTGTAAGCGTATGCAAAGTGTTAGCTTAATAGGGAGTTATAGGTAGGTACTAATCTGAAACGAATTCCTAATATTTCTGTTATAGGTCATGTGGGCATTCAACTTACTATTCTGATATATTGTAAAAATATCATGTACCTAATTATAAATTGTTACCGTTTTTTGTAATCTGCACCTATTAAAATCATGTTCGTTATTGTTAATGGGTAACTAGAATCCCAATCCGGCATTGCAAGGGATTACCTACGTCGTAAAAACGCATAAAACTTAAAACCAAATATGTTCACATAATTTTTGGATTCTAATGAAATAGACAGTTATTTGTTTGTTCACAGATCGACGTCTCGTCTCGTGATGACCCACGCTGGCTTGACATAGTTCGTAGTTAGTTTTAAACATTATAATGAAAAGAACAAATTGTAATGTTAAGGAAAAATAAATTAGAATAATTTCCACAAAATGCTTAATAAATAATAATATATCAAATAGTGATGTATTTAATATTTTGTTATGTTTCGCCCCCTAATCAGTTGCTTATATTTTATTTACTTATGCATGAATATTCCTTAAGGTACTCGGTACTTAACGGTCTTCTGTCAACATTCAACCACTATTTAAGTGCAGAAATCTCCAAGGATCCTATCCTGCCCAGCGGGTGCCAACGGGGGTGGTTATATCGGGCTCGAAATGACTTATGGTGATTTTCCACCAGAGTAGCGAGACGAGACGAGGCGACAAGAGAATTGAAATCGCACAGACCCTTTTCCACTAAAAATAGCCATCGCGAGCTCGCGCGTGACCGCCGCGCCGCCCGTAGGCTTCATAAGATACAGATATAGGTATAGTGCTGTTTGCGTTCGTCTTGCAATACTCACGAAATTTCTGTATTATGTCGCGGAAATTAGTATGATTAGATATGTTAATGGAAGAGGAATCAGATGAAGATACTACAACAAAAAATAATAAGGTCTTTTAAGAAAACGAACTCACCGTTACTGGGTTCGAAATCATATCAACTATCACGTTAATTATGACAAGTTTCACACTTTGTTTATGACTTTAGACGATGAAAGTTTTGAAACTACCTTCAGAATGTCAAGACAAATGTTTTATGAGGTACTTCGTTTAAACAGAGACCTCTAGTAGAAAAGGCTTGTACTATCATGACGGTATTCTCAGGTAATAACACGGTAATAAGTAGCAACGAACAACAATAAGCCTCTCGCGAGAAGCATGTTTCTGTTGCAATGTTAATTTACACTCTATTTCGGAATCAATACGATTCATTTTTACACAAACAAATATTTCAATTCACGCCTCGCATATTCTCGTCTATCCACACTGTTTCCACTAAAGATGCACTGGGAGAGGATTGAAAATTTGCCATACAAATTTCAATACTCTCCTCGCCTCGCCTCGCCTAGCCACCCTGGTGGAAAATCACCTAAAAGCTGCACGCCGGTTTGGGTCATTATTTGTCGAGGGTGAGATTGAAATGAGGGGGAGGGAGGAGGATATGATTGAGGGAGAGGGTGAGACTTCTCTCTAGCATATGGCTGACCCAGGGCCATCGAAATGATCCCGTCAGGTGTGGGACCACTATGTCACTATCTTGCCCCGGATTCGGGGAGGCTTGCATCACACCACCATCTCGACCTGCTTCTGCAAGGATGACAGGCGGCTGCGCCTGTCAACCTCACGAGCACGCTTATTGAGGGTGGAGGTCCTTGAGGTGACCCACGACACTTAAGTCGCCTGCTTGCGGGACCGAAGAAACCTGAGTCTCATCCAGCCACGCTTCCCCACCTTCTTTTTAAGTAATACTTGGTCAGAGAAGGAGGCGGCGGCGACCCACACACTCTCGCTCCGCAAAGTTTGTATGAAAGTTAATCAATTTAAGATATCCTTATGACATTTGGTATATAAATGAATTAGCTTTTATCACGAAAAACTTGGTTAAAAGAGGGAAATCGGGATGAAAATTCGTCATTTTTGAAAATAATATCGTGATGAAATTTGGTACAGAGATAAGTTAGAGCATGGTAACTGACATAGGCTACACTTTGAGGGAAGGAGTGGGCGAAGGGTAGAGGGAAGGAATATGGTTTAGGACTGGGTAAGGGCAAGGGGAAGCGAAAGGGGAAAGGAGGCGAGTAGAGAGTCAAGTATAGATGCAATTAGAGAGTACAGTAGAGAGGGAGTAGAAAGACGAGTGTATAATCAAGTAGTAAGTCGAATAGAGTCCATTGAATTTGTGTACGCTTGAGCGTTCAACGTTCAAAAGCGACAACTCAGTGCTCAACCCTCTACTGTCAGCGCTAAAATTCACAACACTACGCTATATAGAATAGAATACTTTTTTTTGTTCTAATATGTGTATGTAGTACATACAAAAACATACAATAACTAAGTGATAAATAGAACATATAGTCCAGTCATGTTTTGCCTCAGAGATGCTTAGTCAAAGGAGTAACTTTTCAGTTGGTCCAAAGAGTAATATGTAATGGCAAATAGATAATACAATAAATAAATAAATGTATATTATATACATATGTATATAGATTTCGCAGCATTGCAGTATACTTATATATATTATAGGACAACAGCTAGTACCTGTATCTATATTGCTTGCGCGTGCTCGGTGCGTCGAAGTACTGCTCACGTCATAAACTAGGCTTTTCAAAGACATTCAGATGAGTACCAATACCTATTTTCCAGTTTTACTTTCTTCGAGTTGCATACAATATTCTGTACTTCGGTGGCTTTATTTCGAAGGAAGGAAAACTTGAAGAAACATGTTGTTAAATATAATATATAATAATAATATAAGGAACGATTAAGGATCCCTTTGGAATATGCAATGCTGGAATACCCATCCATTATATCAAGCAATTGACCTCACTTACCCCATTTACATATGCATAAACGTTATATTACGCTGCTATGTGCCCTAGACTCGATATTATCTAATTATTTAGAAAAAAATAAAATTAATTGTTAATAAACCTGCTACTTGTCCTAAGCTTAATATGCCAGCTTGGCAGTACAAGATTGAATGTCGTATTGCAGAGACTAGGGCACTTATTAGTAAGCTTCAGGGTGATGCGCCTTGTGACACAGGCATTTTTAGATAGGAAGTAACGTTAGCCCTCAACAATATGCATCAAGGGATGCAGAGCGCGTTGGCTCTCTGAATCAGAAAGTTTATGCATGGATAAATTGACATAGAAAGAAAGAAGAAAGAGAAAACATTTATTAACATTTATATCACAATTTGGTTGTGAAGGTTAGATGGCAGTCGCTTTACGGAAAATATCGAAGTTTAGCAAAAAATAGAGAAAGAAAAATAAATCGAATCCATCGCTATAAAATGTGCTTTGATAGGTCGCATCTTCCAAAAGGAGATACATAAGAAATACAGATACAATAGATATACATAAAAAATAAAAATTCTAACAAATTGAGACCCTTCTTTCTTTTTGAAGTCGGTTAAAAACCAAGTCATACCATATTTAAGCGACCCCAGATTCCAAGGTAACTAACCAATGGGACCAACGGGACTAAGGTAAGGATGGTGATGAAAAATTAAAGTCTCGTAAAAATATTGTGTACCTTTTTTCATACAATGATAAAAACATATTTTAAAGTTTCTATGTAAACTCATTAACGGTCCCCGGAGTTCAAAGAATAAACCTAAAGGCATTTTGCTAATTTAGAAAGGACGAAATAAAATATGACCCAATACGCTGCTAAGCAGTGAGCCACGTGACAGTTGCGAAATAAAAATATAAAAGCGGTCACGTTGTCTACTGAATTTAAAAATACCCCAGTGACGTCCTGTAAATGTGAAACTTAATCGTTGAAAAATTTCCCTTCATTGTGTATCATATTTGCCTTCGAGCCGTGGCAACAACAGGAGGCTCCCGGAGAGATATTCAAAGGGTGACTTCGGTACTTAAGTTATTTATTATGTGCAACCATATTGATCGATAACGTGCTAATATCCTACAGGGTTTCTTCAGACGCAGTATTCAAAAACAAATCGAGTATCGGTGTCTCCGCGACGGCAAGTGCATGGTCATCAGGCTCAATCGAAATAGATGTCAGTTCTGTCGATTTAAGAAGTGCATTGCAGTCGGGATGTCTCGTGATTGTAAGTACTTCACACACTTATTAACGTTCATGCTTCATCAAGCTTAACCCTCTCATGCATTGTACACTTATAACCCCTATTCAGTAGTTATCTGTTGTTTAAATATTTGGAAGCAAACTTGTTTTAAAATAATTCCTGTAATGTTAATGCACTATACTTATATTGTATGAGGCCTGTTTGCACTTACGAGAAAGCTATCTGCTAAAATGCATTTGAATTGTTCGTGGTAATAATATGTGATAACGGAGCTTCTTCTTAGCCTGCGTAGAAGCTCGCTTAATTTCTTTTGAGGACAGCTTGCTGGATTCATAGAGAAGGAAAAATATTGAACTAGCAACACATTATACTTATATTACATTACATTTACACATTATATTATATCTTATATTATTGATATTATATTGTGGACATCTAACCTGCTATATTTAGTGGTTCGTAGACAATGTACGTTATCATTATAGCCACCATAATGCACCAATTTGTGCTACGTGTTCATGGAAACTAAAGTGATCGAAAACACGCTTGTGGATTAAACTATAGTCATATAAATTAAAGGATATTTTATACTAATAATTCCGAATCTTTTAATGATTCAGATATTTAGGTGAATTTTAACTGACTTTGAATCGAAAAGTTGGGTATTGAGAAAAAGGAAATTTGATTACAGCGTCAAGTACCTATCTATCTAGTTTTTAGATCTAGTTGCATTTATTTTGCACCTGTATACTAATCATAAGAAATCATGTGTCATCTCAATAAACTCTTAAAAATAGACTGGATAACTGGCTACGACTTGACAATACAGTGTTTAATAAAATTACGGCAGTTAAAGCATCAATAAAGAGACTATTATATTTTATCACTCGAAGTGCACATCGGCTGATAGCTGCTTGTTCATAAATATATAAATAAATAAATATCATGGATCATGACCGCATTAATTCCCTTTAAAATTATTGTACTTATATTAACAAAAATAATTGGCTGATTAAAATAAATAAAGTTTTTTACATGTTCATGGATATTTCGATAACTTGATATACTTTTGATACCAATCGATATGACGATTAATATCAGAGTTATTGTTTTTATCTTATCAAACCAAAAAGAACTTTATTGCTATAATCGGCTTTATTAATATAATTTTCGTGTGAATATCGTCACGGATATCACCACGCCGTCTCCAGCCTCATTTACTAATGTGTAAGGTTACCCAATAAGGTATTTCCTCGCACCTCGGCTGACTGGCATAAAATAGTATTGTTTTATTTTCTGACGGTCCTTAGTTAATATTTAAAATAATTGATGATTAAATAATTATGACGAAATGAATAATAAGATTGGTTACAAATAATCTTTATCTTAACGAAAAAAAAACGAAATGTGTTAAGTTTACCCTATCTAATGAAAATGATACACACAGGGTAACCAATGTACAATTAAATGAACAAAGTGAACCTTGCGGCATCGATAGTGCTTTTAGGTTTGAGTATTGATACCAATCTGCAATGGGTATCACATACCTATTAAAAAAAATAGAACGGTTCATTTCATCTAATTATTTACGTAGTATCATGAGCTACGGAATTCTCCTTTAGGGTAATTCGGCGGGTTTAAACACGACCTTCGCACTTGAAACCCGGGCTGTGCGAGCTATTTATAACTTGGGCCCAAGAGTCTCCATCCGAGAAAATGTTAAAGAAGTAGTCATATTAACCGTAATGTTACAATATATTTTGTAAAACTTTATATAGGTATTTACTAAAAATATTTCAAAATTGAAAAAAAAAAAATTAGAAGGTAAAATATATAAACCAGACCCGAAAACAACTAATCTACTAGTCTGTGGCTGTGATAGTAGACTCCAAAAATTTAGTCATTTATTCCAGGGTAACTTTATACTCTTAAAGAAGCTCCCTTATGAAGCTAGGGATTAATAATCTGTAATATTTGTTTCTCCTACTATATTACCTAAGTACTATAATACAAATAGGTTTAGTACAGTAGTCGTATCTATAAGTTTCAAATATTATATGTTAAAATAAACGCACTGTGGGTGTTATAAGGACTATTAAAAATCTTAATTAAATTCGTTAAATATACAATAATGTTAACGGGAATTAAGGCGATTATGGTATAAATACCTTTGGTTTGCCTGAAGTTTCGACCAGGTTACACCGACAGTGGTTCAGTGGTGCACACTCGCCGTCTTTGAGCTCGTGATGTAGAAGGTTTTTCCTCTACCCGCACGTTATGATCGCGTTAATTTCCGTTAACATTATTGGATATCATGGAACGCGATTGTTTAAAAGTTATTATTAAATTAGCTAATTTTGAAGATTACTTGAAATATAGTGCTCAACTAGACTTTATTTACGACGATATTTTCACCGGAACGTAATTTCGTTCGCCCATTGTAGATAATTTTATGCCCGAGTTTAAGATGACATATTTGGTCTTAAAAAATTAAGAATAGTCCACACAATGAACTTTTTGGAGAGCTACAAAAATACGAATTGACTTGTACTGGATGATTATAAAAGACTGACGATAATATATTAAATCCAATATCCATTAAAATATAATGTACATCGAAATCGAATAATTGTAAATACACGTAAATGACATTACCAAACACATTTTAATTAAACCCGAGCTTCCAAACGTTTGAACATGTGTAAACCATTATTAAGCACTTCAATTTGAAATTGTCTGTTCAATTTGAAAACTGACCTCATGGAAGCATAAGGTCAGCTTCATCGATATCTTTCATCACTTATAAATATTTCCATGCATGATTTACAAACTGAATCAAATTGGTCCTTAAGTAACGTTCGGTCTACGTGCTAACCGGAATATACCCCAATTCATAGTCACCGTGAGATCGGGAAAACTTAACAGAGTATAAGCAGGATGTTATATAATTGATTCATTTGGACCACTGTGCGGTGCTAATGCGCAAATAGCGGCACCTATTTTCCAATTGACGGTGGGAGGGCGCATTCGATTGCAACTCACTGATATGGATGCACCGACCTATTTAAGCTGCAGTGTGCGCTATATTGTAATAAGATACCTTCCCCAGCTGTGAGGTATGGCCGTGTGCCCAAGCGTCCTCGTGAAACCGTAGACGCGGAAAGTATACCCGACATGAGCAAGAACCTCAACGCCGCCTCCGCAGCGCCTGGCGTTGAGGTCATGGACCAGGACTTGCTGCGTCAAGAAGTCGGGAAGGAGTTGGTCAAACTTGTCACTGCAGCTCATCACTGTAACAACAGCTACACAGATGAGCTGAAAAGGACGTTACACCATCACACCATCATCCTTCAGGATGAGGAATCGGATAATGAAGGTACGCATTTAGTTTAGAGTAACCAAACCTCAGTCAAGAGATGATGTTTTCACTTTATTGATCCAAGACACTTTGTCTATATCTTTTGTGTTATTTTATGTGAGAATATTAAAAGTAAATGAATGTAAAAATACAAATACGCGGCATTTTAAACCAGGTTTATAAAAAAAGCATACGAGAAATAAAAATAAAGTAATCAATAAGCTAGTCTGGTTTAATAAATTTAAAATAGGTTGGTATTTTTAAAAGTGAACACTATTTCGCTTTTAGCGTAACATGTTATTTTGTGTTCTTATACTGACCTAACTAAGATAATTGAAACTAAATTACTTACATTGGTGTTAGTTTTCTTTAAAAAGAAGTAGTTTTTCTATAAAATGTAAAAGTAGGTAGGTATATATTTAATCAAACTTTTCATGCTAGACTTCGTGTATTTAAAAGATTACAAATATTGCGTTATTCTGTGATTTTCTTTAACGGGAGATGATAATTTAAACTATATTAATAAAATTCGCCTGTACCGTATTTTAAAGGCAGTTATAAATGTAGACAAGTATACAATATATAATATAATAAAAAAAACAAAATATTAATTCAATTCAGCCATATGTGAGTAAAATCAACCATATTCAGTATTTGATTTCGTTTATGCCAATAATTTCATTTATTAAATATACCTGAGTTAAATCGCTAAAAGTCGCTACATTTAAAATATTTAAATACTGTGAAATAAAATGTAAAAGTAAGTGATTAGTTACCTTCCTTCTGCCTACGCGGGAAATAAACATAATCACAAATATTTTATTACTATCTTGTCTACTGCACTAATAGATAGACATTCGCATAATGTTTGTATGTATGGATGAACGTATTCATTCAATAAACATTTCGATCCTACCTGCGAACCTATAGGTACATATTAATATTTAATATTTTAATAATAATAATTTATTAACCAAAAAGAAGTACATTTTCTATAACAACATTGATTTGCTACCTACTTGTAACATTGTTTGTGGTTTAAGGTGTACAATAATATTAACCCTGCCTCTCAAACTAGGATATCCTGTATCTTGAGAGACAGAATAGAGAATAGAGACGGAATTTGTTAATAGAGGTTAATTATATCTTGACAGGATACATACACCATACCGGACTTGGGATAAAAAGGCATAGAGACAGATTTTAGTCTGGAATACCTGGCAGCAAAATAACAGCAATATAGACATTATTTAATTTACCTACAAGCTATTTTACAAATGATATCAATTATTTTACAACATTAATCGGGGAAAGTAGATAAGATAATGAATAGGTAGTTATTATAATGCTAAACTTAAATTACAATCTGAATTTGTAAAATTAGTGACGGACTCAATTACGGGTGAATTAAACTGAAATAATTTAAGTAGTAAAGTTAGTGTCATTGTGGAAGGTAAGACACCTCCTACCCTACTCCTGCTAGCTGAGTTAGCTGGTCGTTCTGATTATTTATTATATAATATATGGTATATATAAAATAAAAAATAGTACCTACAACAATATTAATATCTAAACTTAGACACAATATTCGGGTTAATATTCTCAGGTTAACAATATAATAGTAAGAATGGTCGGATTGTAATCATGACTTCTCAAAAAGAAATGACATGGTGTAACATGAAGTGCATGAGTAAAGCTGCAGACTGACCGGTGTTACACTGTGTATTGTAACATTCACTGTTAGCATGTTGTTACGCCGTGTGCCGAAAACCTTGCACGAGCTGCTCGTTACTGGCTTGTTCTGACTGCACGAATGTTTGCTTTGTAACATGTTATGTGTTACATTACGATGTGACACCGGTCAAAATCCTGTTCCAAACTCTCGAAACTAGACAGGTTGTATTTTTGTTTAATAATAGCCAGAATTCCGACCCATGCCCGTAATAATAACTGGGCCGTGCTACATTGCACGGCTGAGTATTTTACCGACTATTATTTTCTTTAAAAAATAGGTGGCTTTATTAACTGTGCCCGAAATTATTATTGGTCAAACAAAATACGGTCAAATACGAGAAAATCCTAAGTGTCACTATGTGTCAATTAATATACCTACCTATGCTGTGTTATTTGCATGAAATTAAAACTCTACTGCTTCAATGATTTTCAAATCTTCTCATGTAGAGCCAACTGCCTCTTATTATCTTATTATGGTCGTTGACAACTAAATTGATTTAATAAGTTCCATGGAGACTTCTTATGAATAATATGAAGAAACGCCATACCGTGCACACATAGATAGTTAGATAGATGCTTTATAAAATCTGAACATATTAAAATTAGGGTAGATTAGAACATTCTCTCTACAATTTATACGTAACAATATTTTTTATACAAAACATAATTCAGCCTCCTTTTTATGTTTGTAGTATAGCTGTTTTAGTTTTTTAATTTTCCTTATGTGTTTTCGAATAATCTATTTAGTGAGCGGTGGGGAAGAAGCAGCAAGCTCCACCACAGATCGCACCACGGATGTCAGGTCCGTTCTGTGGTATAATATGGCTCTTCGTATGACTCCAGCAGTATCTCAAGTGGTTGAATTTGCTAAGCGACTACCGGGTTTTCACGTATTGCTTCAAGACGACCAGCTGATACTAATCAAGGTAACCTATGATTTGGAACGGAGTACGTTAAGGCTCGCGATTTTTTAATAATACTTAATAATTTATACATTTACGATCAAGATTGCTGACGAGCTGTAAAGGCTTTCACGGCTTTCTACACCACGACCAGCTGATATTACTTCGAGTAATGAGAAATGGAGTTTGAAATGCTTGCGATTTTTCACAGGTTTATCTGCATAGTTTTGAAATCTTTTATATCTTACAGATATATTTAGGATCTAAATTAGGACAGAATCTGACTTTTGATTTGGTATTTCGGCTGGTATTTCAGTTTTAACTAGGTACTTACTCTAAAAAGATATGAAGCGTACTCTAAACATACAAGCAAATCGTTGTTCGAAGGGTCTTTCTCTTCTTCCTACCGATGTGCCAATCAAAAGCCGGATACTGCATATCCATACATAGATAAAATTTAAAAGTATCAAATAACTTCCACTCGAGAAAATCCACAGAACAGATAATAGTAAATATTTACTAGATTTTTTTTCAGTTCAACTCAATATCCGTTATAAAGTTAACACTAATTTTCAAGTCTAATCTTTAACAGATGAATCAACCCATCCATCATCATCAATGTTAACAGTTTCGATCGTCTATTACATAACTCAATGCGATTGAATCACTTCTGATAAGTACACAATAGTGAAGTGCTTGCGAGCAAAATTGCGAACTGGATTCGGCGATATTGTTCATCATAACTCATCCCCAACACGTGTATTTGTTACGACAGTTGTTGTCAGTGTCGTCTTTTCGCAGCTGGGATTCTTCGAAATTTGGTTAACCCGGATTACACGCCTTTCTACAACAGAGTGCATCGTGTTCGACGACGGCACCGCCTTCACGCACAGTCAACTCGCCATGATTTACGATGTAAGTGCTATTTAACATAATATGTCTACTTAATCTCACAATGGAATCAATCTTACGCGAAAATCGCACGTCACTTGGTTCGTTTATCCTTCTTCACTTCATGTGTGGCATTGTGAGTAATCGAGAACGTCACTAAACTTTCTTCTTAGTTTTACGGTAAGTTGAAAATCACCTAAGACCTAAGGACCCAATTCAGCCTTACCTACAAGTAGTACTCCTGCCAAGGAGAACAAGGCCAAAGCCATGCAGAAGTCACCTCGTAAAACCAAACTTAAGCGGGTGGATAAGAGGAAAGCGGACCCGGGCTCCAAAGTGCAAACTTGCAGCGGAAAACTAAATTTATGATTTGAAATTTTGTACAATTATTAAGACATGATAATAGATACCTACTTACTTAAACATAACATAACATAAACTCATGCCTATATCACCGAAGGGGTAGGCACCCACATTTCGCCAGTTTATGTTTAGGTCCCAATGTAATAGGTGGCGAGCCTACTGCCATTAACCGGGCACTTACAAACCTGCGATAAATACACACATAACTTCAAAAAGCATCGAAAAGTTCATCATTGATGTGTGCCATGGTAAAACCTGGGATCGAACCCGAGACCTCGTCTCGGTAGTACATTACCCATACCACTAGGCTACCGCGGTTGTATTTAAAATATAAAAAAAATTGAAACTATAAAAAGACCAACCTAAAACGCAAAACCAAATTGTTCAAGAGTTTGAGAAGTACTTTTACAATCTTTAAAAAACTAGGTAATTTAATATTTCAGGTTTTGTTGACTATTTTAAATAAATTAAAATTTGCTCAGCTATTTTTCTTAAATGGCCCAATTTTTTTTAAGATGTAGATTTCTTCATAGTAATTATTGTTCTGTACTAACATAATAATTAAATGAGAAACGACTGCAGCGCTAGGTATAACTATATTTTAGGAGTCAGTGTCTCACATCATTCAACAGTTATTACAGCTTTTACAAATTCCATTGCTTAAGAAATACGATATCTTTTCCAGGTCCAGTTCGCAAACGCCGTAATGAACTTTATTTGGACAATAATGAAACTACAACTCTCTGAAGAGGAGATGGCGTTGTTCACGGGAACCCTACTCCTGTGCCCCCAGCGCCCTGGCCTCAGCGAGCCGGAGCGGATCAGCAGCCTCTATCACACCATGAATGAGGCTTTCCAAAACTTTGTAAGTAAATTACATTTTCAAATAGTTATTCCCTCCAAGATCTCTGGAACCCAAACCTCCTTGCCTGCTGAAAGACGGAAAATAATGAACTAATCTGCTACACAGGGAGCGCGGTGTCGATTCTCGCTCTCTGCAAATATTTGTATGCATGATGATATCTAATTGCTTTGGTCTTGATATTGCCGCACATTTTTTTTTAATTTTTTATTTATTTCCATATTATTACATTAGTTCATCTCATAGAAGCACCCATAAAACCCGCATAGGTTTATCTTGGGTGTGAGTGTACATTACATTCAATTTATATAATCAACAAAAAATACAATTATAAATATGTACATATCAAACAAAAATATAAATAAGTTTCGCCGGTGACGAGGAATAGTAAGTGCAGAGTAGGTAGGTGTAGTCTTTTGAGTGTAAACCGGCTGTTGTTTACGGTAGATCGATACATCGGAGAGCACGAGTCGGTCAGTTGTGATAAAAAAAAATCCGACACGGGTAGTTGGGGCCCTGAAAACGCAAAGGTCTAACTGCCATGATTAAATATCGCCAATGACTTGTAGAGGTTATATATGTCAGTCGCTTCACGGAAGATATCGACATTCAGCCGCTTCGCAGTTGGATTGAAAGGGGCGGACCCCGAACTCCGACGTGCACCGGGATTAACACAAAAATTATCATGATTTAAGATATACTTAATTTTTTTTGAGATGCGCATTATGTTCGGCATCAATACGCTAAATATGGACAACGATGTCAGCTACAGCAAGCTTCTAAAATCAGTAGCTTAGTGAGCAAGCTGAGGTTCCGAAAGCAAACCTGGTCATTGCACTATCAACTAATAAACTAGTTGTATCAAAACTCAGGCTTCACAAAGTTTGTGATTCGTTTGTAGGTAGGTGTATAAAAATATTTATTAAAATTCCTCTGAATTTGATTAACATGCCACTAAATAAATTTAAAATAGCAGTGAAAAAAACTTTAATGAATAAAGGTTACTGAAAACTAGATGCGTATTTTGATGATGTAAATGCTAGGTCAACATAAGTCTCTTGCTTGCTCGCACAAAATAAATTGTAAACTAGAGCAATTTTAAAAAAGAAAGATAATCAAGTTCTAATATAGTTCTCCGAGTTTCTTGCTGGTATCTTCTCAGTAGAAGTATACTACGGAGCCAGCGAAAGAATCGTTTTCCAAGGATTTATTCTTACATTATTGAATATTTTTATATTATTTCTTGACATAATTGTAGAATTTTGACGTTCATATGTGCTCTTTATGTGCCTAAACTGAATAAATGAAATTGATTCTTTTATTCTTCTTTGAACGTAGGTACACTCACTCCTAACACGAAAGGAGAGTCTAATTTCGGTTGTCTACTAATATTCTTTAAAATATATAATATAAGTAATAACTACAATTTTATTTCTTATAGGTCCTGACCAACGGTAGCGGCACTGCAGATGTGTCTACATCTACTTCGCGATACGAGTCTTTCGTGGTCGCGCGCAACAACGTTCGGGCCCTCGGCACCCGACACAACATACTGCTAGGCTGGTGCCGGGAGCATTGGCCTCGTCTCCTACTCCCAGCGTTATTCTCCGAGATCTTTGACATTCCAAAGATAGACGAAGAGGAGACTAACAGTGGCGCTGATCGCCTCGCGGCTGGGCCAAGCCAATCTCAAGGATAATTTCCGGTCCTGTAAACGATGTGGTTCTGATATCGATTTGTCTATGACAGTGAATATACTTACTGAAGAAATGGACTTTTAAATTTAAGTGGAAACTAAGCAGGATAGCAGTATTGAATATATACTTAATATAAGTACCTAGTAATGAGCATTGAGGTAATCGCACTGTTAGATAAACAAATAGAAATAATGTCGCTTTTCCTTGTAACTATATTTCGCGCATTCAATAAAGTTGTTATATATATAATTTTTGTTGTAGTTAAATTATAATTTGTTATAATTTAAATGTTCAGCCACCTACCCCAAGAAGGTGGTTATGAAGTAATTGCCACCTTAAATGTTCATTGCTTAGTAAATATTACGACGAAGTCATTTATGTTGTTAATATTTGAATTACTTTTTATATTTTCCTTTACTTTTGTTTATTTTTTTATTGTATTTTTAGTAGAATTGTAATAATTCTCCCTATACGACCCTTAGATCTTATTGTAAACCTTCCTACATACTAGCGGGCTGCTTGCCCACTTATATAATCGGTCAATATTAGATATTATATAATAAGTAGGTATTATCAGATACTGATTCTCTAATTAGTAGGTACATCAATTAAGTCTTCATGTAAAAAGGTAGATAGATAGACTTTTGGAAAATGTAACTTGATAAGTTGGTTGTTAATTAAGATAATTGGATCAATTTGGTAATGAAACTAGTTTAAGAATAGTAAGGAGTAGGTAGGTATATAGGTACCATTTTACGTTGTGCTCTAGCGAACAAAAAAGTTAAAGAAAGCGCTGTAAATGTCGATGTAAAAGCGCGCGTGATAAATAATTTACAGTTTGATTATCTTGTTAACTGTACTAGTTGATAATCATTATGTTATTTTCTTTAATAGATATTGTTGAGATAAGTCTGAGGTTATGTTGTAAAATTCTAAGATTAACTTCGTTTATTACCGGGAACCTTGAGAATATAACTAATCAATCACGTCAGAGTGAAGTCAGAACTGAAAGGTTCTATAGTAAAGAAAGGTCCTCGTGTTTTGTTAGAATTTAATATTGTTTTTTTTTTAATATAGATTAATACCTACTAGTATATTATAAATATCTAAGTAGGTAGGTAGGTATGTCACAATATAAGTGACAATAATATATGTTATAAATTAAGATAGAGTAATTGTTGGGATTAGCTCGACGTGTATGCTGTGTCTAGATTATATTTAGTACTTAACTATTAATTAAAAAATATCGAATAGTTTGCTGAAATTTATTATGTTGATCTTGTTAAGGGTGCATCTCGTTAATCGTGATTGATAAATTGATTAGTCGAACGCTGTTGTAACCGGTTACCTACCTGGGATCGTTACGACATCATGTCATCAGTTAGATGTCTCGTAACACGACGTCATCATCATCCTAGTAACGTTTTCCCAGTGGCGTCCAAAATTTGCACATTGCATTGGGACAGTAATCCCGAATCCGCTTGTTGTTTTTGTCTATATCGGCTTTACACTGCCTGCGCGTTGAAAACTTGTTGAAAAATAAGTATAAATTAAAAAAATCTCGATGTTTTAACGAGACACACCCATATTAGACATAAGTAAGGGCCTATGTAGATACTTAGTAATATTGCATTTAAAAAGTTAAAAGGCCTATTATGTTTAAGTTTGCTTAATTTTATTAGGTAGATAAGCAGTTCCAGATTATTAATAAATGAAATTTTTTTTGAAACATAAGTTTTCTTTTTCTCATTTTTCAAATTTATTTATTTATTTAATTACATAGGTACACACTGACCTACTAGACTACCTATACTTATAGGTGAAACCTAATGCGATAGTGCCGTAACTTAATATTTACAAATTACATAATTAATACAATTGCATTACAATAGCATCGATACCATAACCCACATCATGGAGTGAACCTAGTTACAATATATACCCAGGGCGCGCCGTAGTAGCGGCGGTAAGACCCATCATGGGGGAGTGGCTAGAGAGGCCACATGACAGCCTCTCGTACCGTCTGACGCAGATGATCACCGAGCACGTATGTTTCGGAAAGTATCTGCGTCGGATGGAGAAAGAGCCAACGTCCGAGTGCCATCACTGCGACGCGAGGGAGGACTCGGTGCCGCACACGCTCACCGAGTGTCCAGCGTGGGAGACGCGGAGGCGGGAGCTCGTGGCGGCCCTGGGAGTGAGGGTTCTCACGCTCTCCACCTTGCTCGCGGCGATGGTCCGCTGCGCGGATTCGTGGGCGGCCAGCGCCTCCTTCTGTGAGCAAGTAATGCTCGTGAAGGAGGAGGCGGGGCGGGAGCGACAGCGAGAGCGACGAAGGATCGCAAGCTAAGCTGCCCGCGTACGAAGGCAACTCGGGCGTCGGAGGTCGATGCGCCGGCCTGGGGGTGACAGGTGGAGCCGCCTGTCACCCTGGCAGATGCAGGCCGCGGTGGCGGCGCCCCTTCCCGTTTCCGAGGACGAGTTGGGGACTCTGTAGTCCCCACACCCGAGATGAGGGCCAGATCGTGAGAGATGGCCCTGGGTCGGCCGGGGTGCGAGGAATATGCCTGTCAACCTCACCTTCGGCAACCAAAACGACCCACAGGCGGTGTGCGTTTTAGTCGGTTCGAGTCCGATATAACCTCTCTCACCGGCTCTGAGGGAGATTCCCAATTCGATTGTAATTTTTTATTACCTATTTATTTTTATGGGTGTACACCGATTACTCTGATATTCATGATCCGATTTACGTGATTCTTATTTAGTTCGATTCAGAATAGTTGCCATTTGGTCCCTTATCAATTTGATAGAGCTTAAGATTTATGTGTGTTTTGTTCATCGTTATTGCTGTCGTTTTTGAACCAATATTATTTTCCATTGGATTAGGAATAACTCACAGGTAGTTGGGCACTGGAATTTGGACTCCAGAGAATTCCTTAAAACCAAAAAGGAAATTGGAAATGATTGCTTTTTTAGCTAGTTTTATGACGATCCTGTGATACGGTAGGCGACATTACGACGACGGTCAAGAGTGTGCTAGAATTACTAAGTCTTGAACTATGGAGGCAGATAACAATTTCTTAATTATATATAGCACAAATGTCTCATTTAAGTGTCTATTGATAACATTAACTCGAAAATTATGGTCGGCATGCTGGACTGGATTAGGCCCAGTAAATATGGGAACAAAATTAATAAAACTAAGAAACAACCTATTACAGTCACTAAGAAGTACCTAATAAATTAAAAAATACGTTTAAAAAAATTACTCCAAAAACTCAAAAACTATATACCTAAAAACATAATAAAAATAAGAGAAAAGTTACTGGATTTACAGATTTACTGATCTATTAGAAATCGGTGCCTGTCTGTTGTGCCTGAACTATTATGATGCAATCAATTGCCACCATCTAGGCACCGGTTTGATATGAATTCGTGATGAATATGAGTGATGCGATGGAGTAGAGTTATTATTAGCAGAGATACTAGCACAAATAATGAATAAATATTTAAATATTTCTACAACATTCTACACAACGCTACCTAGACCCATGGTAAGCATAGTTTAACTAGCTTGTGTTATGGAATCTAGAATACGGATAAACATACCTACTTAAATACTTTTTTTTTTGTAAATACATACGTATTATACATAGAAACACCCAGATCAATGCAAATACCCATATTCATGCATACAAATATTTGCACTGAGCGGGGATCGAACCCGCGCCTCCTGCGTAGCAGTCGCGTTCACTACCGCCACAAATAATAGCTATTACAATGCATTTTTATTTAATACTTCTGTGAATACCTGTTATTTCATCAGAGGTTATCAGTCAACTATGTGTGTTATTCCTTCCTTTTGATTCCGCTTGGATGAAACACAATAAAAGAGTCTGAGAACTGCCAGCAGCCGTTTCTGCCTTGTTCTGGGCTAGTTACAATAGTTCAATGATGAACAACTTGTCAGTCTCAAACTCAAGCCTGATATTTACCTGATGTCGCGATGTAAGAACTGCCAGCAGCCGTTTCTGCCTTGTTCTGGGCTAGTTACAATAGTTCAATGACGAACAACTTGTCAGTCTCAAACTCAAGCCTGATATTTACCTGATGTCGCGACGTATAATATTAGTTTTCTATCTATCAAGGAGGTATTCGGCGTACTTAAAAGTTTATTGAAACAATCAATACGCACCCAGGATATTGAATGTTTTAATCAACTCACAAGAACAATGATATTAGATACATATAAAAAAAGAGGTAAGATCATCAATCAATCATCAAGAAACTACACTCGAGAGCAATGAATCCGGGTCACTTAAAGAATGTTAAAAATCTCGGAAACTAAAAATGATAGGTTAATGCAATAAATTGTATTTAATAGACAATGTAATACTCCTTAAATGAAAGTAAAAAAAATATGAGTCACCATACATTTTATTAACACAAAATTACATAAAGAAAAAAACTGCTGATCTCTCCTTAAAACAAAAATAGGAAACATGAAATTTTTGAACTTTATTACGATTTTCTTGAATTTTAATACTTCGTATTGCCTCCTCGTGCTTCCATTACTGCGTTTACGCGGTTTGGCATGCTGTACACCAAGTTCCTTATACGATTTTGGGGAATATTCTCCCATTCCTCTGTGAGAGCAATTTTGAGCTCACGAAGCGTGATTGGGGGAGGGTTTCGTTGTTTTACGCATCTGCCTAGCTCGTCCCAAGCATGCTCGATCGGGTTGATATCCGGGCTGCGCGCTGGCCACTCCATACGAGTAATGTTCATCTCTTGAAGGTAGTCATTCACAATCCTACCTGTATGAGGTCTGGCATTGTCATGCATAAATATAGCATCCTCACCTAAATTGACCATAAATGGACCAACGTGATCATTGAGGATTTCTTCCACATATCTTACGCTAGTTAAAGAGCCGTTTTCTATGATCACCAGCTCTGTGCGACTTTCAGAAGAAATTCCGGCCCACACAAGTACAGACCCACCACCGTAGGCTACTTTTTCTTCGATGCATGCTTGCTTGAATCTTTCCCCTGGTCTTCGATACACTCTGTGTCTTCCATCGTGCTTGTAGAGCATAAATTTTGATTCGTCGGAGAACATAACTTTTGACCAATCTTCAATACTCCAATTTACGTGGCTCTGGGCATAACTTAGTCTCGAAATACGATGCCCACGCTCCAGTTTAGGGCCGTTTGCAGGTCTAAGGGGTTTTAAGTTAGATTCAGCAAGCCGACGTCTTACTGTCCATGCACTTGGGTTACTTCCTCCGAGGCGTCGAAACTGATTGGTGAGTTCAGTTCCTGTGAGAAAGCGATTTCGAAGCATGGTGTTCACCAAGTATCGGTCTTCTCGTGCTGTGGTACACCTGGTTCTGCCCGTTCCTGGTCTGCGTAGGTTAGAACCAGTTTCTTCGTAACGTCGGAGAACTCTTTGTACCACAGAACAATTATACTCAGAGACTTTGTACTGTTGACAGCGACACACCGACAGTCCAGTGACATAACAGTATACATCCCTTATTTCTTTTGACTGATCAGTTTTTCTTGGATGGCAACATATCAATCTGATTTTGGCTGGGCACATACGCTCGGTTTCCCAATTCGATTTCCTGTTAAGGAATTCAGATTCTGAATTTCATGTGTCTGTCGCGTACCTACGTTTTTTATTGTATTGGGACAGTTCGAATTGAGATAATTCCTGATCAGGAAACCGAATTGGGAAACCGAACGAGTGCGTCCAGCCTAAAGTTACGGCTAGAGTAGAGTATTAGTCATATTTTCCCAACATTTCACCAAAAACACGTAACAAATATTGTCGAGAGTTATGATTTAAAAAAATATGTTTGGCACTTTATGGAAAGAATACTTTCTCTAAGATGCCAAACCAAGGCCACGAATTTACTGACGTGGCTAACATGACTCTGGCAGACATTCTTGAAAAACTTGACATTGGCGTCTCGCCATTAATAATTTTATAGAGATTTACTTGACATTGGTAAATTGCAGCGATTTGCTGCAGAAGTCAAATAAAGAAAAAGAAAGGAAATGGTGCCAAACATTTAACAACAAGCACCTTAAAAAAAATTCCGAGTATTATAAAAATAGTAAAAAACTATAGAGATCTAAATCTCTATGTTTTCTTGCGAAAAATATGAGCTGTAGACGCATCTTTATAAAATTTCATAGATTGTGTGTGTGTGTGTGTGTGTTTTTATTACACATAGAGGGTGTACTGATGTGCGCTATGTCCCGAATGTCAATTAACTCCCGATTTATACCTGATCGGGACGTCAAATGTCCCGAATGCCCGATAAATCAATCATAATCTACCTTCTATTGTTTAAATTATTTAGCATTCTCACAATATGTCATTCTCCTTCATACATTCTGAACGGAAGTCGTCAGTTACTCCCTTTCTTGCCGTTATTCTTTTCACTCATTGCATCCATCACACGGCTGATCGGGCCATCAGTTGCCGGGGGTGAGATAGCCTTTAGCATATCCTTCGCAAACCCCGACTGACCCAGGGCCTTAGAAGGAGGTCGGAAGGGGACTACCAGAAAATATACGAAACTACAGGCCCATACGAAATAGGAGGGAAAGATGTAGCATTTAGCCACATATGTACCATGAAGTTACATTGAATTTCTTACTTTTCTTACGGTAGAACGCCTTGGCGGTACAGGCGGTGGCTCGACGCTCATACCTCACCTTTCTGGGGTTTGATGGATATATAGTGCTGCACAAACCCGAGGGGGCATCCATTCTTAAAACCGTAGATGACCCAAGGACAACCAAGGACTAGTGCGGCTCTTGCCCACCAACATGAGGGGGCCTGATGACTCTGGCAGGAGACTCTACGCATGAGTCGTGCCGTCAATAGCCCTATATAGATGCACCTGATGAATGTTTTGCAGTGCACGATGACCACCGGGGTCATCAGGGGTTACCGCACGATATAATATGACGCGGTGAGTCTCCTTGCAGTGGATTTTGAAGAGTCCTTTCGGTACTAAGCCGGTACCACGCAGGAGCGGGGACATGAACCTGAGCCTGGAGAAATTCGGGTCCTGAGTTCCCAACTTGACAGAAACATGGTAGCGACATAGTAGCGATGACTTAGGCAACCACGCACAGGGTACGCAGTAATAACGGTGGTAAGACCCAACACAACAATTGTTTTTTATTTAAGCTATAGAGAATTAATGTTCTTAATGCAATTAGGTATTCTTTACTAGTTAAACTTAGAGGTACAGAGAATAACAAAGTAGGTGCATTATGAAGGGCAACTATTTGATGACTATGACCACATAATAAACAAGCTGTAAAGTATTCATAACTATATCATAGTAGATACTAATACCATGTATAACAATAAATAGTAATACAGATATACATAAATAAATAAATAAAATATGCAAGCACATAAATACCTATCAATACATATTTGAATATAATAACTGTGAAGTTTCTTCCAATTTATCCAAAATGAGCTTCTCAACTCCCAATTGAAACGTATAATGGCTTGGTAGCTTGTTCCAAAGAAATATAGATTGTACAGGAAAGGAAGAGTGGCTGAAATCAGTGCTACGAGTAAGACAGCGCAAGGCGAGGTTTGTTTTTGAGCGCAGGCTTCTGTCGTCATTAAAGCCAAGATATTGAACATAAGAATAGGTAAGAGGGAGAATTAGAAGACGTTACGATAGTGTTAATAGTGATAAGAGCAGTCGGTTCCGACGCTGATGAATTGGCAACCAATACCTATTTTGTGATTATGAGAATAATTTGAAACGATCTATCAAATATCACCCCTTCAACCAACTAGAGTATGGTAAGCGAAAGATGGTTCAAAAATACGGCGGCAAAAAAAAAAACAATAGGTTGCAACACTAACCATACAACGACAAAACAGGTTTTTTTTTTATCTAGGACACGCCAACTTGACTTCACCTCGCCTGATGGTAAGCTAAAGGTGAAGTCTCAGGAAAGAGGGTCCCCATTACAGACACACACTAAGTAATATTACAATGGTGGCACTCAGCTTGGCGGCCTAATCAGATGCTTTTTCACGCCCCCCCATTAATGGACCCGGGACTGTAGGAAGAAGGAAACACGTGTGCTGGTAATGAATGCCAGGACTTGGTGGTGCGGCAAAGAAAAGAGTCTCCGAACCACTAGGTTTTTGCTCGTATATTTTGCACAATATGAGGGTGACATCTAAGCCTTTCACGTGTTGCCCTATGTAGGAAATGAGAGAGTGGAATTGATTGGAAGAGCTCATCAGACAACTCACTATAGTAGAGACGGTAAAATACAGCCAAGGAAGTAACTTCTCTACGCATCTGCAAAGGCTCGAGGGTGTTCGTGACCTCAGGATTCCCAATAATGTGGACCGCGCGTCTGTGCAACCTTACGAGAGCATCTCGTAGATATTTTTGTACATCCCGATTTAGGACCCGATTTCCCGATTAGCCCCGATTTTGGTCCTATCTGACCTGGCAACACTTTCAACATATGACCATAGACAAATTCAAAGACAAATGCATAGACAATGTAACCATAGTGAAATTTGTGAGCGGAATATTGATTTGGATTTGATATTGACAGAATGTCAAAAATATGACCACAACAGCACGTTTATAGATAACACACTCATGATTTATTTCTTTACACTTAATTTGTGTCAGTTATTTTCTTATTATTGTTTTTTATGTTATGATGTTACCATAAGACACATCAAATGCAAGTGGAACGACGTTTAAACGTGTTGAGCCAGTTAGAATATGAGGACGACGCAAGCGAAAAAGTGGGCTTGATGTCCGCGAAAATGATGGAAACCCGTTACTACGAGGGTTGCGGAAGAGAAGGGCCCATTCGATGTATTTTCCTAGGCGAATTTCATCCCGTGGCTGGTCCGAAGATATCCTGTCAGGTATGACGCATTGTTTATTTAAGGTCAAAAGTGAGTACCTAGGCAATTCTATTCCGCATGTGTGTGCACCGTCTGTGCGCATACTGCTGGACATGCAATCTATGCACAGCTGTAAATCATCCGTATGTTCGTAAATATCTATGGGTTATTGATTTACGGCCAGGGGTGAGGGGTGTTGCTAACTGACAGCTACCGATATACATCTGTCTTGTCTGACTGGCAAGGGGTGCGTGGGGTAGTTAAGCAGTTATACGGGCCATAACGACGCCGATCGTCGGATAGGTAAGACTGATTTGTGGTGGCTTGAGATGTATTTTAAATTATACTTGTTAATTGAAGTGTCTTTTTTTTGTTATAGTTTCCTGAGGATTATATATCTAAGGAGGTGTTTGACTCCATTAGTGCATACATCATCCCCAAGCCCCAGATTCAAAAATGCACTATGACAATGTAAGCACCTTTTTTTACTTAGTAAAAATTTTAAGTAATAGTGATTATTAAAATAGGTTTTAGTAATTTTTTTTAATGATGGTGATATTGTTATTAGAGATGGCGTGATATTAAAAATTGATCCTTTTTGAAATCTATCCTTAAAAAAACGTTAATAGCTGGACTGAGGATATTATTACAATCAATCAATCCACTACTATTGCAGTCCACCATTACCCTCTGAACATTGGAAGAGGCTCTGTTCAATATTATAAATTAATAGGCAATAATTATTGTGTGGAACATGTAATTTATTTTTTCTTTGTGTCATCTGATTCGAGTATTTTAGTTATATTGTTATTGGTTGTAATAGTTTAGTTTTGGATTAACATGTTTAAATATATAAAGCCTTTGTGATAGAGATTAATTACTGTACAATAATCACAAGTATACCTATCATAGGGATTGGCAGAGGTGTGTTAACACTTAAATTTTGCCGACTATGTTTTTTCAATTCCAAGTAGTAAGTTTGAGCCAGTTTGACAGTGTTGCTTAATATCCTTGTATGACATGCTCCAGAAGAGTAACTCGCAATATCATCATCATTAATAACTTTTACAAGATATAATAAGTAAGAAATAATATTAGTAGATGGACATGCCGGAAGTGTTTGACTTTATACATTTTGTAACTTACACTTTTGATTATTTATATTATGGGGTATTAGCCATGGTTGCCTTTTTTTTTTTTTTTTTTTTTTTTATATAGGACACGTCAATTGGACCTCGCCTTGCCTGATGGTAAGCTGAAGTCAAAAAAAGTCTATTTAGTATTTTCCTGTAATTAAAATAAATTATTTAACTGAGCTTATCTTAGAATGGAAGGAATTTTGATCGACTAATTATTGAATTTAATTTGTTAATTTTATATAATCATTACTAGTGCATAATCAATATTAATTTAAAAATAACTGAATTCAGGTGGATTATGGAGGGACCACTTTATTTACTGAAATTTATCTATAAATGACCCATTTTTGCAGTGAAAGAAGCTCATTTATTGCGAAAATGGGTGAGTTTGAGTTTGAGTTTGTCTTTTCCTATATTATCGTTTTTATTTCATTTAAATCATCTCGGTGAATGATTTAAATAAACCTATATATGGAAATGATTTTACAATGAAATATAATGAGGTCACAATAAATTATTTCATACAAGTTTCCTTCTAACTTGCCGTTTTGTAAGAAGTAACTAATTTGTCCATAAAATACCCAGTTAGACTTGTGGTTGCTTTTAATAATGCTGTGATTTATACGGATTTCTTAGAAAGTTATAGAACTAACAGGCGTGATTTTATGTATGTATGTATGTATAGAATAAATGAGGTATTGTCAACAAAATATGGGAGGACCTCATTGATTATTTCCTTGTATTTCTTTTTTGTATGTGTGTATTTTTAATTAATCTGATTGATTATATTGACTGTGTACCAGGTGTTGAGATAATGTTATATCTGGTATCGCTAATTCGGTGGGTTTCAGCGGTGATCTGATTTAACGCTTATGACTTCCTAACAAATATAACGATACTCGACTTAATATCGTTAAATCTCGTTATTTTTTTTCAATGAAAATTCTTTGAGACAAAATATAGAAACTAAAATTGTTGTTTCGTGGTTTTCGTTTATGCTACTTTTGAGTATAGCATCCATTTACCGATCTAAGATGGCGGACTCCACTAAAATCAATACAGGCATCGCACATATTTTTGACGTTTTTGGATTCACTGATAGCAAATAGGCTATCCATTTAGCGATCAAATATGGCGGGCTTGAAATTCTTTTTTGTATCTTTTATATCTTTTATATCTTTTATATCTCTTATATCTTTTATATCTTTTATATCTTTTATAACTTTTGTATCTTTTGTATCTTTTGTATCTTTTGTATCTTTTGTATCTTTTATATCTTTTATATCTTTTACATCCTTTACATCCTTTACATCTTTTATATCTCTTGATATCTTTTATATCTACTATATCTTTCATATTGCATCTTGCATCTTTGAATATGATTTTAACTTGATTTTATTAAAAATTTCAAGTCTAATCTTAGCTAAATGAATAGAATATTCGTATTCAGCGATCCCGAAAACCTCTAAAATTTTACCAAATTGAATTCTTCATAAATTTTGAAATTGAAATTTTGTCTTGAAAATGTCGTGTTTTATAAGAAACGGAGGTTTGTTCTGATGGGTCATGTGCTTGTCTGCCACCTACGCTGCTTATCGCCCGCGCGTGCGTACGGATTATACAGTGGAAAAGTACAAAGTGTTAGTCTTAGTCAATATACTTAACAACTTAGAACTAAAATGTCTACTACAGATAAAATCTTAAATGATCTAGTGAAAAAAAACTGAAATTTGTATAGAAAAGAAAAATGATTAAAAATTTAAACGTGTTACATAATTATTAAGTGATGTAAAATAAAACAAATACTGTTTTGGTGTTCAATAAATTTTAAAAAGTAAATGTGATTTTGATATATTACTGAAAACAGAAAAGGTGGTTATGATCAAAGCAAACTTGCGCCATAGTGTACTGTAAAGTGGGCCAGACTGAATTGGATAAGGAGTTTGAAGATCAACCTGAAGAACAACAATGAAATGAAGGAGATGATGGCCTTGGCCTGGCATGAAGAGCAGCATAATAAGGAACAATAGCTTAGATTTGTATGAAAGTTTTCGTAATTTTAAGTACTCTCAATTAAGTATTTATTTTGTTGTTAATTTAAAACATGGTATTTAATGTTATTTTATGGGATAAAATAAAGTTGGTCTAAATTATTTAATGTGTTTTTTTTTATTTACAACTACCTCGATTCATCCGTTTAAAAAATAAAAATGTAAAATTATAATATACTATGAGAAAATTTTATTGTCTTATTTAGAAACGCCCTCGGCCACAAGATAGTGGGGTACCCAATACGCATAGAAAATACTAGATATGAACGGAATGTCTATCTCTTCAACATCTGCTTCGTGTGCGATAGCTGGTCGAAGACTGTGCAATATGAGCCTGTCGTCAAAAAGCTTGGAGAGCACCTCGTAAGTTTTTCATGACTTCGTTATACTGATCAGGATTTCAAACTCGTCGATTTCTAACGCCACTAATGTTTTTAAAGTGAAATTTAGTGTAGGCGGATTGATGGATAAATGAAAGTAGGGATTGATATGTCGTTATATATATTGGTAACACAAATGTCCCGAATTTTAGTCTTAAAACTGAAGGTATGCCAAATCCAAGTTAAGATAATAAATATAAAAATCATGTCACTAATACCAGTAATAGGAAAGCAATTTAATAAGTAAAACAAAGTCAGTTAAACGAGGTAGGACACGGCGGTATTTGCGTCCAATTGAGCAGTCCGACTGGAGAAGTACCTCCGCCCTGCAGAATACCGCGCCCATAATAACTTCGTGTTGTTTTCCGTGAGTAGGGTAGCCATAGCTCACTGGAGAGTTTGTGCTGTCAGTAGTAAGAATAAAAGGCTTACCCTACTTTGTCTTCCACACTGACGGCACAGATACTTGCTTACAGGATCGGCAGCACGAGTTTGACTCCTCTGGTATTACACACATGCATAGGCCACGGTAACCACTTTCCATCAGGTGGGCCGTGTGCTTGTCTGCCACCTAAGTGGTATATAAAAAAAAGTAAGTTCCTTCCGTTCTCTCCCATGACTGGCTGAAATGACTCCCCATTATATACCGTCGCAGTCAAATAATTTCTTCTCGAAAGCCACGCTTCTGACAATTACATATAGTGTCCGGCTAACTTCTTGACTGTACTCTAGTTATTCAACACGGGTTTTGAAGGTCTCTAATAGTGGTATGCTGGGGGTGGTACGGTGGGGCCATTCGGAGGGGAAATCCCGACGGCATTCCGCAATTGTGGAAGACGGGGAAATTAGTCCTCGACCGGTCGCCCGGCGGTGTAACTAACTGCCTACCGACTCACAGTGTTGCTTGACGAGGTCTGCAAAGTCTTTAAAAGAGTTATAGCGAAGCGCCTCATCAAGCACCTCTCTAGAGTGGCGTATGGCCAATATGGCTTCAGCGAGAAGAGAAGTGAGCTCTGGTGAAGGACGCGGATGCCCGAGGCGAGTTGATGTTAGCGTTGTCCTCGGACATCGCCAACACTTTCAACACCTTGCCCTGGAGTTGCAATAGGGAGGCGTTCGTGTATCCCAAAGTCCCTCTCTACCTCCGCTGCATAAACGGGGTGTTTCTGACCGAGACACCCATCTTCTACAGAGGCATAGGCCACAGGCATAACCATATACGTATGACTCGAAATACCACCAAACCCAGGAGATTTCCTCACAAAAAAATTTTTAGTTTAAAGATTGTCAGTCATCAAAATAAATAACGCGAAGCTTATGTCCAACTCGTTTCGCAACTCATTGTTGCACTCGGCGGTTACCTAGGTATCGCTGCAGTGCTGCACGATAAATTTGTGCATGTGCACGAAAGACTTCGACTGAATATTCTGTTGCACTTGGTGGCTGCCTGGTTATCGCTGCAGTACGTCATAATTACGGGGTATCCCCTACATGACCTTAGTGTACTGTGTACATTCGTGGTTGCCTAGGTTTCACCATACTGCTGCTGCATAATTTATTAGCACGGGACCTGCGCGAGTCCATAATTGCTTTGCGCAGTATTCAATATCATGTCATCAATGACATTTGTCATTCTCAGCTTAAACTTTAAGCCTATTACTAGACGTTGTCTAGGGCACCTTGAGTCATTCCTCACTCGCACTTCAAACTTATTGGACGTGGTCTTAGGTACCTTGAGTCAGTCCTCACTTGCACTTCAAACTTATTGAACGTGGTCTTAGGTACCTTGAATCATTCCTCACTCGCACTTCAAACTTATTGGACGTGGTCTTAGGTACCTTGAGTCAGTCCTCACTTGCACTTCAAACTTATTGAACGTGGTCTTAGGTACCTTGAGTCATTCCTCACTTGCATTTCGAACCTACCATACGTGACCCACCAGCTACCTACTTTCAAGAAGAATAGCACCCAGTAGCTACTTTGAAGAAGACCATGCAATTCCTTTATACCAAACACTCGGTTGATATCAGGTACGCACTTCTCGTTGAGCAGTGAGTTTCTGTGAATGCAGTGAATAATGGCCGTTCGTTCAGATACTTTGACCGTCATGTCAAGCTTAGCAAAGGAGGCCATTTTTTTTTCTTTTTAATATGGAATAAAATTGAAAAGGCCTGTATCCAATAGGCACTAATATCCAAAATAAATAAAGTTGTAAGTTTGTAATCTCTAGATCTATTGAATCTCTGCGTAGCGGTAGAACGTTCGACTAGGTCGTAGGAGGCGCGGGTTCGATTCCTGCTCAGTGCAAATATTTGTATACACGAATATGTATATTTGCATTGTTCTGAGTGTTTCTATTTATAATATGTATGTATTTACAAAAAAAAGTATCTAAGTATGTTTATCCGCATTCTATATTCCATAACACAAGCTAGTTAAACTATGCTTACCATGGGTCTAGATAGCGTTGTGTAGAATGTTGTAGAATATTTATTTATTAATTAATCGATATCTTATAAAGCAGACAGACTTTTACTTTTGAATTAGGTGTAAATTTATATATCGTATTGAACTGTTAATGTTTATACAACAGACCATTATGGAAGAAGAGACTCGGTTCGTGTCCAGCGCTTCGAGCAAGCTACCCACACTATTAGCCCACCTACTTCACGACCTGAACACCTACCGCAAAGCAACATTAGTTGGTAAGTGTTTCTCTGAATTTCTCTTTTTTTGCTTTTTTTCTTGTATTGTTCAATATTCTTTTCATTTTACATTATTTTGAATTATATGTTTTCTTAATTTATACAATTATTTGTACACTACAAACATTTTAATTATTAATATCGTATGAATGATTTATTTTAACAATATTAATTAATCTTACAATATTACAACGAAACACCTTATTACGTATTAAATAGCGGTTAATTATATACCTACTTGATTGATTTAGTTTTTTGATTCATATTGTTTCTGCCTACCGCAATGGGAAAGAGTTGTGATTGTATGTATGGTATCTTTGGTCTGTATTTATATTGTTCCCGTCGTATCAGTTGCTATTCAGTAGCCATACTTCACAACCGGTTATAAAATATTCGAATTGCAGTGTTTGTAACAAACTCCTCCCAAACGCCTTGATCAATTATTATGATTTTTTTGTGTATATATGATACGTGTAAGAATAAATTGTAGGCTAATTTAAACCCCCTAAGTGACAGAAGTGATTTTTTTAGAATTTGTCATTAAAAGATACACATTTTGTAATTCTTTTCATTCTTCTACGTACCAACTTTACATATTAAATGACATAAATACGTTCACCGGATCAGCACATTTACATATTTCAAAATCTCATAAAATTAACTCCACATGTTCAGATTAGAATAGAAGCACGGCGATTACTTTTGTGAATACTGCTAGCGATCATCATCGCCAACATCCAACTGGACATTCAGGTTGCATACAAAACTTGCACTCCGGAGCCCAGACTTCGCTCCTCTACACTTTCTCCTCCGGATGTGACTTCTTAATTTTACGGGTGTAACTGTCCGCTACATGCGTTAATCAGCAGATGTACAGGCTCGCAGGTGTAATGGCTTGGGCCTCAAGGATCTTGTTGGAGCCCCATTCATTCTGCTGAGGACTGCTAGCGATGCCTATAGCTTTGTGGGCACATTATTGCAGTTGATATGACACATGCATTGTATTAATGAAATTGAAAGCTGTGCGTGCTTTGTGTAAATCAAAAAACATCCGATTATATCAGAGTTTGTGACACACACTTGCATAATATAAACGAGATGAAAACATTATTTTATAATAATAAATGAAATAAGTTTCCAATGAATTTCATTCAGTAAAACGACACCTGACCACCTGATTAGTATAAAAAATCATTAATTTTGTAGTAGGTTTTTTTAAATGTCATTTCATTTAAATTTATTGTGATTTTTGTTTTTGATTCATTATGTGATTTTTATTTCTGAATTATTTTTTCTGTACCCTATGTATGTTATTTATATTCTTTGCATTTTTCTTATAGCTATAATAGTGTTTTATATAGGTACCCAACTCTATCTCCGAAGCAGTTATCAGAAGTGATATTTCTAAACATCACGTAAAAACTAGTCTAGACAAGTACCTGTCCGTTCCCCACGCAAGATCAATCTTGGAATACTGTCTGTGTTCTTAGTACGATAGAAAAACGAGTTGTTGTATTTATATGACTATATGTATGTGTTTAAATAACAGCAGACTAACACTAACAGGGTTCCCTATTCAAATTTGACCTGATCACCTGGAGAAGTACTTTGTATCTCCGAGCCTGATCTTTGGCATACACTGGCATTTACATTTTCGAACTTTAATCAGAACTTATGCTATTTAATATCTTACTATCCGCCGCTCTATGTCTCCGATGGAGTGGCTGAAGTGCATTGACACCTGTCTACAACTGTTTTCTACCCCACGTAATACTGGTCGAGCCAGGCATTTTCTGGCTCTGTGTTACTACTAAGAATTTCAATTTTTTTCACAAGAAAACCAGATACGTTACTTTCTTTGTTTTAATGCAAATTCTTAGATTCTGCCAATACATTACTGGTTATTCATTCCGATATGCACCAACGTTATCATGCAGGAATTGTGAGCAAAACCTTGGTTAGAAACCAAGGTCCCCAAGTGATTCGATCTGCCCCAGAGTATATTATGTATCCTTGTATACTAAATTCAAAACGCTCTCCAACAGAGGGTGACACAGTTATGCACTTAAAAGTCCTGGAAGTGCGCAAAGACCCACCACCGGTGTACGATCACGATGTCCCCGTCCTGATCGCCTCAGTGGGATTACCCCGTCCCGGTCGGCCTCGGAGAACTACGCCTCCTGAGGGCTCCGAAGGTATTCAGAGTCAAGAACACTTAGATGTTGAAGACGAGGAACCTTTTGAGGTCGATATGGAGGCGGAATGGGACCTAACTACAAGACAGGTTGGTATGATTTTACTTAATTACTCAGGGAAGTATAAGGGTCTGGTTGAATTTGTTTTTGAGATGTTATATGTGTGCAATATACCTAGGCTTGCGCCAGGAGCTTCGAAGGCGTATCATTTTTCTTTTTTATAAATCAGATCTAGAACATCCAGAGAGCTTGTATGAAAACATTATGAAAGAGAGGATGTCAGGATCAGAGCAACTGCAAATATGTTATCATTTCACTACATACACACTAGTAGTAGGGGAGGTGACTATCTTAAATCTGTCATAGTCTGTCCTTTGGCTTTGAGGTAGTCTGATAAATATCATAACCGTCCGTTCCATGGACGAGTCTGTGATGGCGCCTTTAAATTTTTCCAATTATCGATGAATTTTGTTACTTCGGCTTCGTCAGATTATGTATTTTGATTTTATTTTATACATATTATTTTTTAATTATAGCCTCTTAATAATTCATACCTACCTAAGTCTTAGGTGCTCTGGAATGTCCGATGATCTTTTTTTACTATCTGATCCTTTATCCTTGACTTGCGATCATATATGGAGCATATATTTGGTGGAAGTACTTAACCGAATTCAAGGTATCCCCCTGTATATTCATCTGCTGCGCTAGAGTAACTACCAAATTTACTTCTACGCCTCCCCTACTATAGTTTTGAGGATAATAATCTTAATATATTGATATTACGCTACTTTATACCTTCATGGAGGTGTAAAGCTTGTTTTTCTAACGCATTAATGACGATGGCCATGATAGTAACGGTGATGGCGTTGATAGTATCTGTGAATCTGTGATGATGATGATGGTGACGTTGATAGTGATTGTGATGGCGATGATATTGATGTTCAATGAATGAATATTTTTGTAATTAACTTTCAACAATAGCTTTTCTTTAAGTTATTGCCGCATATCAATGGATACAACCATGTGTCCAAGATTGCTGCCGACACCGGTGTGGAGAAAACTCTTGTCAAGTCTTGTATACAGAACTTGGTGTATTATGGCGTGGTAAGTACTGGTTTAATATTACAAAAACGAAGCAGATGGTATAGTTCGTATAAACAGTACATAAGTATTTTTTGTAGGTAACTTTAATACCTGTATTAAAGTTTAGCAACATGTACCGCGCCACACCTAATCTCAGTCGACTGTTCAGCGATATCGAACTCCAGAAGTCGTGCCTCGCCTTTGTTACTAAAGAATCTGAAACAGCTACTGACAAGGTAACAACTACAGACATCATCATTTTAGCGTGACTCTCTTTTGTGTCCGAGCTTTGCATTTCGGAGCCTAAATTTCGGTCATTCCTGCTTTTGATTTTCGTAATAGCTTCTTAAAAAATACAATGATGTGAAATATACACACGTTAAGCATTTTATAAATAAATACAGCGAGAACACTTCTTTCCTAACAGCCCACCATTTCCGATGTGCTGGAGATCCTCTGTGCTCTTCAACAGGGCACCACATTACGTACCGTTTGTGAGCGATTCTCTAACGCACCGGGGCCAGCTTTTGACATTCGCAGTCTCATTGTCTATGCACAGCTGCATGGTCTCATCAAATGTCTCAAAAGGTGAATTTATTAAATTTAAGAATTCAATAAACAAAAAGAATTATGACTAAATTCTTATAACTACAAAAGCTAGGATCGATGGGTAGATAGAAGGATAGATAGGTGAATAAATGGATGGATGGACAGATGTATGAACGAATGGTTGGGTGAATAGAAGGATGGATGGGTGGATAGGTGCTTAAATGGATGAATTTATAGTTGTTACTCCATCGCACAGAACCACTGAACGGATCTGTATAAAGTTTGGTATCGAGATACCAACCGTTTACCCTTTGGGAATTCCGTGCCGCAGCACTAAATGTGACTCTCATATTTATTTGTGTTGTGGAAGGATGAAAATAGGTGAAATAAAGACATCCAGCCACTAATCTAATCCCAGTTACATTCAAAACTTTATTTGTATACTTTCCTTATACGGCAGCAACTGCGTGTAACTGCTCAACCTTATAGGGAAAGCCTGTGTCAGAGCCTCGTCTGCCCATCCACAGGTGTATCCTCTTGCAAATGAAGTAGACTCGGGCTGCAACATCCTGGTCGTCTCTTTCATAAACACTTAAGCACGAAACAAGTATACGTTTCCCTAAACGCCTGTTCCCTTCCAATAGGTATCCAGTATACATTCGCGCTCCTGCTAGGCCCAACGGCTTCAAAAACCGCGTGGACCCAGTTATGGGCATTCGGCGGCTGTTCAACGGTCGCCATTGCGCCGACGAAATCTGCTGTCTCGGTCGTATCGACTCGTTGGCGTTAGACCATATAATTGAAGAGGACCCGAACATTGCTGTCATATGGAGGTAAATTCGGAAACTGTATGGCCAAGTACCGGAAAACTTTTTACTTATGTGAAAATATTGTTCTAATATCCGTAAACTAATTATACCTACAGGTTTCTTGGTCTTACAGCAGAAAAAAATTCTGTACTTACCTAAATTTCAACATGTATAAATATATTCTGAAATCCGTGGCCTCAGATGGAGACAATAGCGACCACTGATCTGAGAATAAAATAGCAACGTTGTTAATGAAATCGCAATCCAAAATTATGGTGAGCTCTTTTGTAATGTGTACTGTTCGGAGACATCGCAGTTTTCAACTTTTGAACATCAAAATGTAATAAGTCGCCTACACGCGGATACGTATAGGCTACTTATGACATTAGGCGGACGCCTAACAACACAAATTCATGTTTTAGATTTAACTAGGTTTCTATAATAAGTTGGATTTTTATTCCTTTTCGTATGTATACACATCTCCGTGTATTACAAACTTATCACTCTTTCGGCTAGAAATTTCTTTAACAATGTGTTTGTGTTTGTACTATATTCTTTGATCGATTCCCAAAAGATTCCGATCTGTATAAAACAGTAGAATAACATGTTCGGAAGGCTTCAGAGGCATTACATGTTTTTGATAATTGAATTGGGCTCGAAACAGATAAATTTGTCCTGTGAGTGTATATTTTACGTGCAGAGCTTAGGTTTACTTATAGTTGCATCATTTTTGATGAAGCTGTATGAGAGGCCTGGGTACGCATTTAATATACCTACTTAATTTACGAATAAATTCTAATAAAATCTGTCTATAATATCATCACTCTTTTTAAACTGTTAACTTTGTAGGATGCACTATCTTAGTGCATGCGAAGGCCAGGCGATTAGGTGAAGTTTTACTTGTTAATAAACGTAGAAGTGAAAATACTATTCATATATTGCGAAGCAGTCGTTGGTACACATTAGCTTAAAAAGCAAAAAGTACGTTACTTAAGATATTAAAGAAATTATGAAGTTATACAGTTCAATGAAATGTAAAAAAAAAAACAATTATAAGACATTTTGGCAATGAGTATCTACAAACTCTCTACGATCTTTATAATTACAGCTGCTATTTTTTTTGTTAGTTGCTGTGATAGTGCTTCTCAAAGTACGGCTGTAGCTCCCCAAGCGGCTTTAACTCTAATTTTAAACTATTTTTTTCAAAATGTCTAAGTAGCTGCAGTCCCCTTAAAATATCTAGTTTATTAATTAAATTAAAAGTTATTACCCGAAGGACTTTAATTTTCACGATACACCATCTAACAAGCATCTACAAATATAAATACCAGTGACTACTGTTGTACCTATTCCGTGAAATCATTTTAATGCAGTCGATGTAAAAATATTTTAAGCATTAGAGTACGCATTTAGATAACACCTACTTATAAAACCAGTTAAAATAATATGGAAAGTGGGTATTTGAAACATGAAAAATAAATTAAAAATACGTTAGGACGGGGTCTTAAAAAATGGCGGTCGCAACTTGGCAAAAGTTTAAGCAACACTGTTTCAAAGCATCTCGCATTTTGCAGTATGTTAGGATTGTAACATGTACAGTATTGTATTCTCTATTTATGTATTATTTGTATTCGGCATTCAAGTGCTTTTACCCGCGATACTAAGATGTGACCACTGGCAACCTGTTATATATTACGACTATGCTTACCATCTGTTGTCTTTTGTAGCTGATTATTCTGAATAGTAGAATCTATGCATCCCACCAGCACCAGCTATGTAAAATTATAAGACCATGGTTTATTGCTATCTGTAACGGGCGAATTAAAAAAAGTCATACAGTTCGTGCCAAACTACAGTCAAATCCTTTCAGAACTTCTCATAATATCTTGTTCTTTAACTTGGTTGTTACTTTTAGAATTAAAATAAAACATCAATTTTGGAACAAATAAAAAAAATCAATTAAAAAATCGTTCAATGTCAATAAACATAACAGTTTTCATAAAAATATATTAACCATATAATCAATTGTGATTTTGATTTAAAAAAAGAACATGAAGGAAGTATTCCATCGTCTTATTCAGACACCCTAAGTTCATACAGCATACAATTCGTATCAGTCAGCCTGTAAATATTTAAAGACACAGCAAAAGTCGACAGTCGCCACATCTCTTGTATCCAACCTGATTATTATTAATTATGACACAATATTATTATTGTTACGCATAATTTAAGGTAACATGTGTATTTAAATATGTATTTAAGTTCCTTAAAAGGAATAATTCACTGCCATTCCAGGCATTTAAATGTTAGTCACAAAATTTAAGTTACACGTGTATATAAAATGGTGTCGCTTTTATATTGTGTCTAACTTTTTCACTTACCAGTCCATAAAATGTAGATTTAACTTAGAATAGTCTAGAGGAGACACAAAATCTGTTCTAATGAAAACGAATACTTGCATTAAACATTCGTATATATATTTACTTATATAAAAATATTGTATAGTTAATGAATAATTCTGGGAATCACAAGAAAGAAAAAAAAATTCCATCAAAATATTGTTTGACACCAATAAGCTAGTGCAGATGAGCTATATTCTTAAATTCACAATAAACAAAGATACAAACAGGTTTGATAACAATGAGGTAGAATGACGATGTAGATAACATTAATTTGAGTTATTTGAAGGCTAGTTTCTATACGTTCATAATTACGTACATAGGTTAACTATTTATCGACCCCGATCGATTTAGGAATCGGTCGATGTTTGTTAGTTTAGGTTAATTTAAAATTACGACACGTGTAAATACATAGCAGTACTTAGGATTTACTGTAGGTTTAAATGGTCGACTCGCGATGAACTAGGTTGAGTATTAATTATAAGCTTTAAAGTATCTAGTTAAGGAATAGTAGTTTTCGCAGTTTACCAAAATGGTAGAGATGTGATAACTTAGGTAAGATTATAATTATAAGCACGTGTAAATAAAAGTAGTGACAGTTTTCGCAGTTGACTAAAAAGGTCCTCGTTAACTTAGGGTAAGTATCAATAAAATTATAGGCACATGTACATATTGTATATAATAGGTAATTATAATTTACGTATGCAACCAAAATGGTTGAAACGTGATTATTTAGGTTAAATATTAATAATAAACACGTGTAAATATGTAATTAGCACAATTAACATAATCGTGTAGTGTTGAATCGTATATGCATACATGGCCGATTCAGCACGAGAATTTTCACTTGTAGTCCCAGACTACAATATGACTGACGTTGCCAGCTGCTGATACTTGAGCGCATCCCTCTCCCTCACCCCTGTTATAATTGATGGCATACCTTAAAAAGCTATTGGGTTAAATTATATGATTTGAGTCTGGATTAGTACTAGGGTGTGCAAATGGACCATACTTAAATAAATATACATAAAAATACATAAGACGTTAAAAAAACCATTATGCATTACATAAGCATATGGGCTACCGAGTTCTGCTCGATACTTTTTGCTTTTAAGGTCATCTCTTGGAATTTTTGTATTGGTTTTCATTTCTAGTTTGAAGATTTATTTCAAAATTTGTATTTCGTTAATATCTGATGATGAGTTGCGAAGCCAGATAACGTAACTCCTTAATGAATAATAGCAAGCCTATCAGGTAACTTTATCTCTCGCCCTGGTATTTGTCATATCCCCAGGGAATATTACTAATAAACTTCTCTCTAGTAGTTAGCAACGCGCGAGTGCCACCTGCGGTGTCACAAGCGCTGGTAGTTACTTTCTGTAAATAAATACACTTCTATTAATTTAAGATTAGATAACTAGGTTATAGTTTCGTACAAGATGTAAATAAGTTGAGTGGTCGATGCACGCTATTTTGATTTTTGAACCTGCTTGTATAACAACAAGTGTAGACATAAAGTTACTGTTTACAATAAATAGGAGAAGAGAATCTGTTCATAACATTAACAGTTTTTAATGAATCCATAATGAATGTGTACACGCACCTATAACAAAAACATTTGTCTGTCTTTCTATCAGTGTATACTATGTTAATGTTACTTCGAAGTGTCTGGGTCGATTTTGACTGGCTTTTTTTTAAATATCTGATGTTTTAACCGCAATTTGGTTACTTTTATTTTTTCAAATTCATTAATCAAAAAGACGATTTGGGTGCCGCGTAAAAAACATTAAAACTCTGTTCAGCTAATAGGTATCTAAAAAAATCCGTTTCTAAAAGTAGGAGTCACTAAACTTGAAGGGATTGAACAAAAGAAAATTGAACATAATTTTTACAGAACAGAATTATTATTATTTATATTGTTAATGATGACTTTAACCGGATGAAATTTTCAAGCGTTTTTTTTTATCATGACCATTGCCAAGTCATAGTAACAAAAGCTTACGAATAAATTATTCTTTCTTACTAGACACAGACGAACTGGCCTATGCCACAATGAATAAATGAAATAATGCAAATGTTACCGATGAAATTGGGTATTTTCTTATGTTAAAATAATTTATTTACTGCGATTATTAAATAAACAATGGTAAAAGTCCGGGAAAAACTGTGTCCGTCTATATTTTATAGCTTTATTTATTTTTAATCACTTACACAACTAAAATAATTTATGACAATTAAAAAGTATGACGTCATAATTCTTTATTTCATTCAAGTTACCTTAGGACTCCAGCTCCAAGACCAGAAGACGAAACCTATTAGCCTCCAACGTGGAGTGAGACAGGGGAATGTTATATCCCCCAAACTATTCACCAACGCGTAGGAGGACGTCTTCAAAACTCTGGATTGGACTGGGCGGGGTATAAACATTAACGGTGAGTACATCTCACATCTTCGGTTCGCCGATGACATCGTCATAGTAGCGGAATCGTTGGAACAACTGGGCGAAATGCTGCATAGCCTAGATGGAGCTTCTCGACGCGTCGGCCTCGGTGTAAACTTGGATAAAACCAAAATTATGTTCAACGAACATGTTGCACCGGGACCGATTGCCATCGAAGGGGCGACACTCGAAGTTGTTCAAAAATATATCTACCTGGGGCAGGTTATCCAGCTCGGTAAAAACAACTTCGAGAAAGAACTAGCCAGAAGGATCCGACTGGGTTGGGCAGCATTTCGCAAACTACGTCGAGTTTTCTCTTCACCCCTACCGCAATGCCTCAAAACAAAGGTCTTTGAACAGTGCGTCTTACCTGTTATGACTTACGGTGCCGAAACGTGGACACTTACAGTGGGGCTGGTCCATAGCTTAAAAGTCGCGCAGCGGGCTATGGAGCGAGCTATGCTTGGAGTTTCTCTGAAGGATAAAATTCGGAACGAGGTTATTCGACAGAGAACCAAAGTTACCGACATAGGCCACAGAATAAGCAAGTTAAAGTGGCAGTGGGCTGGCCACGTTTGCCGAAGGACCGATGGCCGTTGGAGCAAACGAGTCCTAGAGTGGAGACCGCGAGAAGGTAAACGAAAGGTAGGACGCCCCCTAGCCAGATGGACTGACGACCTGAAAAAGGTGGCTGGGACAGACTGGATGCGGAAGGCAGAGGATCGGAGAAAATGGCGCACATTGGGAGAGGCCTATGTCCAGCAGTGGACTGCAGTGGGCTGATTAATTTGATTTGATACCTTAGGACTTACCGTTCTGACGTTCAGTAAAAAGTAATTACATAATTTCATTCGACAGTCAAGTAGCCAATTCCAATTTTAAAATTTATTAGGACTGACGGCTTCTCAACTTATTCACAAATTGTACGTAGGTATAAGTATGTATATTCCAAAACTACGCATTCAGACAGCAATAAAAAATAGTTATAATGTATATACTCCCTGCATCGCGGCGATATTAGTATAGTGTAGCCATAATTTAGCCATAGTATAGTATTAAGTTCTTCACGGTGGTAGAGCCATACTTGTTCCAGTACGAATAGGTCGGTTCGACCGGAGAAGTACCACCCTCTCACTTGATAACAACGTGAACAGCTACACGCTGATCGCGTGCGGTTGGTGAGAGAGCCGGAACCTGCCCCTTGTCCCGTTCTCCTTCTCCTCTTTTCCCACCCCAGTCCTCTCCCCTGGTTGCAACACGAGTAAGACTTTAAGTGTTGCAAGCCTTCCACGAGCACCGTTACTGCTGCACATCAGGCGGTTCATGTGCTGTTACGCTATCTTATGCGTGTATTATACAAAAAGGGCACGAGGTGAAAGGAGTAAAAAAGTCACAGAGTAAAATGTGTCGATCGGTACTTACAATTTTGCTTCATCTGCCTTTCCTGTATAATCACGCCTTAGATTAGTAGTAGAATAAAAACTTTTAGGACGGATTTACCGAAGTAAATCCGTAAGTAAGTTATAATTATTAAGACTAGGATACGGGTAACACGGCGAAAATAGGTTTTGAATCTACTCTCAAATCTGCAGATTTGCGCCATGATGAATAAAATGTATTAACTCTAATATTCATCGAATAATAAAACCAACATGGACCGTAAAACTAAAGATTTGAATTAAATTGATTATTAGTTTCGACCGTCAACCCAGACAACATAATCACCTTGTTTTTCCAAGTACAGTTTTATAAAAAATATGCATAAGTTATTAGCTGCAATAGAATATATTATAGCCATAGTTGCGTGCTGGTTCCACCATTGTCGATGACCGAGTAGCGAATTAACCACGCTGAACCGAACTGTTCGGTTGGGGTTCAAATTCACTCTCCACAGCAAAATTTTAACTGTATTAAAAACCAATTCATGTGTTCTGTTTGGCCCATCTATTGTTTAATAATATTGAATGGTAAATGATAAAAAGCTATACCAACTGAGCTTCTGAAAATTACTTCTGATAAAGCGAAGTTTCTTTACTCAGTTATTGCTATATGGTTACTGCTAAACGACATTTTATCGCCATGAGTCAGTTCTTGAACACTAATTAATAGTTCGTGAGACAATATTCAATAATTAGTCGCTACATTGCCGGTGGTGAGACAAGTGCCTCAGAAATTATATCCAGCCTGCCACTGAAGTTCAAAAATGAAGTGTAGAATGTTATTAAGGTTCGATAACGTGGCGTCAGTCAGTAGCGTAAATTGTAAGTTTAAGGGTTAGAATATTGTTAGGTATAAAGGCGATGATAGCTATTGGCCAGAGGTTTCGTACCTTGACTATACTATCGACGTGAACCTACTCTATAACATAAGCAATTGATTAACGAAATTGCTTGTGTTATAGATGTGAGTTACGAAGATTACTAGTAATTTAGGTAAGTAATCTTAATATAAGTAAATAAAAAAAAAGAAATCATAAAAAAATCGAAAAAGATAAAAAGTAAAAAATCGTAACGTAGGTAGGTAGGAAGATAGTTTAATTTGTAACTATTAGATATAAGTACATATTTACTTAAATACATATATTTGAGAAGGTAAATTCATGCTAAAATAATCTTAACTTGAAAAGAACTTCAGACGTACCTAATGTCTTTGCTGGCTTCCAGACCTCAATCTTCCCAGTAGGTATTATCGAGTGAACCGGTCTTCCAAAGAAACATCTTCCTTTTCGGTTAACTGCTTACACACAGTCTATCCACTCAATCTTCCACACACCAATATATATCCCCACAACTAAACTTCCCCACTTTAATCTTCTCGGTACGCATTATTAAGTAAACCGAACTTACTCCGAATCATCTTCCGTTTCGATTTATAGCTTACACAGGGTCTTTTACTAGCTTCTCCACGACAATCTTCCGCACCTCAATCTTCCCGGTAGGTATTTTCAAGTAAACCAAACTACTTCCATGTCATCTTCTGTTTCAGTTTACCGCTTCCATAGGATTTATTACTAACTTCCACACCTTAATCTTCCCCACACCAATCTTTCCAGTACGTATTATCGAGTGAACCGAACTTCACTTCCAATCCTTTCATTTCGGTTTACCGCTTTCACAGGATCACGTTCCACACTTGCAATCTTCCTCACGACAATCTTCCCCGCCTCAATCATCTTGGTAGGTATTATCAAGTGAACCGAACTTCCTCTGAATCATTTTCTATTTCGGTTGACAGAGTACATAACCTTGAGCTTCCCCGTCTCAATCTTCCACACACCAATCTTCCCCACAACTAAACTTCCCCACTTTAATCTTCTCTGTACGCATTATCAAGTAAACCGGACTTCCTCCATCTTCCGTTTCGATTTACAGCTTACACAACTTTCTTCTTTCTTTCTTTTACTAGCTTCCCCACGACAATCTTCCGTACCTCAATTTTCCCAGGAGGTATTATCTAGTAAACCAAACTGCTTCCATGCCGTCTTGACCGCTTCCATAGTATCTATTACGAACTTCCACACCTTAATCTTCCCCACACCAGTCTTTACGGTAGGTATTATCGAGTGAACCGAACTTCACTTCCAATCCTTTCCTTTCGGTTTACCGCTTTCACAGGGTCTATATTACTACCTTCCACACTTGCAATCTTCCTCATGACAATATTCCCCACCTCAATCATCTTGGTAGGTATTATCAAGTGAACCGAACTTCCTCTGAATCATTTTCTATTTCGGTTGACAGAGTACATAGTCTATTACACCTTGAGCTTCCCCGTCTCAATCTTCCACACACCAATATTCCCCACAAGTAAACTTCCCCACTTTAATCTTCTCGGTACGCATTATCAAGTAAACCGGAGTTCCTCCGAATCATTTTCCGTTTCGATTTACACCTTACATAGGGTCTTTTACTAGCTTCCCCACGACAATATTCCGCACCTCAATTTTACCAGGAGGTATTATCTAGTAAACCAAACTACTTCCATGTCATCTTGTGTTTCGGTTTACCGCTTCCATAGGATCTATTACTAACTTCCACACCTTAACCTTCCCTACACCAATCTTTCCGGTAGGTATTATCGAGTGAACTGAACTTCACTTCCAATCCTTTCATTTCGGTTTACTGCTTTCACAGGGTCTATATAACTATCTTCCACACTTGCAATCTTCCTCACGACAATCTTCCCCACCTCAATCATCTTGGTAGGTATTATCAAGTGAACCGAACTTCCTCTGAATCATTTTCTATTTAGGTTGACAGAATACATAGTCTAATACACCTTGAACTTCCCTTGTCTCAATCTTCCACACACCAATCTTCCTCACAACTAAACTTCCCCACCTTTAATCTTCTCAGTACATGTTATCAAGTAAACCGAACTTCCTCCGAATCATCTTCCGTTTCGATTTACAGCTTACACAGGGTCTTTTACTAGCTTCCCCACGACAATGCTCTGCACCTCAATCTTCCTGGAAGGTATTTTCAAGTAAACCAAACTACTTCCATGTCACCTTCTGTTTCGGTTTACCGCTTCCATAGGATTTATTACTAACTTCCACACCTTAATCTTCCCCACACCAATCTTTCCGACAGGTATTATCGAGTGAACCGATCTTCACTTCCAATCCTTTCCTTTCGGTTTACCGCTTTCACAGGGTCTATATTACTACCTTCCACACTTGCAATCTTCCTCACGACAATATTCCCCACCTCAATCATCTTGGTAGGTATTATCAAGTGAACCGAACTTCCTCTGAATCATTTTCTATTTCGGTTGACAGAGTACATAGTCTATTACACCTTGAGCTTCCCCGTCTCAATCTTCCACACACCAATATTCCCCACAAATAAACTTCCCCACTTTAATCTTCTCGGTACGCATTATCAAGTAAACCGAACTTCCACCGAATCATCTTCCGTTTCGATTTACAGCTTACACAGGGTCTTTTACTAGCTTCCCCACGACAATCTTCCGCACCTCAATCTTCCTGGAAGGTATTTTCAAGTAAACCAAACTACTTCCATGTCACCTTCTGTTTCGGTTTACCGCTTACAGAGGGTCTTTTAAGCTTCCCCACGACTATTTTCCCTGTGAGTAAATAATCCAAACTTCCTATTCCTCTTCCTTATTGCCACTCACTTAGGGAATGGAAATTTAAGTTTCTTGAACTTTATTTTTGTACAGTTCTGAGTTGTTTTCTTAGTATTAAGATTCTCGGATTGGACGCATTTTATGCATTTTTACACTCCTGGTTATACCATTTTTGGGAAACTTGTGTCTTACTGGACTTTACAATTTTTTGTGCTATTGTGTTTCATACACATAGTCACACCTTACGCATTGCGCACGGGAAGCTGGTGGTGTTGAGCCGGTCGTAATTGTCGTTTTTCTCTTTTTGTACGATTGTGTTTTTATACACATTGTTACATTTTTATGCTTTGCGCACGGGATGTCGCTGGTGTTGTGCCGGTCGCAAATGTCATACTTTTCTTATGCGGTTGTGTTCAGAAAGTCAGTGGTGTTGTACTGGTCACAATTGTCAAATTTTCTTTATATTTTGCTTGTGCTCGGAAAGTTGGTGGTGTTATGCCGATGACAATGCTTATAAATATATTATTACAATTGGCTTACAGAGGGTCTATAATTACGGTACACACTACATTCATCCCTACGACAATCTTCCCCACCTCGAATCTTACGCACCTCAATCTTCCCGGTAGGCATTATCAAGTAATTGTACAACAATATAATTCGGCATCTTTCTAGTTAAAATAGCAATATAACAAGCACGCCGATAACCCATGCTGATGTCTGAATCATTACTAAATAAAGAAAAAACACTATATGAAAAAAAAATTAAGAAAAAAATAAAAAAAGGAAAAAAATACAAAAAAAACTAGTTTATTATTTAAGTAAATTAAACAGTATTAGTAGCAAGCTTTATGATGTAGATTTAGAGTATTGGGACATTAATGTTAATATCACGACGCGAATTAAAAATAAATAGGTACACACGCTGGACGCGGCTAAACACTCCAAACATTACATTTGTAAGTAGGCATCCCGTCCTTTAGATCAGTTTGCTGGTATCTGGAAGACTTACGAAATATTGCTTCTAGCCTCCATCGTCATAGGTATCATTGATTGAGACCTCTTCAGCGCGTCTTCCTCGTTTACCTACCTAGATAAACTTACTTAAGATCATTGAACATTCATCTGACTTAACATGCAATTCCCATTTTCTTTATCTTCCGAAGTTGGTTGCACATTCATCGCCTCACAAACTTAGAACAAAATAATAAAACAATGTACGAATTGAGGTAACAAACAAATATACCAGTCAATCAACACTTACAAGTATGTACGCTAAAGTAAAACTCAACAATCAGCATGAGACATTAGGTATATAACGTTAAGAAATGTACATTTCTTAGCTCAATAAGTATTATACCTTTTAAAGTATTATGATATTTAAGTAAATATCACACATGTCTATTTAAAAAGGAAAAAAATATATTTTTAAATAGACATGTGTAATTGTGTCAAACTTTTATTCCTTATTATTTATTTCCCAAGTCATCAATAGAAAATATACAGCAATTATCTGTCATCTTCAAATTTTCAACATCCTGACAATTTTTTTTCGTAATTGCATAAATTCCAGCAATCATTCCATGTAATTTTTTAAATTTTCCTAAACCAAAATAGAACTTTTACACCAATTCTCTGTCGTATGCAAATCCTTCTATAATAATTACCTAAATATGTTAAGTTTTAGATTAAAGTTGTATTTTAAGGGATTAGGAAATAAGAAAACTACGCTGCATTCATATCCCGCAATAATAGATAGTAGTGGTAGAACTATGCTGAGCCCTTCTTAATCTCGGGAGGTGCTCACCAAGTTAGGTTAGGTTAGTTAAGTAATGGCCTATTAGAGGATACTCTTTTATACAATTACATTCAAAGATTACAGGACGTTATATAATATATATAGAATTTGAATATAAAGGAGCTTAACTCCAATCAAAGCAAAAAAGAAATCCAAGTTTTCAAGATAGCTGCTTGGAGATGACAATAAAAATTGTAGAATGTGTTACCCTAATTTCAAAAAGTTTGACAGTGCACTGAGGCTTTTACCTCCTGTACCGTATTGCATTTCTCCACCATCCGAGTGACATCTCTGGTGTTGTAAGTCGCGAGTGACATCTCTAGTAGTACCGCGCTTACCGCATTTTACCAGGTGGAACGTATATTAAATTTTTACCTTCTCATTTTTGTATATTGAGAGTATCCTGTAATTGGACTGTTAAAATTCTCAGTTGGGACAATTATTTACGTAATTCACAAGTAATTGTCCTGGTGCAAATACAGGATAGATCTAGATTGGTTATTAAAATATATATATATATATATATATATATATATATATATATATATATATATATGTTATATATATATATATATATTATAAAATATATATCTCGTTCTGTTGCTTTGTACACTGAACGTAGACCCGAGTACAGCACTGTGTTCATACATAAGAAATTTAAGAAAATACAGTACACAATATGTATAATGCAAGTATTAGTTTAATGTGTATTAAAATTCGAGTTTTAACAGTATTTGTCCGGTACACAATTTTTTGTCATTTCGTACTCGTAAAACACCGACGCATCATGTTGCCTGGCATATCTACTTGAACATAGTACTATTTAGTGTCCGTACAAAAAAGGTGCAAACATCGTTACGAGAGTGCGACGGTTGTATTTGAATAGCAAAAAAAATATGACTGTTAAAAATTCAGTATGAAAAATATTCGACTAGATAATATTATTTTTAAATTTATAGACTTATTGGCAATTTTATAAACTTAAAAGAAATGTAATAGAAAATTAAAACAAATAGCATAAAATTTAAGTGCAGCATTATAAATGCGGTATTTGTGCTTATAATTCGGGTTTTTTAACACAAGGTTCATTTAGGTTATCGGTTTTTAGTGCACTTATCTGATTTTGTATTTTTCTGTGTTATGTCACTTTAATAATGTGCGATATACAAATGAAAGATTCATTTATTAGAATTTACTGTTTTATAACTTCTATTGTGTCTCCTCTACAGTTGCGTCAAGTATTATTACCAAATAATTATATTATTGTTTACTCAGTGATATATACAAGCTTGCGTGTACGTGTACCATCGCAACTCAAAATTTACCAAACTGCAATTCTGACAATTACATAAAATTAACACCCCTGGCGTTGCATACGTCCATAGGCCACGGTAACCACTTCCCATCAGGTGGGCCCAGTGCTTGTCTACCACCTAAGTGGTATAAAAAAAATATATGGCCATACTTTGAACATTTACTAACTTTGTGTTTACAAAAATGTAGTCTTTTGTCAGTTTTACGATGATTAGTGATACATCTGATGGGCTTGTTTGTGTCACTTAGTAATTATTATTTCGATATTTTAATTTATTATTTAGTACGTAAGATTTTATTTAATATAATTAATGCCTGTTTATGGACGTCAATCTCATTTATTTTATATTTTCAAGATGATTACTTAAAAAAATTATACATTCGGTTTTGTTAGTGAGACGTTTTAATTTATTTTCATTCGCTTTTGTTAATGAATTATAAGGAAACTTTAATTTATTTTATGGAGTGTGATGAGGATGATAAATGTTGGCGTGAGGTTTGATGATTTCTTTCCTCTGACGTGTTTAAGACTTTAAGTGAGACGTATTTAGGCCCGTATTCCAGATCAACGCTCACGAGAGTGAGCGTTGATCTGGAATACATTTCTCAATAACTAATAGAGTAAAAAATGGAAAATTCTAAGACCTTACCAAAAGTATGTCTTTAAGATATCAGTGGATGGTGAATCAGGTTTGAGAAAAGGGCAACTGTTGAGCTCGATCTGGCCATACGCGCAGTCTTTATGTGGCAGTTTATCTACCAATGGTTGGACGGTGCTCAACGACATAACGTGAACTTTTTCTAAACATATTGTTATAATTTTCAATTGGACTTTAGAAAAAGATCATCGTTCTAAGGACATATGTCCCAAAAGTACCCCTACTGTTGGAGAGTCAATAAGGGGCAACAATTACTAGCTCTAAGTACATTATCGTTTATAAATGTGGTAGAAAAGCATTGAATGTCCGCATGTGTTAAGTTTTTAAAGTATTCCGTTCCGTACACAGCGGGCGGCCCGCGACAGTCTGAACGTCCTGTTCGGAGCTGTACAGTAAATATACCCTCTAGGTAGGTACTTAGTGGGGGGACGAAACTGTACTATTATATAACATAAAGTCGTGTAGCGTTTCCTGTTGTGTTTTTCACTACATAAATGTTTCTTTTAAATTAGAGCAAACCAATCAAATCTATTACTTAATTCAAACTTTGGAATCGATATAAAATTTTTGGAAATGTTTACGATACTCTAAGTATTTATTGCATATTTAAGAAATCGTGTTAACTAACAATTACATGCACACAGCATATGTCACAGTTTACCAATATGTCACATACTGCTCATTATAAAATATTATCAAAATCATGTGGGCTAATTTTAAAAACTTTTAGTTCTAAAATAGAAGGTAGACACGGGAATTATATGTACATTATATATAACACCGACCATAGTTCGGCTATTAGTTCGATGGTGAGGTGTTTCCCCCTGCACTTATAGTTTTAAAAATATTAGGTATGGGGTGAGAAAAAGAGTTGTGAATACTTTGAAATATGCTGAAGCAAGTCATTTTCAAAATTATGTCATTTGATGTAAATTTAAAGACTATTTGACGATGACCAATCCGTCGATGAAAGTTAAACTTTTCGAAATGTGTTACGCCCATATTATAAATATTATAATACATTTGAATGAATAAAATAAAAGATGAAATTGGTGCTTTAAGATTGTTGAAAAAAAATTAATATGGTCAAACTAATTGTAGTAATTTTAACTATCACTTGTTGTATTTGCGGAAATTAGTTTTTCGCAAATTGCAAATAGTTACATTATTATACATTATACGAAGGCCAAAATAGGTTTAAAAATAAAAAGACCATGCAAATTGTCTAACACCGTCGCAAATACGTTGAGCAATTCAACAATTGACAAAATTATGAACAAAATTAAGATATTAATTGAGAGAACTGTAAGTTTTCCTCCATATTAATGTGTGGCCAAATGAAAGTAACCTTTAAAACGTGTAACGGTTCTTTTTCATAAGTGATGTCCACGAACAAACATCCCTGAATATGTGACCACGAGTATTATTATTAAATACTTTTAGAGTTGACCTCTTTTTTTTGATAGTATGTGCAATATCACACATGAGTGCAATGCAAAATATATTTAGTTTATTATCACATTAAAAGATGCTAAAATAGCTACCTATTCAATTTTATGTTTAGAAAGATTTATTTATTTATTTATTCTAGCGTCACTAGACAGTATTACAAAGTAAATAGTCGTACACGTACTTAAATTATTTTTAAAATTTTAAGGATATATTACTTAAACACGAACGGTCTATGACCGGCGTATAAGAAGCAGGTTTAGATTAGATTATAATATTAAATGTATTGACAGCTATTGTACCGAAGATAGCAGGATACTTAATAGTAGTTTATAACATTTGACGTTCCTGTATGCAATGCTATGCCAGTTACCAAATAAAACAACTTTTTCTTTCATTATTTTCAAATTTCTTATGCACTTTTCTGGTGGAATCTAATACTTGATTCTGCCCTTCAGACTTACAAAGACTTACTTAGTAAGAATTCAAGTGAAAGAACTATCTTTGGTACATTGGTCGTCTTAAGTTTAACACACACTTTACGTAATTGCGCATCATGCCACTGTGATGTAGGGCCGATATAACTAGCTAGCATCTATACAACTTGCGAAGCAGCAGTTAAAGGGAGGACTTTTTCTGTTTGATAACGTGTGTTAAACACAAGGAAAGGGTCATGATTTGATTAATGTCGATGAAATTTTCAATCTTTCAGTGAACATTTCATAGTAAACAGGATCAATCTATATAAATCACATGGTGAAAATTACCTACTTAAATTCTCTTTAATAAATTATCATGATCTTTTCCAAAGGTTATGTTCGAATAGAATATGTATTTTCATTAAAAATCTGTTATTGGAAGTGAACATACTGAATGAACTAATAAAGTGTATTGGATAGTATTACTCTGTAAGGCTGCAATCGGTGAGTAGCAGTGAGTGGTACCGTAATGACATACCTCGCGTTGCAACAGCCTGCACTATTTGCTATAACAAAACTCTATACTAAAATTTAATGCGAATAGTTGGATTTGGTTTTTGACTTTGTACAAAAAATACTAAGACCACTTGATTATTTTATTAACTTACACACCGCTGTAACAGTTATAAAATCCATTTTGGATAAGACATTATTGTTTCTAAAAGGAATCCGTCGATCACTAAGATAAGAAGTTAATTGTAGCACGACTCGCACTTCTTACCGTGACATTGCCATCTTACTGGAGGCGTTTAATACAGCGGTTCCGTTCCGCTTCGCTACACACCGAATGCTGCTAAAATCAATTACGATCATTACCTTTCCTTCTATGAACCAGTCCCGCCATTGTCGACCTATATTGTAGTCTTTGCACATTACTTCGCATTTTCGTATTTTACTAGTTGTACGTATAAGTGTGTGTCTTAGAATTATTATACAGGGCGTACTTTATAACCGATAACTAAGCACGGCAACAAAGGTATTTTCTAATTACGGTAATTGAAACTCGAGCTATTTGTAGTCATGTCATAAACCTGTATTGTACGGTAACTATTTTTAATTTACAGAAATTTATTTAAGAGTTTGTTTTCAAATATTAAGTACTCTTGTGTAAGTTACGTATTTCAGCCTGTTAGATTCCGCCTGAAACATAATTGAAGTTAAATCTTCAACATATTGTCGCTCTAAGACTGAGAATTTCAACTATGTGAAACGGGAAATCCTAGAGGCAAGCCCCTTAAAGGAACTGTCACTGGGTCCAGTCTCATGTCATTAGTCGACTTTTTCTGTCAAAATTTACAGATGTTCATAAATAAATTTCATGTAAATTAGCCTAAGTATTTTCCTTTAATGTAAGTGTGTGTCTGCTTCTGTAATACATTCAAGGGCTTTTTATAATAAAATTTTAAAACGACAATAGTTGTATTATTTACTTTATCCCTCGATTATATTATTACACATGTAGTATAACCATATACAAATGTACATATACAATTTAACCATGTACATAGACAAATGTAATATTTACATTTACATAAACAGATTTACTTCATTGATAACAAATCAGTTTTATTACCCTAAGTTTTATGTATAGGTACCTATATAGTACCTAAATACATTCTCATGCTGGGGTAAGAGGAAGTTCAGTCAGCGTCAGCTCGAAATTATCTTAATGCATTGGTTGATGAGGTATTGTGAGAGGGGAGTGGGGGAGGGGGGGGGGGTCCTACTCCTGTTGACTGATTGTTCTGATATTTGGTACACACATTGAGCAATAAAATAGTTTGATTTGCTCTTAATACTTTGGTATTAACATAATTTTGAGACTAGTCAAGATCATTCTGACGCTGACAATGTTCAAGTAAGGTAGGGGTCTCGGACATATACTTTCTACGACGCATCTGGTTCCCTGGCCATATAGCCTGATTTACAATAACACCATTCGGTTTTAAGGTTAATGCCTCATTAGAGCTAATCTACACCAGATCCGGTATCGTCGCTCGGTGTCCAATCGTGCCAGAGATCAGACAGAAACAGAAAACTGTTCATTTACATACATAGATGTAGAAGAACTGTTGAGAAATGGTTTATTGATTTTAAAAACAACGTACTGGCGTCTTATAAAATGGAACCATCAACATTACTTGTACTTTTATTTTGAAGGTTAGTTAGTAGGTACCTGACGAAAAAAGGTAAGATTTTGTCAAATAGAATAAAACTAGTTTTAACTTCTTTTTCTTCGTGTCAATGGCAACAATAAAAAAACAGAAGCTTAATTCGGCGACATTGACCGCACCTTCCGTCGCTTCATTCAGGTCAGCAATTGTGCAAGAGTAGGGGCACAGTTGGCTCGACATAGGTGGTCCATCGATTGAGGAGATGCACCACATCCACCCCCAGAGTCCAGGTAACCCTATTTTACGCGGTTGGCCCTACAGCAGCCGACCTGAGTCCTCCTCCTATTTGGGGACTTCCAGATGGACCATTTAAGATCATGCCCGTAGGCTATCAGCAGGCTGAATGTTGTCTAAAGGAGGTGTATATTCTGTGCGCCACTTCTGGTACCGAATGCTTTCGGGGTGACCCTCCACAGAAATAGTACATCGAAGGAAAAGCTTATGTTCTTAACCCGGGAGCTAGGCATAACATGTTGAAAGAGTGGGTGCCGTGCGTCAGTCTCCTGTTTTCTCTTTTTAACCCCGCATGCAACGTGCTGCCGTACGCCTGGTGGAGCGATACCGGCGAGTGGATATAATCTGTTCAGGGAAGCCATAATAAGCCCCCTAACAACCATACGTCCGAGTGAATCATCTGACTCACGTGGGTGGCGGATACGCGATAATATAATTACTGGCGCGGCTAACATGGCTCTGGATACTTAGGGGGAGCGGGAGTTCATCTGAGATCGGTTTGCTAAGGTTCTGTGTAGCGGTCCCTCCGTCGCGAGACTGGTGGTCGTTAAACACAAAGATGTTGAACTGTTCGTCTGGTGTGCGATGGTGGGAGAGCGTTCCGCAGAATCGGGCCGGGTCGGGCTCGGCCGGATTCTCAATCTCCCTCTCATCTCTTCTCTATCCCTCTGTCCCTATAGCTTACTCACTCTCTGTCCTTAGCGCTCTCTCTCTTTCTCTCACTCTCTGTCTATGAGGGGGCCCAAGCCACGGTGAAACAGGATACGCCGAGGGCTGCATGGCTAAGGGGAAGCTTAGTCGTTAGTATGCGAACTCTGAAGATGGGGGGGACCTTCAGTTGAAAATACCCTTACCGTGATGAACGCGGGGCTCTACCACGGTGGACCTTATTGTCTCCAGCTACTCGTGACAATAATATGTTAGAATTGGAAAATCATAAGCGAAAATATAATCTTAGGCCGTTACCCAGGGGTGGTCGCGACTCAACTAGAACTGGTGATCTAAGAGCACAACGTACTCAAATTAATGACAGCACAGTAACAAATGACCACATATCCCTTACAGGTTCTCGTTCCACGTTGTTTTCTTCGATTCCCTCAAGTAATCAATCGTTTTGTGTCTCGCCAGTAACCAGCGCTAGGGAATCTTCAACTATCTGTAACTCTGTACAACTAGTGGATGTTGCGCAGGAGACGAATCAAGTCAATGGTACCCCACCACTTGTAAATAAACGTAGGCGATGGACATATGAAATGAACGAATGTATCCTACGAACGTATTTACAATATACCAATCTAGAAACAGACACTAATAGCTATCTTCCACCACTACACACAAAGTTTTTAGAAAAGTATCCTTATATGGAAGTCACCCGACAGAGAGTATAGTCTATAATCAACGTAGAGTTTAGAACTGAGGTACAAAATATTCAAGAACAAGTAACACATCACTCTACACTGTACCCTACACAGCGTTTTATACAACATTCTACACAAGACCCTACACAGTTTTCTATACAACAGTCTACACAAATTAACACGGCAGCTTAGACTTAAACGGACCAACGCCTTCGATGGACAAACGAATATAACGAAGCCATAATGAGATCATATTTTAAAGTAACAAAATTAGAGACTGTACAGAAAGATTCTTCATCAAGAATTTATTAAAGTATATCCACACTTGGCATATTTAACGGAACAAAGAGTAGCAGATCAAAGAAGATTAATAGTGAAGAATCAATACATCAGTAAGACAAGATTAGACGAAATAAAAAAGGAAGTAACAGACGAATTACTCCTTATACATAGAAACACAGATATAGACTACACTAATATACAACAGACACTAACTTTACAACTAGAATCTCACGAAACAGAAAATATCTGCGACTCTTTAACAAATATTGAGGTAGAGCGTCTTTTGGTAGATACTACTGAATGATAAAATAGAAGAAACGTTTATGCAAGCTCTTCAATACTACAGAAATACTGACCCCACTACTAGAAATTATATACCCAAACAAAAGACATCCAAAAGCTTTACATGTAGGTACTGTAAATTACATAAACAATTCCATACTAGAGCCTACCTTCACTATGATACAAGTTTTGAAATATTGCAAATGTTCATTTCATCAAAAAAGGTTAGAGGTTAAAATAGGTAGACTTCCGCAATACATACAAGGAAAAAGAAATAGGAAACTAGTGAAGCAAGTAAATGAAACGCTAGAACAAAATAAAATTTATACAACACACGAAGATCCTAACACACTTTTTAGAAATCTACTCTTAAACAGAAACTTGCCGTTACAAAAAGTAGGCTTAATAGGTATACAGAATGCACTCAACGTAAATCACAAAACAATCAATTCGATAATAACGAAAAACAATTCTATTGTAAGTTAAAGCAGTTAACAACAAACAGGCACGCACCTATTAACACCGAAAGCGTCACAAATTTGCCACAACTGGATGATTTACGAAAATTCTGGTATATCAATATGGGAAAACCCCGTTTAGACATAACACTGAAGCCGAATGTATAAAACTGAAAAGACTAGGCTAACTAATACAAATGAAATGCATTTTGACTTTGTACCAATAGAAATTTTCCAAGCTACTATCCAAAATTTACACAATTGGAAAGCACCAGGGTCCGATATTTTACATAACTACTGGTATAAAAAATCACTAGGTTCACACCCGTACCTGCACAATTACATCAGCAAGTTTATTGTAGAATCATCATAATCACTAAAGGTGTAACATATATGCTCCCGAAGGACCCCAACCCAAAGATACTGCAAACCCCGCCAAATATAGACTAATAACATGTTTACAAACAATTTATAAAATAATCACATCTTGCCTTACCCGCATGATTTACAAACACCTAGAAATCAATAATAATTTAACAGAAGAACAAAAAGGCTGCAGAAAGTCCAGTCAAGGATGCAAAGAACAGCTTACTATAGATTCAGTAATATATCAACAGATCCAACGTAGTAAAAAAGATTTATGTACTATGTACATTGATTACAAAAAAGCATATGATTCTGTACCTCATACATGGCTTATGGAAGTTTTAGATATATATAAAGTAAACCCACAGATAATTAAATTATTAGGTAACGTTATGGAACAATGGACAACACATACGAGTAAACACTTAAACACCCGCACAGACAGTAACAACAGACCTTATTAAAATTAAGCGTGGCAATTTCAAGGGGTTGGATGATGACTCTAAACCCTCTTTCTAAACACTTAAATTCATTAGGTTTCATTCAGTCCAAGCAAATACATCATAAGGAAATAAAATATAGACTTACGCATCAATTTAAGCACCGATTAAATTCTTTTTTGAATACACAACTAAATTCCCATAATTTAATTAAAGCTGCGAACGCTTACGCTATTCCCGTTCTTACATACTCCTTTGGTATTATTACTTAGTTCGACTAAAACAGAGCTCAAAAACTTACAGCGAATTATAAACACCACTATGACAAAACATAGGAAACATGTTTGCAGAGAATAACGTTGCCCAGAGAAGAAGGTGGAAGAGATATAATAGATGTAATAAATTTACACAATAAACAAATAACAATTCCGATATCATACTTTAGTTCAGAAAAGACTACCGCAACATTACACAAAGCAATAGCATATAATGACCAGAAACACACACACTCCACTAAATATGCATGACCGGACAATACAAAACAACGCAATCATTAAAAGCATACTATAGTAGAATGGACTCAGAAGTCTACACGGCAGACATCGGCAAGACTTATGTCAACCGCACATCGACAACAAAGCGTCGAGGATATCTTTTTCCAGAGACAGAAGGATTCATAGTGGCAATACAGGATCAAGTTATAGAAACGCGCAATTATCAAAAACACAATACGAAACCATCTTGTTTCAGATGTTTGCAGACGGTGTAACAGTTCGTCTGAAACCATTCAACATATCACAGGCGCGTGCAACGCAATAGTAGGTACAGACCGATTATAAACACAGACAAACCAAGTGGCTAACATTATCCACCAGAAAATAGCCATAAAATATAATCTCATTACTGCAACAACCTTATTACAAATATTATGTCGCTAAAACTGTACTGGAGAACCACACACACAAACTATATTTTGACCGTGCTATGCTGACTGACAAAACTACACACTATAACAGACCAGATATTACTTTGATAGATAAAGTAAGCAAAACTGCACAACTTATAGACATTGCTGTACCTAATACCCACAACCTACAAAGTACTATATCAGAAAATCTTTCTAAGGGCGCTTTCAATTTAGACGTTTCGTGTCGGACCGCTGTTGCACGTTTACCGTACCGCTGGTTAAAGCCTGCTGCCGTACGGTAGCAGTCCGATACCAAACGCCTAAAATTGTAAGCATATCTGACTACCGTGCGTTTGTATGCTAGTGATGTTTTAAATGTATTTGGCAGCAGTTAAACCATGGACTCTGACGAAGAAACATTACTGTTAGTGCTCTTGTTGAAAAACATCAAACTGAAACGAAACCGACGCCCCCGTAAAAGAGCATCACCAATGTTTTCGTTAACATGCAATTTTGGTGATTTTCATAATCTTTTCCCTAGGCTAAAACAAGATCCAAGCAATTTTTTTAATTACCTTAGAATGTCTAGAGAATGTTTCTACGAATTACTTGAATTAGTTGAAAGCAAAATTCAGCGGCAAGAAACTATATTCAGAGATACTATATCTCCCGATACATCGATCGATAGATATCAATCGATATACGATAGCTCTGAAGTCCAGTCACCGCACTATTCAACAGCGAAATGAACACGTCAATCGCAAACCAAGCTGCCCGCGTACGAAGGCAACTCGGGCGTCGGAGGTCGATGAACGACCTCCGCCCCCCATGAGCGGTGGCCTGGGGGTGACAGGTGGAGCCGCCTGTCACCCTGGCAGAAGCAGGCCGCGGCGGCGGCGCGCCTGGCGCGCCTCCCCGTTTTCCGGGCACGAGTTGGGGACTCTGTAGTCCCCACACACCCGAGGAGAGGGCCAGATCGTGAGAGATGGCCCTGAGTCGGCCGGGGTGCGAGGGATATGCCTGTCAACCTCACCTTCGGCAACCAAAACGACCCACAGGCGGCGTGCGTTTTAGTCGGTTCGAGTCCGACACGTCACGTCCGACACGTCCCACCGGCTCCGGTGGGGAGGTACCCGTGGGGATTTTACGCACGAAAAAACAAAGCTTCCATAATCCCAATAGTACGCTCAACTACTTACAGGGGTTACCTCTACTCAATTACACCAATCAATCGGAGACTCTACGAGGGAATTGTGTGGTCCATGGCCCTTATACGGGGCTAGAGAGATCACACGGGGGCTTCTCGTACGCAGGTGATCTGCAAAGGAAATGAGTGTTTCGAGAATTACCCGCTCAGTCTACTGGTGCATGGTCATGCAAAGAAAGACTCAGGACTGCAATCGCTAATCGAGTACCCGGCGCGAGAAACGCCGTGGCGGGTCCACGTGGCGACCGTAGGGCCCACCCCTACGATCCCCTACGAGTCCTCTCGCTCAGCGCATTGCTCACGGGCGATGGTACGCAGTTCATCAGTTCGAGTCCTACCACCCCTGCCATGAGAGGGGGGGGGGGGGGGCAGATTTCCTGAAAGTATTAAAAGACGTGACTCCTCAAATTATAGGCTGCGAGCGTGCCTCGGGGGCTACGTGGGGACACCGTGGTATCCACACCCGAAGAGGGCCAGCTCGATAGAGACAGCCTTGGTTTATGTGCGGTTTCGAGAGATGTCAGCCAAGGTGGAGGTGTACAATCACTCCTAGCACAAACAATTTAGTTTAGTTGGAGGGATTACAAGGAATATTGGTTATTTTGTTTGCTAATATTCTCTCAAAAGAAAAAGGAAAATACCAACACACGAAGTATACAGAAGAAGTATTTTGTATTTTGTATTAAAAAATTAAAGTATTTTATATTTCAAATACATTACTTAAAATATTATTTACGTTGTATTTTAATTACTTGCGATACAGTATTTTCTACTTTGTATTTCAATTAAAGTAAAGTATGTATTTTGCCCACATCCGCCAACCCGCTGAAAACGAAAGACCGAGCCCAGTTGTTCTGACCACATGTGGAGCTGCTACCCAGGACGTGGATTTTTATCCTTTGCACCAAGTAATTTCTGCTCGCCACTTTTTGTTTGGTGTTGAGACAGTGGGCTTTATAAGTAAGAGCGTGGTCGAGGGTAACGCCATGGTAACGTGGCTTTGGGCAGTGCTCAATCTCGACTCCTCGCCACGAGATATTAAGGAGTCGTTTTGCCTCCCCATTGCGCAAGTGGAAAGGGTTTGGAAGGAATTGGGAATTCTTTATTGTACACCAACAGATTTACAGTAGGACAAGTAGGTAGCATGTATACAGTTCAATGTACAATGGGCGGCCTTATCGCTGAAACGATTTCTTCCAGGCAACCTTGGGATGGACAGTAACGTTATAAAAACAAAAGATATGGTGTAGTTACCGACCAAACTTAAATACTTATAGATAGTGTATTAAAACAAAAGAAAGAGAGAAAAGTAAGTAAAATAAAAATTTAATAAGTATACGACTTTACACAAAGTATTATCAACATAAATACTGACATACACATACTATAACATACAAAAAGATATATAAAATAGATAGTTCATATTAATACGAAGGGAAAATAGTGAGTGAGCACACTTTCACAATTGTGAGCGGGTTGGGTCGAAGTCCATTCTCTTTGTAGTACTGATCCAGGTTTGCTAGTTTGAATTCAGCCTCTTCGAAATTTTTCACCTGTGCAGCTAGCGCCAGGTCATCCGCGTATAAAAAGTGTTTAGTGCTCGAGGTTATTGGACTAATAAAATATACGAAGATAACAATAGTTAGCTTATATACTTTCGTGTGTGGTGGCAGATAAGCACTCGGCTCACCTGAAAGAAAGTGGTTACCGTGGCCTATGGATTTCTGTAACACCAGAGGAGTTACACTTGCGCTGCCGACTCTGTAAGCTCAGTTTCTTTGCCGTCAGTGTAGAAGACAAAGGAGGACAAGCCTTTAGTCTTGCCATTGATAGCCCCAACTCTCCAGTGAGCTCTGACTACCTTACTCACAGCTGAGAACACAACACGAAGTTATTATGGCCGCGGTATTCTGTAGGGTGGAGGTACTTCCCCAGTCGGTCTACTCAATTAGACGGAAATATCGTCGTGTGAATTAAAAGAATAGTCCAATTTAATATGTAATAGGTTTATTTTATTTCATACCTACTTTGTATCACAGAACATTATTATATAACCTTCTTTAGAACAAAAATTATACTTAAACAACTAAATATATTCTAAATTAAATACAGTGTATAAAATAAATACAACAATAAGTTTATGTAACTAATAGGTCATTACGGAGCTGCAGATTACATATTGTAGAGGCTCTTTATATAAAAATATATCATCAAAATATCTAATGACGATTCATACATTAAAAATTGATGCATGTCGTATCGTTTCATAGAATCGAATCGAAATAGCGCATTTTATCGATAATTTCTCAAACAGGCAACCGATCATCAGTCTCTGAGCCTTTTGCCAACTCAGTTGGGGTCGACATTCCAGTCTAATTGTGATGCGTCTGAACTTCGTAATTTTCCGTGAATCGATTTTCATCTGACCTCCACAATCAATTGGCTATATCGAGGTTCTATACCTTTTAAGAACTGCCAACTACCCGTAGCGACTGCCATAGACGTTCGTATGGCAACCGGGACCGATGCGATGGCCAAACGTGCCTTCCGAGTCACGGAAATACCCAGAGCAATGCAAATAGACATATTCAATATTCATGCAAATAAATATACAACAATTTTATAAACGTAATCGATATCAAAATTTAAATCTATCAAATAGGCCAGAAATCCAAGCTTCAATTTTAAATTGCAGCAAAATAATTGCATATAGGTATGTAATCATTTGAGTGCGATTCGAATTGATGCTATTTAAATTGGTGTGCTGAATGAATTGCCTCGCTTTACCTCCTTGGCACACTATTATCAAAACGACTGCAAGGCATTATAGACAAACAAGCCGTTAGAAGTACCTACTCTTCTACTCACCTAGCAGCAGGGTTGTCAAGTAAACATAAATTAGAGGTGAAATTAAAACTTACGCTAAAATACTTTTTTGTACGCGCATGAAACAAATAATCACACGTATTTCCTAACACAACATATTCTTATCACATGGTCATATCCTAATAGTTATAGGAATAAATAAATTATATACCCTGAAACAATTGGAACTTCCGCATGTTTGACAATAATACATACAGTTGAATACTACAATTATATTCTTGGTTACTTGTAAAACAAATAGTAACTGGTGTAACCTTTTATGGAGTTAATAATGAAATATATCATTACACAAAACTTATAATATAAACTAATATACATAGGTACGTACTAGGTATATCAACAGCACAAAATCAGTACTTCGTTTATAATAACAGAAATGTTATATCAAAATCGAGATGTTATAACATCGGTGAGTCAGATTTTCGTCAATTGTCGTCTCGAATATGGTAGGGGAGAACCCTTCCCCTTATTTATTAGTAGTAGAGGGAAGTTACGGTTAAGTATTCCTTTAGTTTCGAGGGTTTACAAGCGTGAATATTGTATGTAAGTGTATGTAATACACACTAAAAACTTATAATAATAAAGGAATACAGGTATAACTTTACTGCAAGAAAGATGTTTGCCAACAATGGTTTTAGGAATTTAACCGAGCTCCATTTTAATGATACCTAAGTATTCAAAATGTTATAGGGGTAAAATTCGCATTAACATTATTTTATTTATTTTCTTACTTATTTTTTTATACACAAGACAGATTACAATTGTGATAATGATGAACATGAAAATATATGCTAGCTGTCCAAAAAATATATGCTAGCTGTTCAAAAAATATATTCTAGCTGTCCAAAAAATATATTCTAGCTGTCCAAAAAATATATTCTAGCTGTCCAAAAAATATATTCTAGCTGTCCAAAAAATCCAACAAAATAAGCGTCGGCAGCTTTGTGGTTAAGGAGTCAGCCTTACGATCGAGAGGTCCCGAGTTCGTATTCAGACCATCACACTTATACTATCTACTGACGAGATCCCACTCCTAACACAAGCAATTTAGCTTAGCTGGAGGGACTAGAGGGAAAGAAAAATTGTATACGTACACAGAAAAATGAAATGGAATAAATTAGGATTATTCTAAGTGAAACAATAATATCATATTATATACAATAGAATATCGAATACATGGGTTAACCAACAGAAAATTACTTAGCGAGGAATTTATAGTTACCCTTTTGTCATAGGAAGAATGAAATTGGGAATGGTAGGTATGTTATGTTTATAGCACAATTTTAAACTTATTCTGTGTTGTAGGTATTGGTGCACAAATATTTTACGTAAATATATCTGGGAAGGGCTTAATTTTTGTATTAATGTGTAAGCAATTAATACATAAACATCCAAATTCACGGTTACACATAGCCTTTCAGCGATCACAACAAACAACCAACAGCCATTAATTTTAATTGTGGCAACATTAACACTAATGTAGAACGCACCACTACACATACAACCTTACATAATAGTTTTTAAATTAAAACTAGTCTAAGGACGTATTACGACCTTCATATACAAAAAGAGAAACTTATTACAAAATTCCTATACATATCCGACTTATCCTATATGTATTTATTTTTTACAAAATGCATGTATAATAGCAGCGAGACTTTGATAGGTGCCTGTAACGAATACGAAGAGACCCAGGGACATAAGTACCAAGTTCTTGATCCACACGAAGGGGTGGATTTTGTCAGGTTTAGCAGCTTTGCAGACCAGCTCGATGAGAGGCGGGAAAAAGAGTGCAAGGGCGGTGCTACTGACAGCGCCCACAAGAGAGATGAACAGGCCCAGGTTCGGGATGGTCTCCGCCAGTACGACTGTGAAATGCAAAGAAAAATGTTTTTTTAAGTAGGTATACCAGATACGTGTGCCACAATGCTTTGGAGATCTTCGGGTATATTTATTTATTATTCTTACAATTTAACATTGTGTATGTAGCAATTAGCAAATATGAGGTATAAGAAGGGTGGGTTTTAATCTGGATTATTTTTTGCGCCTCTCTAATACGTTTTCTCAAAATAAAATTAGGTAGCCCAAGTTCCGCCTAATCTCCGCCTAATCGTTAAAATCTAATCGAAATCAGCCCAGCCAACAGATTACCAGAACAAACGGACAGAAAGACAGACAGTTCTGGTAATACAATACAACCGACAGACAATTTAGAGGCATTGTACAGACAGAGGCAGGCGACATTATATTTAAATATAAAATTTGGTTAATAGAAATTCTAATAAATATCAAATATTTTCGTGAAGAACATTGAAAATAATGATTACATTTCTTATTCATGAACAATGACGGGACAGTGAATTAATATTTAGTTAAGTGCCTATACAATCTAACCAATATCATTAAAATTAGTTGATTGAAGTCTGGCATAGACGACCTTGTCTGGATTAACTTGAAATAATAAGTAGGTACGGACCTGTAGGCAGCTAACGAAATCAACATAATATATATTATATATCTACCAATATTAAACGTAGGAAGTGGAAAATCTTAGCAATTAGATTTTATAAATATAGATTATTATCATTAAATAAACTAAACGATTTATGTCTAACGAAATCCACGTATAATCCAGATAAAATAAATATAAAATATTAACATTGGTACTATTCTTAAATACACCGTAATAAAAGAAATATCAAAAGTCCCCATCGATTGGATTTGTGCATTTTTTTCAAGGCCAGCAGTTGAATATTCTCACATTTTTCTCGTAAATAGTTAATGTTAGACTAAAAAGGTTAGACAAAGTTGTAGATCATGTAATTACCTACAAAATTGGTCTCACACTATATGTTGTACGGATCACCATTTCAGAGATATCGCGATTTCAAAATTGGAAGAAGTCATATTATCCTCGTATAGTATAGTTACTTATCGTATAGTAAAGTATAGTTACTTGCTGCCATAGTATGATTTTGGTAGTAACTGCTTATCATATTGCTAACATCCACTAAATGAGGATCTTTAACATTTTGTTCCTAAGGGGCTGAAATAAGGGAAGAATGGAAATGAATTTCTCTACAAACTTTCATCCCTTATTTAAACCACTTTATCAGCGAAATTTCTTTTAATCTTTTCTTGATGGATACTAATAACATGAAAAGTAGGTATGGTGCTTCAAGTTCATAGGCCCAGCGATTCAAGTTCTGCGTCGATGAATCTTACCTACTATGAGGAATAAAATTTCATACATAATATATATGACTTCTGCCAATTTTGAAATCGCAATATCTCTGAAATAGTGATTGCATGAATGCAAAAAAAAGTGTGATGCCTAGCTCTACACTAGCACAAGCGATCACGAATGTATTTCGACTGCAATTACCCATGATCGGCGACAGTTGAGAGTAATCGCCACTATATATCAGTTTTTTAAACGGACATCAAAGGAAGTTCGGCTATGGTTGTAAGCGTGACCACGCGATCACCGATCATTTAGCTCCTATTGGGTGACCGTACAGTGTGGACTATTCACCAATGTATTGATTGGAGGACGTCTTCAGGACTCTGGATCGGACTGGGCGGGGCATAAACATTAACGGTGAGTACATCTCACATCTTTGGTTCGTCGACGACATCGTCATAGTTGCGGAGTAGCTGGAACAACTGGGCGAAATGCTACACAGCCTAAATGGAGCTTCTCATCGCGTCGGCCTCAGTGTAAACTTGCATACCACAAAAATTATATTCAACGGACATGTTGCACCGAGACCAATTGCTATCAAAGGGGCGACGCTGAAGTTGTTCAAAAATATGTCTACCTGGGGCAGTTTATCCAGCTACTAAAACAACGTCGAGAAAGAACTAGCCAGAATTATTTAGCTGGGTTGCGCAGCATTTCACAAACTACGTTGGGTCTTCTCTTCACCCCTACCGTAATGCCTGATAATTAAAGTCTTTGACCAGTGCGTCCTACCTGTTATGAGTTTATGACTTACGGTGCCGACACGTGGACACTGACGATGGGGCTAGTCCAGATCCTAAAAGCCGCGGAGCGGATTTCAATTCAATTTCCATTCAATTCAATTCATTTATTTCTCAACAAACATAATTCGTGTAGAATAGTATAAATGGAGCGAGCTATGCTTGGAGTTTCTCTGAAGGATAGAATTCGAAACGAGGTCATCCGAAAAAGAACTAAAACTACCGACAGCACGCAGAATAAGCAAGCTGTAGTGGTAGTGGCCTGGCCGCGCTTCTCGAAGGACCGATAGCCGTTGGAATAATCCAATCCTAGCGTGGAGACCGCGAGTAGGCAAACGGAAGGTAGGACAGGTAGGCCGGTGGGGGAAGTTATGTCGAACTTGAACCGAGTAAAACGCACACTGACTATGCGGGCCGCAGGTTGCCGGTGGTGAAATTATCTGTGACATACCCTGGGCCGGCCCAGGACCATCTCTTTTGAGATGGCCCTCTTCGGGTGTGGGGACCACGGAGTCCACATCTCATCCCCAGGTATGGGGAGACGCGCATCGCGCACCACCCTCGCCGCGGCCTGCTTCTGCTAGGGTGATAGGCGGCTCCACCCGTCACCCACAGGCCCGCGCTCATGGGGGACGGAGGTCATTTTTCAGCTTCCAACGCCCGAGTCGTCTCCGCTCGCGGGCGGAGGTAGGTCACCCCGTGGCCAGATAGACTAACGACCTGAAAAAGATGATTAGGACAGATTGGATGCGGAAGGCGGAGGATTGGACGAAATGGCGCACATTGAGAGAGGCCTATGACCAGCAATGGACTGCGGTGCGCTAATTGATTGATTGATTGATAGTATTTGGTTATTTATTTGGTACCTCTTTAGAACCAAAGATGAAACATTAAAATTATAAAGTTGTGCCAAAACGAGCCCATAACTTGGACTCCAAGAAATATAAAAATTTACCCATCAAGGTAAAATCAAGATAAATAAACCTACTTATACAGTGTACTCCCGTCTAATTCAATCCAATAAATTGAATTTGGACGGGATATGTACCTGAAGTTGATGTACATAAAATGTATGAAGGATGTTTATTAACAAGTAAATCGGTAGCCTTGTATTTTATTTTCATGTAGGTAGTTTGATTTTGCTCACATAACACACTACCTAGACCCATTCTATACGTCGTACACTACATTTGATTAGGTACTCATGTAAACGTCAACAATTTTGAGGTGTCTACCTCAAAATTCCTGTTTTTAAGTTCGATACCTAAACTTTTATGTAGGCAACACTAAATAAATAAATAGCGACAGTTGCTACTGTTTCGACATCCTTGGTTTATAGATGGCAATTAACAAAATATGTAGTATGCCCAATCATGTGGATAGCTGCGCTATCATGGTGGCGGTTATGGCCCATTCTGGGATTGTCCATCATGACCCATCGTGTAGAGGCACTATGAGACCAATTTTGTAGGTAATTATATGATCTACAACTATGTTTAACACATTTTGCGATACAATTTGCAATTTACGAGAACAATTATTGGCTTATTTGAAAATGCACATACCCAATCGCTGGGGACTTTTGATATCATGGTGTATTTAAGACCGACACCAATATTCAGCTCTATGCGATTTTATTTAAGCTTGCCATTTTATTTCGTCTATTTTAGTTGGATTAGTATGTGCAGGCCTATATTACGAAGGTACAAAGATTTCATGGAAATGTATTGAGGTTGACAAACTTTACAAATTCTTATGAAGATGACACCAGCTTTTGAAAGACATGAAGAAACTGTCACCAAATCGGCTTCCTTTAAAATAATATTTATACTTCGCTTGTTGCTTGGCCATTATTACAATGTTAGTAAATTGAAAACAGTGCGTTATCTAACAAGACTGTACTGCTTAAGCGTGTGTACGTGTAACTGTGTTTTATTTTATCGTGATATCTCTACTCATGATTACAAAATATTTCTGAACAGTAAAATTTTTGTTTCTTCGGCTTTCGTTATTAACATAATTTCAGCTTTGATATTCACTGATGACTACTTTATCCAGTATTGCAGTAAGATCAAAACAAACGATACAATTATGGGTTTCAAAGCACCTTTGATGACAAAGCCCTGTGTTGTAATAATCGTTGTGACATGTATGCTGCGCTTCGGGCTGTCGACAGCTCGGTTCATTATTACGAGCCCTGATCTTCCTTCATTTCTGAGCGCGTGCTTCGCGTTCTGTTCCTTGGAAATAAATCATATCATCGCCGCTTGGTTATTTTCTGTGCTCCACCATCGCATGACGCTACTTGCCATTTATTTTAAAAGAATTTCTACTTCTATTAACATCAGAGACAATAGTGACAAAGTGCAGAACACGGTAAAATATGTAAGAAAGGGTTTATATAATTACAACACGATGTTAGACGACGTGCAGTACTTTGATAAGCAGATGCAATGTCTCGTAAGTTAAAATTTTCATAACTATAAATACCTATATATAATTTGAGACCTAACATTTCCTTCGATATAAGAGATTATAAAAGCACACGATTTATGTTTAAGTATTAACCTTAGTTCGTTTAATTTTGATCCTGATTCAACGGACACATTAATTTAAGGGATGTTTTTTTATCAAGTAAATTTCCAAATGAGGCTAAGAGTAGTGGTCTTTATTCAGCAATGCACTGTAATAGACTAATTGAATGGCAATAGGCTCGCCACCTACTACATTGGGACCTAAACATAAACTGGCGAAATGTGGGTGCTAACACCTCTGCCTACCCCTTCGGGGATAGAGACGTGAGTTTATGTTGTGTTATGAATGGAAGTACAGCCTGAAACTATACAATTCACCTTACACGGTTTCTAAACTCCTGCCTGCAGACAGTGCAGATTTACCAAATTGTAGATTGATCATCCTATTTTACTTACTTTTAAGGTACCTAATGTAAGCCACTGCTGGTGGTTACCAGCAGTGGCTTACATTAGGCTAATTGAATTGGAGCAAATATACATTCAATTTGCGTTGTTTCAGTTATTAGTTGCGCTTCTAGGCTGTGTACCAAGAATCATTACTTTAACATGCCTGGCAGCTTCATATTATATGACAAATGTAAGTAACAAAGAAAGCATACTAACTGGCATTTTGTTCTCTGATAAAAATTATAAACAGCCTCTTTTATATTCTGTAGTTATAGTTACTTATGACGTGTTGTAAACGCCCTAATAGTTCCTAAAAAAGTCCCCTGTAGGGACTCTAGAACGTATAAGGGACTCCCTATTACAAACTATGCTATGCTCTAGATGGTGTTATTGCGTAGGTAATTATGTCTTAAAATATCGCACTACGAGTAGAAAATAAACTTGTTCCAAACCGAATTCAGCACTTAGTTTATTTGCAGGAGCCTACATCAAAAACTCTGCTACGTATCTTTGAGTTGGGTCACATGATGTACCTATTGTCCCTACCAATGATAGCTGCTCAGGCAATAATATATGAAGTGGACACAATTAAAACAATATTGTCAAGACAATTGTTGAGATGCTCAGGTGAGAACAATCCTCTCGTCCTCATTAACTGATTCATCAACGCAGAGTACACGGGTACTGAGGCTGACTCTTACACGCACTTCTGACGCTATCCTCAGAGCCTAGTCCCATCTCAGTAGAAGTTGGCTTTTCTGTCTAGTTACGAACTTCAATGTTTTCAATTAGGCTAGCATCTTTCCTTCAAAACCCACTGACCATAATTATCGAAGTTCTGTGGTTACATCAGCTGTCGATCTTTTTAGGGCTTCAACTGACCATTTACTCGTACAGTCGTACCGATCAACAACCATAAATCTTCATATGGCAACTGGGATTCAGTGTATTAAGAATGGTAACGTCTCACTACACATCCACACACAAGACAGACATGGCTGCTTACCTTCGCAATGTGATAACATACTCGATTACCACTTGGCCACGAGCCACTTAAGGCTGCCGCCGACTAAAACCATTAATGTAAAATCTTACGCCCACTCCTGTTTTTGTAATTAATCTGTAATTTTCAATATTCAGTGCCTTTCTTTTGTTACCTTAAGTTGGCTTATTTTTTAATTACTGTTGCTTTTATATTAACCTATGATAAGTAGGGCTTTACACAAGGAGGCTCTTTTACACAGAGAGTAAAGTCAAGCACGCACACTAGGACCACGGCTTGGATCCCTGCCTACTCAATTTTCCTTTGAGATAAGGCTTCATTTTATTAAACGATTGATTTTATTAACTTGTTATGACGCGGTGTGGTTCGAACAAAAGATTTTTTGGCAAATAATATTCAGAAGGCGAATCAGAACAAATTACTTTCAGTCCTTGCGTTTATTCTTATACAGGTTGTTGTTCTTTATTAAATTTGCGTCAATCAATGTGATGAAATGATTCGCAGGTGGTAAGAAGCTGTATATGAAGTATGAATGTCACCATGTAGAAGTAGAAGCAGCTACATAGTGGCATTATGATAGTCCTAATTATATTGACAGTCTCATTATTATCCTAACATTGTTCGAAGTTGCATCCTAGGCTTTCACCTCGTTGGCCAAGGATCGCGCACTCCTTCTCTTAGTTTTAGTTTGACTTATACGGCTTTATGGGAGCTACTGCCTTTTGACCTCCCAACCCCGAAATAAAGACCGAACTAGAGTTCCTCATGTGAATCTAATCTGTCGTAATGTGGTCCAGTCTCGATAGATGTTTTTAACGCCCCGCTTAATGAATACTTATTTTTCACAGATGAATACATCTGTATGGAGCTTGTAGCGGCTTTGGAGTACATAACTCTACGTCCGTTCAGGTACAATATCTGTCGTATCATACCTCTGGACATTAGCCTATTGTATACGACCATCAGTGTCTGTCTCACCTATGCTATTGTGATCATGCAGTTCACTCGCTTTGCTGCATAGCCTTGCGTTTCTAACAAAAGCACAAATTACAGTTGTCCCATTAGCTAGTTAGTAGGGAAATAAAAGAACTTTATATGTAACACACTTTTCTTGATTAATAAATTGTATTGTGTACAAAACCTACGAATAATTTTGTGAAATAAATAGGTTTATTTTTCAAACGCCCTTTATCTTTACGACTACTTCACTTAAGATCCCCTTTCAAAATATATTAAAAAACGGTCTACAATGTAGCTGTCCGAAAACGTAAGAAAAGAGATGTAATAATTACTTTTTCCCCGGAAAAAGTAATTATTACATCTCTTTTCTTACGTTACCTATTATACCTATTATAAGAAATCACGAAAATTGGAATATCGTTGGTAAGGTATTTAACAAAATTATTTGTTTTTTATGCCACTTAGGTGGCAGACAAGTAAACGGGCTACCTATTGGAACGTGGTTGCCTTGGCCTATGGAGGTGTTCAAATTATATTAAGGAAATTTAAAAAAGAAAAATAATCTAGTTCTAATATAGTTCACTGAGTTAGTTCTACTGAGAAGATACCATCTTCTCAGCAGAATTAACCTACTGAACCAGCGAAAGAATAATTTTCCAATGGTTTTTTTACATTATTTAATATTTTTATATTATTTCTTGGCATACCTAATTGTAAAATTATGACGTTTATTCTTTATGTGCCTAAACTGAATAAATGAAATTGATTCCTTGATTCTTTCATTGATATAAAACAGAGGTGAATATATGGAGTATACCTTTACGTCACTTTCATCCCGGTTGCTTCTAAATTGCACTTTGTGACCCGGGATCCGAATTCCTGATTTCTCCTGATGTTTTTTTATTTATCTAAGAGTACTTGCCCTCTGACTAATCAACTCACATTGTAACTATTATCTTACCTGTGGTCAACCTCAATAGGAAACCTGTCTCAGAGCCTTCTCTGTTAATTAACTGCAGTCAAATGGCAATGATTCGATGACCGGCGTATTGCAGAATAAAATGACAAATGTATGACATTTGACGTAGGGGAAAGTCGAGTAAATTGTACCGCCTTTTAAATCGTACTTCCTCTAGATTTCTCATTAAATGGCACTTTTTTTCTACACTGGTAACTACCAAACTATGCTTCAATGTCACCTCCAACTACCCACCAATTTAGGTTTACATCTAACAAGACTTGTGTATGGGAGCGAAAAAAGTAGTTTTCGGTGGAATTTGATGTTAATTTTCATACTCGTCAGTAAGGTAACACGGGAAGGTAACAAGTGATAACACGTGATATAGGTAAACTAAAACTAAGTAGTCTACGTTAAATAACTACAAATTTAAAATAGATTTTAATGCAGTTGCGTGGTGTGATTACGTTTTGAAGTTATGTCGTTACATTTGTTTAATTCAAAGTTTACCTGGTTCGTTAAATCGTACCACCCATAGTTAACCGGCTACTTTCATACAAATACATATAATTTAATTATTATATAAAAATAATTAGCTATATTTTGGTGCACGCTTGACGACACTATTGTCATTTGCTGTCCTATTACGTGGGATCGAAAATCATATTTGGCTAAACGTGGGGGTAATACACCTCTGCCTACCCCTTTGGGGATTTACAGGCGTGAGCATATGTGTATTTATTTATATGTATATTTTTGTTTCACTACGGAAAAGGCGAAATAAACTAAACGCACGCAAGACTTATACAGTATAAGCTTTTTTATGTAGTATTTTACTGTCTGGTGCAATTTAAATACCTATTATTGAAGATGATGCATTAAAAACTTTTTTAATTCATCTAAGACCTGTGTTACAATTTAAACAAATAGTCTGCTAAATTATACCAGTGGCAGACCTTCACAAAAACTACATGTTATCTAACCTAACGTAGAGGCAAGACATTGTTCTTTTATCGTATGATAATCTAATAACATCTTTATAAGTCCTTTTATAAACTAAATATCCCAGTTCAGGTCAAAAGTGGTCCAATATAACCTACTGTCCAACATTTGACAGTTGTCAACGCATGTCATAAACATTCGGCATTGTATTCTACAATACGCCGACCAACAACAAATTGTCTAGAGGGGCTGGTGTACAGGCTCGCAGGTCGCTATACATCCTGTTGTATTTAGAATTAGATTATTAGAATAGAATAGAATAGATTATTAGAATAGAAATATTAGAATTAGAAAAAACAAAGTGACATATTATGGAGTGGGTAGTATATCTTTCCTACCTACCGATTGACCGGATGTTGTATTAAGTTTATTAGTGTGAACTGCCCTGTTCCGTTCGTATAATGGCATAGGATCCGACGTACATTGCCCTTCACTTACGTGTTTACCGGATGAAAATAATATTATAGGAATTAATTATTACTTACTTAGAACCCATAACGTGTGATTCTGTAGCGTTTTTCTCTTTAATTGGAAGCTTATGGCCGTCTAGCCAAGGCGAAAATGATATGGATGTTTCTGACTCTTTGAATTTGCTTCTGATTAGTTTCGAAGCGGTTATCAAGACAGTGTTGATTGCCCTGACACTTCGCGAATGTCATGCTCGGTGTTACTGTGGATTATTGCTGTATACTCGTATTATGAGAAGAGGTGAAAGTGATGGTGAGGTTCAAAATCTAAATATATATAACTCAAAGGTGACTGACGGACTGACATAGAGATATATCAACGCACAGCCCAAACCACTGGTCGGATCGGGCTGAAATTTGACATGCAGGTAGATGTTATGACGTAGGCATCCGCTAAGAAAGGATTTTGATTAATTCTACCCCCAAGGGGATAAAATAGGGGATGATAGCTTGTATGACACTTTGTCAATTTTAAATCGATTAGGCTGAGACTTTGCATGCATAAAGCTACTATGACGTAAGTATCCCTTAAGAAAGGATTTCGAGATGCAGGCTATTTAAGATTAGTAACTTTTCAGTTTAAAATATACGAATTTCTGTATGCTATCTATATTGAGTTTTTTATGCTCAATAGCGTTGACTCAACACTAAGCGATAACCGACATCCACGCGAGCGGAGCCGCGGACAACAGCTAGTATGAACATAGAGGGCTTTAGGTGTGGTTAAAAAACATGAATGAAGTGCTTGAAAGAAGACATGGCAAAGAAAGTAGTAACTGAGGAGACGACGTCTGACAGAAAATTGTGGAGGTCAATGACATGTAGCACTGAATATATATAGTTCGGACAAAGGAAGACCGACATTGATCAGTATTAGCTTTCGTTATTCATATTTTGATGGACGACTAAAGACCATAATAGGAGGGTACTTACAAGTGATGAGGGCCAAAGAGGCTCTGTACAGCAGTTCCATAGCAATAGGTGATTTGGTGACCCAACGTTTGCGGATGTTTGGCCACGAGCTGGCTATGGGGACGTAGAACTGAAGAGGGTATGTGCACAGGATTGCCAGCAGTATCAGAATCTGTATCACTTTACTTAGGCTGTGGAGACATACAAAAGATAACAGTTAATTACAAACAAACAATCATTAATTACTAGTTTCCACAAAGATACCCAGTTTTATTTCAAATACTTATTACCTACTATAATTATATTTTACGATCTTATGACATAAGTTTATTTCATAAAATCCTATCAAGACCAACCCTTAGATCAAGAGAAGCAAAAGAAAGAAAGAGTCAAGCGTTCAGACCCTAAGACTCTAACGTCTGAGTTCTTAACTGTTCTCTTTAACTCGCTCGATACAAAATAAGCATTTATTTTGTACTGTGCAATGTCAGTACTTACATATCTTTTGAGTCCAAGTTGAGAGTTAAACTGCCCGCCACTTCTTCTCCCCACTTGAGGTAGCCAAGAAAACCAGTTGTGATAAATATACTGCCTACGACCACCATTCCGACGTTGAGGACACCTAGCGGTTTTTGGAACAATTCTGGGTTTCTCATCTCATTCTTCAATGGCAGCACCTATTATAGAAAATAATTACACTTATTAGTGAGAAGATTTGTAATATCTTATGCTGTGTGAACACCAGCTGAACGAAGGCATATTGATTGATTTTTCTGTTATTCAAACCTTTCTTTTCTAGTGCTTTTGTGAACCCTTTTTCTAGTGCTTCCTATCTGATCGCTCATAAATGAGTTGCACACCAATCAATCAGCTTCCCACATTCATTCTCATAGAAGCAGATATCATAAATCGTACGTACCATAATATTGTCTAACCAAAATTAATTTGAAGTGAATAGCCGATAACAGAGGCCAGGTTGATGATAAGTATATACTAAACAATTCGCTTTTCAAACTTACCAGACCGATACCTTCAAAGGAGTAGACAGCGGTGCCGAAGTATAAGGGCAGCTGCTGCCACTCCGCAATGTATTTCCTGCTGCTGACGGGAGGCAAGTCTTGTGTAGCCTTGTACAGCACCATAGCAAGCCCGCAAGCCATGAAAATGTTGGCGATCGTGGAAAATGGTGTCAGATACTTGAGGTTTCGCACCATGCACAAGAGCAGGACCGGTATCATTACGAAAATCATGTGGACGGAGAGCTCCATTTTTATGTCATACGCATCGCTGATCTAGAAATTAAAATTTCAAATCATTTATTCATGCCTAACTCCTCAAGCCTCAAAAAGATAGGTGTATTAACACCCGATATTTCTCCATTATGATCTCAAGTTACAGGGGGAAGTCGTCAGCATGGAGTTGAGAAAATCTTTTATTTCAACTCCACGCTGCTAGAGAAAATTAAAAATAGAATGAAATATACATATTTCTAGAGTCACGTAGGTTGTTTAGTGGTAGAGAAAACGGCCTCCCGATCAAATGGTTCCAAGTTATCATATCATCAGCTTGTCTTAAAATTAGTGGATATTTTGAATGATAAGATGCATAACTTACACTTTTAACATTCTCCGCAATGAAAACTATGTATATGCAGCAGAAGCCGAGCTGTGTGATGCACAAGAACGAGTCCACAGTGATCTTCATGAATGTAGCGAACTTGCGCAGTCTAGGAGGCCCGTGGGCGAACACTAGGTACACTGTCTGCGCGAACCCTGGCGGCCTGGTAACCTTACTCTGATGGTGCATTTCCTCTGAACAGTTAAGCTGGAAAAACAAAAATGATAGTTTTTCAAACCACTAGGCTTATACTCGTAGGTACCTACCTAAATTTAAATAAAAAGTTTTTTTACTATAGTTTACCCTGCAGTCGCTATAAAGCTTGGTAGTTGGTTACTAACCAATATGTGCTGCGCGTGCACACACAATACTCCGAGAATAGCTGTCATAATAGGAGCGAACACGATGCCAGCGTTTTTGAAGGCATCACCCATGGCCAGAACACCTGAGCCGATATTTCCTCTGAACAAATGTAGCATCGTATCCGCGTACCTGTAAAAATGAAGGTATTGTCATCAAGCGCCACATTTTCACAATCGTTTATTTCTAAGTGGTTATTGTTATTTTGCCCTACCAATTGCCCGCATGGAATTTTAATCCCGTTTCAACCAGATTCGTTCTGCCATATTTGCGTGAAAGAGTAATAATATATGTACATCCGATCACATAAACAAACTTTCGTGTTTACAACATTAGGTATTGCAAATGAATACCACTTTTAATAGTAAGTAGGTACATAGAATAAATATGACTACAAAAAAAATGGTATTAGAATCAGCCATTTAATAGGAAAAGTTTGCCTATGCCACCATAACTGGTAAAAAAATCATAAATAAATTCACTGTTAAATACTGGAATATCTAGATGTAGCACCACTGCCACAAAACGTCACATCCTAGGATATACACGGTGTTCGATGCCTGCGGACTCTATGAAACAAACTTTCTTACGCATGTGACTGTTGATTACAAACTTACGATGTCGGATGTGTGACGTGATGATGCCCATCAATAAACTCATCCGACTTCTCGCAGTCCTTCGACTTGTCCTTCTTGCTCACTGGACGGTTGCTGTCTGGCTTCTCCCATATCGTAAATGTATCCTTTTTGATCGGCAGAGGGCTGTAAACAACAGAAAAATAAATGTAGACACTTTTAGTATGAATATTCCCCATTAGGAACTGCCTGATAACCTCGCGGTGATCCCTGAAATAATGGTCCATTAGAAAAATCTATTAGATTTTCCAAAAAAGCTGCCTCGATACTTGGATTCCTATGTAAGGCGGAGTATTGGTTGCTATGGCATATTGTGTATGGATACTATATCCAGCATTGGGCTGTTATATATTATTTGATTGAGTGAATGGCTAGTGGAACACACCGTTAATAATGTACGAAAATAATTTCATATACTATCGAACAATGGTGTTTCCATTTTATATTCCGTACAATCGACGAATGTTATCAATTAGCCATCATAAGCAACGTACGTTATTATTTATACTACTTATTCACTAAATATGTACTTGGTTAACCTCATTGTTAATTATTAGCATTAATGCATGTCATAATAATTTTGATTCTTGTGTCAATTATTTATTTGCGCTACCTATTGTAAGAAAATAGTATCAAGGCCCATTAAATACCTAACTACTTTAGGTATGTAGAATACCCAGTATAAGAATGATCGTCGCAAGTATAAAGATGTTGAGTGATGTGATGATGAACATACGTACTTTTTTTCAGCCTAAACCAAAAGGATTGAAGGGTGAGTAAGTAAGTACATATGTCTGTATATATGTAGGTAGGTATATGTTGATTGACATGGTAAGAGAGTAGGGTATTATATTATTACATTATTGGATACCTTTATTTTATATAGGACACGTCAATTAGACTTTGCCTCACCTGATGGTAAGCTGAAGGTCTCAGAAAAGAAGTTCACCATTACATACATATACCATGTTACAATGGTGACACTCAGCTTAACGGCCTCATCATATTATGCTTTTTCACGCCCCGCTTAAAGGACCCGGGACTGTAGGAAGAAGGAAACACGTGAGCTGGTAATGTATTCCAGGTCTTAATGGTGCGACAAATAAAGAGTCCCCGAACCGGTTTTGTTCTGAATCGAATATTCTGCACCTCTACCTATCTTAATATTATTATTTTTGTCGCGTGATGGTAGAACGTTCGACTGCCAAGTCAGAGTCTGCAGGTACCTTGCCCGCTTAGTGCAATATTTTTAATTCCTATGGGTGTTTCTATGTAGGTATTTACCAAGTAATGTAACATACATCTGAATTCTAGAACCAATTTAGAATTTTTGTTTATTGATCTGCTGGTTATCGAGATTCAAGCACAACGACGTGAAAATCACCAAAAAGATTTACGTGAACATTATCATGAGTATGGTAATATCCTTCGCTATACGCCTATCATCACGCTATGATAGGTATGGTGTTATCAGTAGACCAGGTCAAGCAAACAAAACCAATCGCTTTGCATATTCGCACACCAGTAGATAATTAATTATTTATTTATTTAAAACTCGCATAGCGCGGTACATATTATACTTTAAAAAATAAGGACACAATTGCCCTGCTAAAAATCATCGTCATCCTCGTAGCGATCTCTCAGTTACGTCAAAAGTTTGTCTATGTCGTCTTTTCCGATAGTGACTGCCGTCTGACCTCTTAACCACGCCTCAGACTTTTCTCTCGAGACTGATACATCAACCGAGTAAGTTGGGTTGGGCCCGAAATGTGTTAATAAAAATCGGTTTTTGAAGAAAAATTATAACCAGTGTGACTTGCAATAGTGTCAAACAGAATTCTAACGATACCTGACCCCGTACCATGAACGCTTAAAACAGGTCAATAATTGAACTGACGTCATACTAACTTTGTTATCATAATTATATATTCATATGGTATTACAAAGTTATTTATGCATTTAGTAAATGACTGCCGTTTAATTTTTGTTGTGTTTTAGGATTTCATGGTGATGCAAAGTTGTATAGTGGAAAAAGGTTATCCTTATCGAAATACAAAAACCCTGATAACATTACACTGCATTTTTAGACAGTCGTGTAAAAACTTGAAAACACACGAACCATTAAATAACATCATATGAACATAGTAATTCTGAGATGTACCTACCTAGTCTGTTTGCAAACCTTGGTCCTTATGATACCTATCCAGAAATGGCAATGTTTCTTGTTAAATATATATTATACATATTACAACCATTTTTATTTAATTTTTACAGGTTATAACCAAAAGTGATGACAAAGTGATCTTCTATTCAAAATAGAACGTCACTCTATCACTTTTGCATTTTTTTATACCACTTAGGTGGCAGACAAGCACACGGCCCACCTGATGGAAAGTGGTTACTGTGGCCTGTGGACGTGAGTAACACCAGAGGAGTCACACTCGCGTTGCCGACCCTGTAAGCACAGAGTTTCTGTGCAGTCAGTGTAGAAGACAAAGCTCGACAAGCCTAGCCAAGTTAGTCTTCCCACTGACAGCACGAATTCTTCAGTGAGCTCTGGCTACCCTACTCACAGCTGGGAACATAACACGAAGTTATTATAGCCGCTGTATTCTGTAGGGCACTAAATTGTCGGACAGCTCAATTGGGCGGAAATACCGCCGTGTCCTAACTCCTTTACTTTTTTACTAGCAAATGAATTCGCAAAGCATCAAAATGTGAACACATATAAAAAACGACTTTGTGTCATTAGGACATAGGACATTATTTAGATTGATTTATTTATGTAAGTACTCCTCTCAGCTTAAAGGTCTGAGGGAAGTCTAAAGGACGCTAAGCGGAAACTTTGTAAATCTTTTCTCATCTATTTGTTCTTCATCTGAGTGATCCCGGTTGCACCCAAAGCTTTCAATTTGGAGCCCCATATCCGCGCTCTGACTTTGACTCCGACTCCCATAGAGCAACCGCCACCTGTCCCCCAACCCCTAGCGGAAAGGCTGCACCAGAGCCTCGTATGTTAATCAATAGGTACAATTCACACTGGATCCATCCGCACCTCGCCTCACCACAGAAAAAAATATATTTTTGTAGAGTTCCGTGATGGGACGTTTCGTATTTCGTATCCCCTGTGCTGTAAGTTCTGGTGTTCAAAAAAATACTGATAAATATGGTAAAGCTTTTAATCACAAAGATTTATATATATAAGAAGAACATGATAAAGAGAATGGTATACTAACTAAAGAACATGGTATACTATAAACAAAAACTTTTTCCAAAATACTTATAATTTAAGCGCAGATCTACCATGAAACCAAACAAAGCTTCGGGCAATCGGTCTCATAGAGCACGTTTATTCAGAAATCAGATCCGAAGACGTACGTGACGCTTTGGTAGGTACAACTTAAAATCGAAGTGACTACCTGCATGGCCAAACGTGCAATGTTACTACGTCTTTCGGCACAAAGTTTCCGGATCTTTCATAGTAGCCCCCTGGCCTTAGCCACTGCCACTCTTTATATGTATAAAGAAAATACATTGAATGTAAAAACAAGAATAAGTGCCCTTATTATACTTATTATGACCAATCACGTCACACAAAACAATGATGTAATTGTTATTCCAACAGTGACTTCTAATTATGCTACTAGACTGTACGGAACAAATTTGATACCGCGAACGATCATTCGATTTGATAGGTGTCAAAATTCATTAAGTCATTCATGTAGTTTCTGCGACCCCTTATGAATTTGCAATTCAAAATTCATTCCCGTCTCACCCCGGCCCCGGGGAGCTGCGACACAATTACTGTTCTAAACAGCTAGTAATATATGTAGGTACATATTTAGTAGTACGTCAGTAGGTAGGTAGGTAGGTACTAACATCTAGTCAACGTTTTCACCATTAAAATTTAAAAACTAGAAAGTAAATGTCAATTGGTAGATATTGGCATTGCAAATTATAATAGATATCTTTACAGCACTGTGTGCAAAGAAGCGACTACTGAGGAACATTCCTCTTGATTTCGTTTTGCATGATAAATATATATGAAACTAACAATATATTGTACCCAGAAAGACCTTCTATGCCAATCAATATCTTGGATTATTTCTATAAATAATTAATTTACGATCAATATATTGGCTGATGGCACCGCCTGTTCGGTCTCACGGTGTGGGCGCTATAGTGTACGCACGGCACCACGTAATGAATGATAAGGTGTTGTGGCCAGGACCATACCTTACGCGTACCTACATTACAATTTTAATGCTTTCGACGACCTTCAAGGGGCTACTTCGGGCATACCTACCTATGCCATTCATACGATTGCTTCAAATCTCCATATAATGTACATAAAATATTTAAACACAGTTTGTTTGAGTAAAGACACAGGCTAATCGCAGTCTACTGTCTTAATCTTCTCCAGATAAAAAAAATGCAGTAGACTTTTTTCTCTGGAAATTATACATTTGTACGTCACAGATATTAATATTCAAATGTACAAATGTTTTTAATTGAATCTATCTCAGCCTCATCTAGTTTTAATTGGTCGTTCACGCATCAAATCTTAGAATTCCGCACTGAGTTAGGTATTTGCGGAAACAAATAAATGCCAGTTTTAATTTACTGTATGTCAATTAGCATTAAAATATTTAATAATGATACCTAGCCGCTCATGTCGTGACTAACCCAGATATAAATATATCGTAACAAATCTTCTAAAACATATATGACGTAAGTTAGCCTTGCCCTACTGCAGAGTCGACGACACACTGACTAAAAATTGACGAAACAAACAACTGCATAAGTAGAAATGTATTACGAGTATACATAGATGTAAACTCTAAAGATCAAATGACATGAACACCTGTGTATATGTATAATACTGATCCTTCTCTCCAGCCAGACCCACAGAAACCAACTGCCTGAAAAAGTAGAGGAATAGTAACTATTAATAGAAATGTAAAAATTACCTATGAGAGACCGAAGGAAGGACTGGGAGCTAGGGCGCCCATAAAGGGGAGGCGAGGACGATAATATTGTACTTTTATAACACGAGCAGGTTTCTGCTGATTGCTGAGACTAGTTTAATATTCCTCAATAAGAGTATTTCGGGTATGGGTTAGATATTCATGTCATTTGTGTACGAGTTTATAAAAACCTGGCGAATATTGATTTGATCCTTATAAAGGTAACTGATCATGCACAGCTATGACTGTTACCAATATTTACATTTGAATCTATTTATAAGACATTTGCTTCTGGTCTCATACGCATGCTTCTAGTGCTATTAAATCGTTCATACAAACCAGCTCATTCGTTTTGATCATGTCATTCTATGCGGGGTCGCTCCCGACTAAACTGTCCACTTAGATTCTCACTTGTTATGAGGGTAAAACGGTGAATATCGTGTTGTATGCGCAGTTCACTACTGAGCCCTAGTTACATCCCACAGTATGATGGTATAATGAACCGACATCCTTAATACAAATAATGTTTTACGTTTACCATTTATTCGGGAATTGTTTCACTTCACATACACACACTTCAAAAGAGTTTATAAATCGGTTTTAGTAACTGATTAATTTGTCTCTGTGTCTTCCTAGGCCGCGTGAGGTAATCTGATAGGATATTTCCAAAACCAGACGCTGCTGCTGACACCACATTCTGGAACGGCCGGTTGAACTGTCCTTGGTATTGGTTGAAACCATTCTGAGGGTAGAAACCCTGACCTCCGTAAAAACCTTGACCTCCGTAACCTCCTCCATTGCCTCCATAACCTCCATAGCCTCCATAACCTCCATAACCTCCATAGCCTCCGTAACCACCGTGGGTCCCATGACCTCCGTGTGATCCATGACCTCCGTGTGATCCATGACCTCCGTGTGATCCATGACCTCCGTGTGATCCATGACCTCCGTGCCCGCCATGTCCATGGCCACCTTGCCCATAACCAAAAGGTTGCACGTACTGAGGAGGAGCCGCGCCACATAAGAAATAGTTCATGACTGGAGCTGATATAAACGTGTCGTGTGAGCCAAAGGTCTTCCCGTAGCCACCATACCCACAGGGTCCACTCTGCCCGCCATGCTTCTTTCGTTTGTGGTGCTTCCTCTCCAAGTCTTCGGAATCTTCAATATCAGTAAGTAATTCTCTGGTTTCTTCTTCAGCAGCCGCAAGAAGAACCGCAAAGTATAGCAGAAGTGCAACAAGCATAGGTTTCTAGGAGAAAGAGGAAAATAGTAGAACAGTTAGTGAAAAAGTCTTTGAAGAAATACAAATAGAAGAGTAAGCGGCAGTTTCGCAGGTGGGAACTTAATGATACTATAACTGATAAATTAAATCTTAGTCCAGAAGGAGCGCTGACAACCCAACCCAATCCATTCTAGTCCCGACAAAAGTTGAACCGTCTTCAATTCTTGATTCAAGACATAATGTTTGTGAACTAATTCAAAATAAAAATAAGACTATCTTTTACTTCTATAAAATTCGTACAGCATGAAGTCGCCAAGCTACCCTAACCAAAATCTAAGGCAAATAATTTGGCTTATCCGAAGATATAGGCAAGTCTGACTATTAACATCCTCGTCGAGAACTACTCTAAAGTACACAACACATGTATCTGATTATTATTTTAACAGTATCAATGTTACGTACCATTTTTACGTATATCCACTCAGCTGCCGGGTCTCGTGCTCCGCTGCCGACTGGCCCCAACACCGGCCCAATTGGGGAACCCAATGTTGAAAAGTGAAAGTATGTTACCAATTCCAAGTAATAATACAGTTATAACGCAATGATGACGAACAGGTATATCCATTTTATGTCATGATAGTTTAGCAACAGCGGGGTTAGGCTACCTGATGGCACAGAGCTATATTCAGTACTGCGTACCTACATAGGATGTACCTACTCGACTCGTAGCTTAAGAGATTGCTAAACGCATATTGGTGGTGTTGAAACCGGGAGAATGGTGTAGATACTTGTGTTTTTAGTTTTTTTTATACAACTTAGGTGGCAGACAAGCACACTGCCCACCTGATGGAAAGTGGTTACCGTGACCGATGAACGTGTGCAATACCAGCTGAGTTACACCCGTGCTACCGATCCTGTAAGAACAGAGAGTTTCTGTGCCGTCAGTGCACAAGAAACAATTAGAACAAGCCTTTAGTCTTCCAACAGACAGCACAAAAACTCTCTAGTTAGCTCTGGCTACTCTACTCACCGCCGGGAACACAACTCGAGGTTATTATAGACGTGGTATTCTGTCGGGTGGAGGTACTTCCCCAGTCGGACTGCTCAATTGGGATGGGAATACCGTCATATATATACATAATAGAAACAAAAGAACCGAAAATACCGTTTCCAGGATAGATTATAAGTCATGTGCGCTATCATCGGTGATAGGATTTCTTAACCCACAGTACCTTCCTAAACTATCTTTACTAATTAATGTCTAATGTCCGTTCACTCGGAACTTCATCCCCTGCACGCTTAAGCTGTGGAATGAACTACCTGCCATGGTTTTCTCAAGCGACTATAAAATGGGGTTCTAGAAGAATTAGGAGGTCCTTATAGACTCGGCGGCGCGAGTGTAATCCTCCCTGGTGTTGCACACGTCCATTGACCACGGTAACCTCATTCCATCAGGTAGGCCGTGTGCTTATCTGCCACCTAAGTAGTATTAAAAAATAGGGTATGGGCCATACCTACCTAACTAGACTAACCTAGACCAATGTAAATATGTGTCATTCATGAATATAAATATTTGCTCGAAGCGGGAATCGAAACCACTACCGCGTCATTATGTACAATCATCGCATTGCTCAATGCAAAATCTACTTGCCAATTTTATTAATATACAATTTACTGAATTCAATTTTAAAGCATTTAGTATACTAATTATACATATCGATAACGATAATTCATTTTATTGGAATATAATAAAATATGCCATTATAATATACTATTACATACTAAAAAATTTATATAAAACTATGCTAACTATACAATATATACAAAAATGGGATAGAGAAAAAGAGGGAGACTGTAATTTTCGATAACGATACGGAAAAATTTCGCCGTAAGACGGATGTATACAGGTAGATTTAGATGGCTTCATTCGAGGTTTGATGGGTCTGTGGTCAGAGCATTACCCTTGTGAGAGGAGAAACCTCCTCCTAGCGAGTTTTCAATTGCTTCCAAAGCTTACACTTTAGATCCCGGGATTAGCTTATTATTTTCGATTTGTTTGCCGACTTTCCCCGGAGGGAATGCCTTGTGACCTCCCTCTGTCTGAATATGGCCTTCCTAATAATGTGTATTGTGTCCGTAACCATTGCAACGCAAAACGTACACAGACATAATTGGTACCTAACTAAGTACTTGAATTATATGCTATGACGTCAATGGCTGAGAAGTTAGAACACCTGGATTCGATTGACTGAATATTTTATACGAAAATGACAGAGCAAAGTGTGCATTTACTGCATTGGCTATATTCATAATTAATTTACCAGCTACCATAGCAACAAAAACGTACACAGATATTATTGAAACTTAAAATAATACCGAAGATAATTTCATTACAGTGTACTTAACCAGCACCCTGGCTGACCATGGGCCACACACCCTCTGTCTTCTGCTCGGGTGACAGGCGGCTGCACCTATCACCCCGAGGTCTAACCTCCACGGTGCCCCTTACTAGTCAGAGAGACACGTGGCTTCCGAGCTACGAAAGAGCCGCTCCCGCCTCAGACGGAATCGGCCGTAGGCGGCAGTGTCTGAGTCTAATCCTGAACACTAATAAGTCATATTAAAGTGGTTTTTCATGTTATATTGTTGCGACCTTGGTGTTGAGAAACAATTCGGCCCTCAACATGAAGATTCCGAATTACGTTTTCTGGGAAATACACGTGGTTACGTAAAGATATTGTTGTTTCATAAGTTGCGCCGGCGGCGCCTACACGTGCACGTAGTAACGCGGTCGTCGGCCGCGACCTTGAGCAGTCGCAATCACAACATATGTCTGGGTACTTTTTATTATTAACCGAGTTCTAAAAAGGAGGAGGAGGCTTTCAATTCGAATGTTTTGTTTTATGATTACACGCGCATAGCGCCGTCATTTGTAGACGAATTTGCAAATTTATTTTTTAGTTTATAAGGAGCACATTCCGAAATGATGCCATTTGTATTTTGTAAAAATCTGATGACAGGTTTCAGAGACAGACCAAAGAACTCTTCAATAAATAGTTATGACTATCTTGTACCACGGTAGGTAGGTACATTACTGTGGTCAAGAACGTTCTGAAATTGTTCAGACTTAGACTCTTTGTAGTCTCATATTTTTCACACCTCCCTCAATATGGGCAGACCCTGAGATCCGTGTTCACACCAGGCTCGGATACAATCTGGAAAATACGACTCCATGATGACCAATCAACATGTTATGTGACCGGCGGCAACGTATAACCACTTTGACAAGTAGGTACAGTGAATATGAATTAAGTATGTAAGTTTTCTATCGTAACTTGTTTACTTACAAAATAATTAAAATTCACCCTTTCTTCGCTTATCTTATTAACAAGTCAAGTCACATCACTGTCTCATACGAGTGGTCTGGTTGATGGGCGCATCCGAATTCACTCATCAGTAATACTATCATTAGTCATTAAAGATAAGTATATTTTTAACAAAAAAAGGTAATGAAACGACTTCTCGAAAAAAATGCACTGAAAAGTAGGTAAACATTTATTGCAGATATAGGTGACCTCAAAATTAAAAAATGCGCGTAAGACTATCTCTATAAGATTAGGTATATTATTCTTAAAACGAAAAATGTTAAAATTCTGGATGGGACTTTATAACGCGGCAGTCTATTATTGAGCTACCTGGACCCATCCGCTTCCCTATGATGAAATGGTAAAGATTATACCGTTAGCAAAATGCGAGACAAACGAGATCGAAGTTGGAATTTCTGATTCTTCCGTTCACTTTGAGACCTCTCACCCTTCGTAATTAAGTATTGTTAGTATTGATTTACGAAACAAGATAGCAACTATGTCGGTTCATCACGCAAGGTCTTCAAATATACTTAGGTATATGCTGTAGGTAACGTTTTGGTACACTGCCAAATTAGACGGAGTAGAAATGACTGTTTATTCTCTAGTTTTTCCTATTAGAAATATTAGGTACCTACTGAAAGTTGAGATCAATACTATTAAGAAATGAGATCCTAAAATTTTACAGGATTAATTGTTCATTAGGACACAAAGTAAATTTCCCGAACTTGTACGAATATTACAAAAATTGTGCTGAAATTGCAAAAATATGAAAGTTGTAAGACTCTGAACTTTAGTTGTTTAGGATATTAGTGTGGCACCTAAGTAAGTACAGTAAGTTAAGAACTATAACGAAAACATAAAATCAAGAGAAAATGATCCACAACATCGTCTGTATGTACTTCTATCAAACGATCCCAACTCCAAGGATTCTTTTTTATTTTTAAATATTTTCCAGGAATTACGTAATTACGTCGAAAATATAATTAAGTAGCTAGGGAAATTTAATAGGGACCTGCTGATTGAGCACGCCCCACCCCGTTTCCTAGAAGAGCAGCCGGAGCACGTCACAACACCATGTCAGGTGGGCTGCTGCCAGGGCGACCGGCGACGGGCGCCCTCTCTACGTCGGCCCCATGCCTACGCACATCTTGTACCCTCATCACATCAATTCGCTAAATATTGTAACATCTAATATAATAATTACATTGTAAGTTTATTATGTTGAAATTTATTGAGTTTAGTGATTTTGATAAATAGTAGTTACAATGTCTACCTCAAGATTATTTCCAGTCAAAATTTGGATAGGTGTTTTGTCGAATATGAGAACTTAGTATCGGTACAATAGTGTGTCTAGTGATGGAATAGAAATTATAGAGATCTTATACCATACATACCACTTAGGTGGCAGACAAGCGCACGGCCCACTTGATGGAAAGTGGTTACCGTGGCCTAATGGACGTGTGACCTGATTCATTAAAGCTAAAATTACAAAGAATTAGGTACAATACAATAAAATATCATTCATTGTACACCATAAACAATACATAAAAAAGTCATGTTTTTGATGTATTTTAATAATTATGAGGTAGTACAAGCGGCGGCGGTCTTATCGCTAGGCGCGATTTCTTACAGACAACCTGTGACACTGGAGTCTGTGCATTGGAGTTATGTATGGGCAGTTAAGCGGTGGTGTACAAATGTCATGAATAATTATATTTACATTTATAAAAATACACATACATATATAAAATATGATAAATATTCATAAAATAATATAATAATAAATATCTATAAGTAATGTAAATAAATAAATTTATATATACACTGAATTACCATAAGTATTGGAGTTGTGAGAACGCGGAGATGAAAGTTTTGGATTGATGAGCCAAGGGTGTGAATCCCTTGGCTCATCAATTTGTTTAATTTTAAGTCAAAAGTACTTTTGTCCTCTTTGCGTGTCCGAATCAACTAAATATCTCCTTCACTGCCACGGAAACTACATCTTCAATCATATCAAAATGATTTCCTTACCCTCATCAGGTAAATTAAGGAATATTTTATGAAGTATACACAATGGTGAATCAAGTCAGGATTCTGTATCAGGCTGTCAAGCCCGAACTGGGGTTCACCTTTATTCAATTTATCGGTGCACATCAAATTGAATGCATGTCCAGACAGGCGGGCGGCTAGGGCCTGCGGGTGCAGCGGGGAGCGACGCCCCTTCCGTCACACTGCGGATCGATACGATATGTCTGATATTTGCTGCTGCATGAAGCCCACGGCAATTCATATTAGGTAGGTATACCTCGGGATATATATCTTGGACTTAAAATGTTCTCTGTACGCCCAGTATACACTTTTTGGGTGTTTTTTGAGGATAGCACGGAGTGCTACTGTGATGGACGAGCTAAAATTCGCCAATCATAAACAAAAGAATCCGCGCGCGCCAGGGCATCGTTTATCTCGCGACTTAGGTCCAAGATATGTGTTCCGATGTGTACCAACTCAATGACATATGTATATAAAAAAGATGAGGTACAGACTGTGTCTGGGCCGGCGCGGCGTTCAGTTAGTATTTACGTATCTATATCTATAGTAGGTGAGGTAAGTGTATGTATATCTATCAATCTATGATACGTACATCTGGATGCTGGATATTCGGCAAAGCTTGGTAAGTAGGAACAGTAGGTACAATGTTTAACAAAATGTACCTAATACCGTAATGGTATTTCGCGAGAGCAATATTGTTTGGTCTACAAAGCCAATCTATCAGTACTCAGACTAAAATTCTTTAATTCTGAGATTAGTAGCTTCAGGGCCAGATCGAGAGAGATGGCCCTGGTCGGCCGGGGTGCGAGGGATATGCCTGTTAACCTCACCTTCGGCAACCAAAAACGACCCACAGGCGGCGTGCGTTTTGGTCGGTTCGAGTCCGACATAACCTCTTCCACCGGCTCCGGTACTACCACCGGTACTAATCCGTGGATATTTTGCGCACGTAAAAAAGGTATAATAATAGAGACGCCTAGTATGACTTACTTCTCATCTGCATTGAACCCCAAATTGGTGTTCCCCCCGATGTAATTCGCTTGAACTCCGACGTGTTCCTGCATCTTTAATGCGTTTTTAATATCTGAAACAATTCAAAGAAATTTGTCTTTATTCATTGAACTCACATAATATGTACAGTACATAAAATCAAAGAGTCTCTTTAACTCCGTTACTATGGAAACTAATGTCGCAAAAGTCTGATATATTATGGCCATTTAGGTCATACAAAACAATGATGTGATCAAATAAATATTACATTACATTATTCTTATACATTTGTCACAAATATCGTAGTATAAAGAGATATTCTTCTTCCAGAAAGAATTATTTTTCTACTACGGTAATATTAAGAATATTACGTAGTAGAAAAATAGCTTAAGTAGTACTATTTTTTTTAAGGAGTGTAGGTATAGGGTACAGTGCTGAAATACAACATTTGTAAAAACGTTCTATAACATTGTAATAAATTGTATTATCAAAACATTTTTTATGGTAATGTTTTTGTAATCTTTGGACGACAATTTTTACATTTTTATTTATGACTTTTTTTTATCTAAATTTAACTCACATGAAAGGTAACTTGGTGGAATGTTTTAACGTAACCAACGGCTACAGACATGATGACGTCGAATTAGGACGAAATCCGAGCAGGGTTGGGTCGGTATAATTCGACAATAAACATTTGCCAGTGTGCTAAGGATTCTGAACATAAACGTATCTAATGGACTTAAAGCAAATATGCATAGCAATCGGTCAATCTGCGCTACGCTACTACCTAGCTAGTCTAAGTGTACACAACTCGGCGATAACGACTGTGGAAATATTATTACGGGTGCTTACATTTTTTTATTCGTTACGATCTTTTGAAGAGAGAAATTATATCTGACGGCTGACTAGTCAGGGATGAATCAGCTACCTTGCGTATAATAAATATCATAAACACTAGTAACATCGTAATGTGAAATGTAAAATTAAAGTCACAGGCGCTTTTTTTATACCACTTAGGTGGCAGACAAGAACACGGCCCACCTGATTGAAAGTGGTTATCGTGGCCTATGGACGACGTGTGGCGCCCACTGAACCTACCTCTCTACCTACAGCATAGAACTTTTAACAATAATTAGAAAATACGTAGTATTCTATGTTCCGTCCGCATTCGGAATCTTCATATTGTCAGATGTAGAATAACCCTATCCCTTAGTCGCTTTGCACGACACCCACGGGACGGGATGGGTTGACCCTTGTATTCTACTCCGCTGAAAGCTGGAAACCACTCAGTACGTATTAAATGGAAATATTTACACTTATTCGCTTTTTACTTTTCGGTCGAGGTCACAGTTGTGCACCTTTTTTTTTATACATCTTAGGTGGCAGACCTGATGGAAAGTGGTTACCGTGACCTATGAACGTGTGTAACACCAGTGGAGTCACATACGTGCTGCCGACCCTGTAAGATAAGAGATTTTCTGTGCCCTCAGTGCAGAAAACAAAATCAGGACAAGCCTTTGGTCTTCCCACTGACAGCACAAAAACTCTCCAGTGAGCTCTGGCTACCCTACTCTTTCTTTCATTCTACTTATCACTAGAATGAAAGAAAGAGTATGCTATGTGAACTCTTTACCAGACCTGCCTCACCATAGGATGTAGGTATAGATGTGAGATGCGTGTATGGGGTTCCACTATTCGTAGTCCAGGCCAACCCCACCTACTAATCGATGCACAGGCTGATTACTGGACATGGCTCTGGTGTAGGCTTTCTCCTCAAGTTTGGGAGGTTAGACGGCAGTCGATGTGATAAAAACCAAGATAAACCAAATTGAAAGAAGGCGAAACAATAAGCGAGCAGAATCCGAGGTGAAGGCTTCGTATGCTGCCGGGTGAGGTGTTGAGAAGTTGATGAAGATGATGATGCACGTGAGGCGTACAAAAACCTTCGAACCCATGTCTATTGTTGTTATACTATAAAATCTATTTGAATAAGATTTCGCGGAATCAGTTTTTCAAGCAACATAGATAAGGTAAACATTGACTTAAGCATACCAGTTTATAATTATTTATTATTGTTTCCTACCGACAGACACATTTTCAAGGTTTTACACGTCTATTCTAAGATAAGATATTTAGACTCGAGATCTGAACTGGAAGTAAACAAATGGCACTATTCAACATTGCGAACTATAATATTTACCACTAGCTAAGCACTGCGGCTTCGCCCGCGCGATGGTCTATTTTCAAGACTTGGTCATACCTCTGGTTCTAACTCAACCAATTTCGATCAACAAAACGTTAAGTGTGACAAAGACGTTAATGAAGGAGTTGCAAATCGTCTTCAAATATTCCCAGCTATCATCCTGATTTTCCAAGCCGTTTCCCACCATAGTTTCCCATCATATGGTTGCCTTAACTTTCACTTTAACTACGAATCGGCCGAACTTCGATATTTTTCGAGAAGAGATTGTCGTCAGACCTCCTCTGGGAATATCGAAGTTCTATAGCGCGCGCTGCCCATTAAAGCCTATTCATCGAATAAAAAGTAGTACCTGTATGTCCCTATGTGTTATTCTAGACTATAATCTATTTCTGTACCAAATTTCAACCAGCCGGCCCCTCTCGACTAGTAGCAATTCAATCTGAGACTATGTATGTTTTGCTGATTCTGAAATGCTTTTCACTGCTTGCTACTACTAGTATCTAGTATACACACACACACTTTCACAAACACACACACACCACCATACACTTCTGCATGCACAACTTGATTATTGTACTGCTTATTTTCTCGAGACTAAATTTGTTTCAAACACACCTACAAATGTAATAAACCCTAATTATTATTGATAAAACTATCGGGAGGAGGCGCTGTCTGCTGAAATACAGGCTTCAAGCCTAGCTCAGCAAGAGTTGCTACAATTAGTTACTAATATTATATTAGAAACTGAGCTAATTTTTATATATTTTGTAATTGCATTCCATTAATACATGAATAACACTCTTGCACTAAATGCTGAACTATGTTGTGTATTTTCATTTTAGCTTTGTAATCTGTGACATTTTTGTAACCATTTTATGTGAGCAATAAATTATTATTATTATTATAATCTACAATACGCCGGGTATTGTAGATTAGAATGACGAATGTATGAGATATGACGTTTATGACATACGTTGACAGCTGTCATAAACGTAAAAAACCCATACGTTCGACATTCTATACTACAATATGAATTGCCATTTGTCTAGAAGGGCTGATCCGTTCAGCCGTTAGAGCGTTAATGAATAACAAAGATCAAAACATTCACCCATACATACTTACAGCCAAACATCTTCACAAACTTTCACATATAAGTATGATATTAGTAGAAAGTAAGATCACCGGGGTTTTTTCAGGTCTTTAAATACCAGTTACGAATGTGACAGAAGATTGTGGTGGTAATCAGGACCGATGGCTAAACATGCTCTCAAGACACAATGTGTTTAGAACAGTCACTCATCCTAGGCAAGTTAATGGTGCCTACTCGGTTACCGCTTGGTCACAAGCCCCTCCATAACGCCATACCCCTACATTCCCGAAATCATAAACTTAGGAGTGTGATGCAACCACATTTTACCATTTTCTTTATAGTGCTACATTAAAGGGACGAGAATATTTATTTCCAGCTAGGTAACGAACGTGGTTAAAACATCACAAGCCAAGAATATGACAAAGGAGCAAAATAATATTTTTACGGCGAGGGCGCTTCTTTGTATCCTGAACGCAACGAGGGATTAAAAGAACATCACCCGAGGGAAAAATAATTTGCTCTCGAGTCATATAGATACTTTACTTTTCATCCCCTTTCTATGAGAAAATATGTAATGATTACAAGAACAGAGACATAATTATTGATTATGGCACTTGTACTTTTCCACAGTTTTTTGTAAAATAAATTACGGTGGCAACGCGCCTTATTCAATATCTGTAGTAAGTTCCATCAAACACGAATCAATTTCCAGTAAAAACAAAGACCTTATTCGCGCTTTTGTTTTTTTTTTAGTTAGCACTGAACCCCGCGCCATTCGTCCAGCACGCACCAGCCAGTAATTCATACAATTTGGGTTCCATTTCTTTGAATGATATACGTTCCAAATTCAAATTACTGTTTGCTTAAAATTTCTTACAGAATAGAGCTATTTTGCTCCCACTTATAGAGGAACAAAGTGGCACTTTTCGGAGAGGATGAAAAACTATTAACAGCACTGCTTTTTAATGGCGTGCAATCTTGTACCATATACCATAGTACGCGGTTATAATTTTATTCACTAAATAGATTTATAGTAATTGCATGATAGGATTCGGCAGTAGCAAGGCTATAAAAGAACACAGTGCTTTAAGTGATTACAATATCTTTGGCACATTATTTTTTTCTGAACTCAGGGCATATTAGCTATAGACATGATCCATCGATATGTTTCAAGGCTACGATCATGACCCAAAATCCTACTTACTGTAAACACACTCAGCAGGTTTACATCATGGACAAGTGTATCAGACAAGTACATACCAACAACTTCACTTAAGTACATTACCTACTCAAAATAATGACATCTAAATGGAATGATATATTACTTGCTTAGGCTGTTCGCAACAAAAAAAAATTTAATCTATATCTATGATATTGCTGAAGAGTTTGTTTGTCTGTTTGTTTGAACACGCTAATCTCAGGTACTACACGATTCAAATTGAAAAAATATTTCGAGCTAAAGGGAGTGGTACGAAGCTTCAAAATCTGCCACAGGCGACGTTGGGACAGATCAATTAGTAAAAATGTTTTGTTGGTCATTATAAAAAGGCGCGCAATAAATAATTCCTAGGTACCTACTTAGGTGTTCGAACCGGGGTGCGAGGGAAATACCTTATTGCGTAACTTAACAGGGTACATCCAGCTAATCAGCAGCGGGGGGCTATCTGTAACTATTCCGCACGAAAAAAAGGTCTTTAGTTGTTAAAATTCAATAACTCTATTATCTAGTTTCTGCGTCCCCAACATTCGAAATTTAAAACCATCGAGACGATGTTCCCGCCACATTTAGGAACCGATATACAATTTTTCTTCTAAAGTCTAACTTTTTATTAGCTGCAGTAAAATGACGTTTTGTGGGTTGCCGGTTTTTGAAGAAAAATAAATAGGGATGTAGCTAAATGAGTGAATCATAAATGAATGAACAGTTTGGTTTTGTGTTTGAGATTTAATATTAAGTTGTAATGTATTTTTTTATTCTATTATTGTTACTATACTAGAGGATTGATCTTTTTTATTGGAAGTATAGGGAGGTACATTTAAAATGAAACAAAAATGCCATAATAATGTACTTTAATCAATCTTTTTCGGAATTACTGTCACTGTCGCTTTCGGTAACACTAATAATAAATCTATCTGTCACTTCATCTATAATATGATCGAGGTGGCACATTTTGTCTTCCACTTTTATAGTGTGAGACACACAGTCACTCCACTTAGCCGGTGTCACTTTGTTTATACCTTCTTGAAATAAATTTTTAACTTCTTGCATTTTATACGTCTTATTATTATTTGCAACGTGACCCTTTACCTGCGCCCATACCAACTCAATGGGGTTCAGCTCACAGTGATAAGGGGGCAATCTTAAAACTGTGATGCCTTTATGTGCAGCCATCTCGTCTACGGCATATTTCTCAGTAAGATTTTGCTGTATCACAATATCTATTAGAGTGGCCTTTACCATATTTGGTTCAAATACAATATTTTTATTAGTCAGCCACTCTTGAATTCGTGGTTTTGTCCACGACATCTTCGGGATTGTTTGGATCTTCCTAGAGTGATAGGGCGCATTGTCCATTACGACTACTGCATTTGGTTTGAGTTTGGGTAGAATACCGCGGAACCAATCCTCGAAACACTCTGCATTCATCTCGTCATGGTAGTCTTCTGTACCTTTCTTTGCTTCAAACATAAGAAGTCCGTCGTCCAGGAAGCCTTCTTCTCCGCCTATGTGACTAATTATTAGTCGTTTTCCCTTTCCTGTGGGATTTTTTAATCCCGTAGTCAGGCCGTCTAAAAATGCCTGTCGAGAAGAGGTAATGCTTCCATCAATCCAGGCTTTTTTTGTAGTATGACCTGAAAAGAACAAGAAAAATCATAAGTTTCGATAGCAAAACAAAAATGGTACAAATATAAGAAACTAAGAGTTGACACTTAAACTTTTTAGTTTGGCGAGATATTATTTGTAATATTATTATGTAACCATTATTTGTAAATAAAAAATCACGTACCAGCATTGACCCAGGTCTCGTCTTGATAATATATATATTTCGTCTAATTGCAGTGAATGTGAAATTATCAAGTTTATCTTTAAAGGTAAGTTTTGGGCCAGTTTTTTCGGGAGGTTTTGGTGATTCGCTGTCGTTCTCCTTGTGCTCCTTTAAAACAGAATAAACAGTGCGGACAGATATTCCCAAGACTTCAGCCACCTTGTCAACGCATTCACTTGTTTTTGGTAATTCAATGTTTGGTTCTGAACATTTCACTTCAAACACATATTTGTAAACGTTTCTGACCCAAAGTTTTTCTGTTGCACTTAGAGCTACACGTCGCCTCTTTTTCTTAGGAGATAAAAACGTGTCTCCATCTTGCGATGTGCCCGGCAGAGCATCCATGTCTTTGATGTATCAAACAAAAAAAACTAAAACTATTAACGAAAACAGGCAATGAAAAACAAACACAACGTAACATAAACTTAACAATAATGATAACAAAAACAACGCGCAGTGGGCAAATCAAAATTATTCGTGTACTCAAAACAGAAGTTAGAAGCCGAATGAGCGAATGACAACCGAAACAAAATGGCGGCCAAGCGTCATCGTAGCACCATAACCAAAAATCAGTACTACCAACTTGAGAGAGCGGTTGCTTGAGTGTTATCTTGCTTAATGCGTAAAAGGATCAACGTTTATACAGCCTTTTATTTACATTAATATTAAATAGAATTTAGCATGATCATTATGAGGCAAATTATGGAACGATTAGATATTCCGTAAACTTTTGTGAACTGAATCACATCACTATTGAGATTAAGCTGTCAACATTATTTTACGGAATGACATTTAGAAACGTCATTTTACTGCAGCTAATAAAAAGTTAGACTTTAGTGGTATATTAACCGTTCACACCTTGATCATTAATTCGAAATTATAATTTGACTTTGTCGCACGCGCTACGCAACGATGAAGGACAACTTGCTGTGCACAGATTACCCCCTAGATCCCTCTAATAACAGTAGGCTTAGATACAGGTGCTGGTTTAGATGGGGTATGTATATGATGGGGATATCTCGGATCCCATCTCGATCCGAGGGAAACAGATATACGTGATTACGTTTAGACATGAAAAAACCGATATAACCATAACTCCAACTGATTGGACGTCGTGGAATTATTTTCTTGATTACCGAATGATCAGGAAACGCGAATTTTTCCTGTTGGTCCGACTGATCATTCATCTACATTTGCATGGGTTGCAGAGACCATGACCATCAGAATTCAGGCACAGGACTTCTTTCAGCAAGAATATTTTTTTTGCAATCGGTAGACTCAAACGACGATAATACTCCAACGTAGGAGGTGATTATATTAGCTCATTAGCCGTTTGGCGTTGAAACGTAGAAGCTCAAGTCATATTTGATATTTTCCTCTTGGGGTGACGCACATAATATTTATAAATAACTTTAGCGAGGGGTTTCTAAGGCGCTGTCTCTTTTCCTTTTATTTCTCTATCCTTTTCTTACAGCGGCACGTGTAAAGGGTTGATTTATTAATAGTGATTGAAATTTTAAGAAAAACAATTTTATCGATGTACTTTGATTTTCAAAGAAATTTATTTATAAGTTTGTTGTTTGTATCTGCTAACACCATTATTTTACGTATACATGTTGAACTGTAATTACTTTTACTTTATGTATACATATCTCACCTCCAATAAACTACAAAATTGTGGATTTAGGAAAATAGTAAAACAGTTTCCCGGTTTTAATAAATTGTAGAAGAAAACAACCTTATAACACAAGGATAAGCAACAAGTTGACAAAGTTTTATCGCAATCGGATGAGCTGTACGGTAGTGCATAAAATAAGAATACTTAAACATTGATTTATCGATGATGAATTGATAACATGTCAATCTCTGTTGCTCAGTAGGGACCCGACCCTCCGCGACTGAGAGTGAAGGTCAGGAGGGTTGGGCACCCTAATGAAAAGGGATTGCAATATTTAATTTCGATGATGAAATTGGTGCGCAATATGTCCATCTTTATAAAAAATAACATTTTATAACTTGTATCTTCAGATCTGTATTTTCTCTAGTGGCAGGTACAAGTTACTTAAGTACCTATACATACATCTACGATAGATATAATTATCATCATTATCTACCACCGTGCACTTAACTCAAGCACAGCGAACAAGGATATCACCGACTGCGGTAAATTTCACTTTTTCTGTGGCTGCGATTGAAGAGTTCGATTAAATATTGTTTACGGAGACGAGGGCCAGATCGTGAGAGATGGCCCTGGGTCGGCCGGGGTGCGAGGGATATGCCTGTCAACCTCACCTTCGGCAACCAAAACGACCCACAGGCGGCGTGCGTTTTAGTCGGTTCGAGTCCGACATAACCTCCTCCACCGGCCCCGGTTTGGAGGTATCCGTGGGGATTTTGCGCACGTAAAAAAAAAAAAATATTTGTTTACGGAAAATTTTGGAATTCCCTCAAAGGGAAAAATAGAAGAATCCATCTGTTTGTATGTGATGACCTTTGTGTCGGAAAGGCATAAAGTTCTGAGGAGAGGGCCAGATCGAGAGATATGGCCCTGGGTCGGTCGGGGTGCGAAGGATATGCCTGTTAACCTCACCTTCGACAACCAAAAACGACCCACATTCGTTTTAGTCTGTTCGAGTTCGACATAACCTAACGCACGTAACAAAAAAGGCATTAAGTTGAAATTTATACCAAATACACAGCTCTGCCATGCCTTGAAGATGTGAAAAATTTGACTTCTAAGTGAATGTCAATAAAAGGTAGGTACAGCCGTTTACCTATGTAGCAAATTTAACCAAATGCAAGGAATTCAAAACCTATGCCTAGGGTTGGTATATTAGTTCAGATAGAATGATGAAATTTTGTATGAGGGAAGCTATTATAGTTACCAGCATAATAAAGAGAAAAATGTGTGTCTGTCGGTCAAGTCCATTTTCTCAAGAACGCGTGGAGGTATCACGTTGAAATTAATATCAAATCCCCAATCTTACAACTGTCAAACTTCTGGCTTAACACAATAAAATATGTTTATGTAGCATTTAATTAAGTTCGTCTCTCAACTTCGTTCAGAACCCTCCGTGCGGGAGCCCGACTCGCACTTGAACGGTCTTTTATACAAAATGAAACTGTTACTCACCTAGCTATAATTGTTATTGTTACCTAGTTACGGCACTTAATGATACCTAGATATAATGAAGAAGGATGAGAAAGAGTTTCAATTAATGCGTAGGTAGGTACTTACGAAGGTACCTATTTTGTACAATAGTACGTCTTACACTATACATAGGATGAGATAAATTATTAGTATATAAGAAAGAACAACGCGAAGTGTTTAGGAAGTACATGAATACATTTGAGAAATAAATCATTTGCGGAATAAATAAATTTTAAAGTTGTGACACTATATGTAGATAAATATAAATTAAACATAAGATACGAAAAACGTGGCTCATTTAGATATAGATAAGTAGGTACTTTATAACAAACATAGTTTGTGTGACGCTGTAGAATACCATTATATTAGTTTTACATGCAATTTGTTCTTCGTATTTGAGACATGAGTACTACTAGCGCCATCTATCGATCGCTTTGAATATCAAGCGTGTAAAATGTACACAAGTGTCACTCACATCTATCTATTTGAAAATGCTAACACCTAATAAACGAGAAAAAACCTAATGTGCACAAAATATGATACACATCGTTGGTATCTACAAATTTTCAATTGACTATCATGCAATTTCGATGTTCACTGCGTAAGTACCTAGTTATTGCTTTAACTTATTTTAGAATAAAGAATACCTACAGGTCAACGAAAATCTTATTATTCTCTATAACCCCACCCGCTAAGCTAAATTTCCTATGTTAGGAATTAGTTCGCATCGGTAGTGTAATAGCCAGGATTCGAACCCGGGACCTTGCTGTCGTAAAACCAAAACTTCCCTAACTACTAAGCTACCAACACTAATTCTTTGTTTATACGCGGACGGTTATAAGTCTTTCGATACATAAGTACCTATGTGATATTTTAGGAATATTTAGTTCTAATCGCAGCTTCTGACTACTTTAAATACGAGTGCGGTCTGATAGTATTTGAGTATATAATACTATATTATCCATCGACCACACAGCCCAGTGTGGTCGATGATATTATCAGACGAGATTTATTCTAATTTTCAATAGGGAAGGTAAAATTCGAGTTGTTAGTCAGCGGCGCCGTGGTTTAGTTGGTTAAAGCGCCTGTCTAGTAAACAGGAGATCACGAGTTCGAATCTCGTCGGGGCCTTGGTGGTGACTGGATCACATTTTTTATTTTTTTCAATGTTTTTGTAATTGTTTTAATTTTTTTATATTTATACATACATATAATCACGCCTTTATCCCCGGAGGGTTAGGCAGAGGTGAATTAACACCCACATTTCACCAATCATTAAATTCGGTCCCATGTAATAGGGGGTGAGCCTATTGCCGTCTTCCGGGTACTATTGTTGACTCGATGCATGATTGTGAAGCAGAGTCTCGGCTTTATATATCTGTCTGATGTTAAACAGCCCTATCCCTTATTAGTCGCAATAAACGACACCGCATGGGAAGAAATAGAGTGGTCCAAATTCTATTCTGACGGGAACCACGCGGCTTCATTTATCTATGCTATTATGTACTTAATAGTAAAGTACCTGTGTCCGAATATTAAGGATAAATTCATTTATAAATGAAATACGATTCAATGGATTTTGATGCGACCTTTTTACCCACGATGTAAAGGATACGATAGGTATATGCATTCAGAGTGAGAGGATGTTTGTTTATGCAAATCCATGATGCCATTTATCTCCAAAACTACTAGTTCGATTTTAATGCAGTTTTCAGTTATGGGTTCGGGTTTGTTTGATGCATATTCTTAAATAGGTATTACGGTGATAACTCGCCAGGGGGCGCTGTAGCAAACATCATTCGTACAAATATATGGAGCCTTTTTTTAGTTTTAAATTAAATTTTCATGTTATTAGAAAGGGCTTGGGTCGTGGAGATCTCGGTGTGACCCGAAAATCACCAACGAACCTATTCTTGTACAATTTTAGACTGTAGGTGATCTATGTCTGTACCTATTTACATCCAGATCATTGTTTGTTTGTTTTGTATTTTTATTTGTTTTTTTTTTAGCTTGTCTTGTAATTATCAATGGACACAATATCCGTATGATTGAGTGATGGCATCAGGATACCGATTCGAAGGTATGATAGTTTTTGGTTCCACCAATATCGGTGTAACAGGCAGCCCCCTCTACAGGGGATACTTTGTTCCCAAAGGAACGGCCGCCCACGTAATACTGGAATGAGAGGCACTAGTCCTCCAACGATCACAAATCCTTGGTACAGTAAGGTCGCTACGAGAAGCCTGTGAAGTCCCCAGTATGCTTCTGCGGTTCTGGCCGGAGCTAGTAACTCCGCACGCACAATAGCCCAAAAAGGAAGGCTAAGTGCAGATAAAGGAATCTCAATCCAATACAATGCACCAATTTTTTCGGAACCCAAGTCAATCTCACCAGCACATTTATTCATCCACTGATTAAGAGACGAAGTTCTGGCACAGGTCTTCGTGTCAGGTTTAAAAGGGTGGACGGAGTAATTCCCATAAAAGTGGTATAAGTCAAGTCAATAGAGAGAAAAGCCGTAGGTAGACCTCGAGCTCTAAGACGAAAGTCAGAAGATCAGATATTATGATGTTGACTATTATGGACCGCCAAGGTTTAGATTGAAATATAAATGCGGAAAGACGCGAGTTGCTTCTGCTCTGCACTATTTACACATTAAATGAATAAATGAATAAAATAAAATAATAATTTCGAATGCTTTTTGCTTTGATTTCTATTTTAACAGACTTAAAAAAGAAGAACATGCTCATTCGGAAGTACCTTGTTATATTTTTCATGTCAGTTTTAATGCCAACACTGGAGAGTTTCTGTGCTGTCAGTGGGAAGACGAGAAGAATGAACAAAAAGACACAATCAGAAGAAGAGAAAAACTTGTTCTGATTGTGTCTTTTTGTTTTTCGTACTGACAGAAACATCCTGTTCTTACAGGGTAGGCAGTACGGGTGTGACTTCCCTGGTGTTGCACACGTTCATAGGTCGCGGTAATCACATTCCATCAAGTGACCCGTGTGCTTGTCTAAAAAGAAAAAAAATTGCTATGTGACATTTAATGAGGTAGAATACCCAAATACCTTTTTATTGCAAAAATCGCCTTGGTAATCCCTCTGCGCCTGGTTATGCTATATACTACATTATGTCCTCAAACCCCTCAAACCTACTAAAACTGCACGCCATCTCAGGTCTTTATTTGTGCATTTCTATGTCTAGGTAGGTAAAAAATGTCTAATTCCAAGTACCTACCGAGATAATCACCACACATAGTGCTCAGATAATACTTATTATCTACCTATGTGTTATGTCAGCAGGTAGCCATTCACGTGGACTATAAAAACACGTCTTTGCTGATATTACTAAATAATATTAATGTTTTTGGAGCTACAAGCTTGACGAATATGATGACAAAAAAATAAGAATAAACTTTAAAACGTGAAAATCACTAAATATTTCATATTTTGTCATTGAAGTTTGCAGCGCAATCACCTGATCTAATGAAAATTATACTTATTTTTATGTCGCCCTATCAATATGACCTCACCTTGTCGGACGGTAAGCTAAAGAGGAAATCCCAGGAATAATTTAGGAAAAACTAGGAGGAATTTCGTGTGTTGGTAGACAATAAATAGGTAAAGAATTTTAAGTCTATATGGCGCGGCAAAGAGTAGACGTAGGTATGTGTTATGCATAAGTATGACCTTCGCGCAAGAGCTAGTAATGAGTTGATAAAGTCAAACGTATGAACGGTACGGCGTTGCATAATAACGATCTAACAAACATACTATACCTGTCTACTGATATTTGGCTCCACTTTAGAACAAATAGTTGTAGAAAATGTGTAATTTCTAATCAGTGACACCACGTGGTCGTCGCAGTCATTGACCTGTGATCATGTACGTTACGTCACAGAAGTTGCACATTTGAACGTCAACATTAGGTATGTATCGCTTCTATATTCTACAATCTAAATCTAAAAATATTTTACGGTACATATCAGTTATGTAAATATGTAAAGTAAGGGGGTCCTTACTTTTTTTATTGTTTTTACCAGAGGACCCACACCCGCGCTGCCGACCCTCTAAGCACAGAGTCTCTGTGCCGTCAGTGTAGAGGACAAAGCAGGACCCAGCCTTTAGTCATCCCACTGACAGCACAAATTCTCCAGTGAGCTCTGGCTACCCTACTCACCGCTGGGAATACAACACGAAGTTATTATAACCGCGGTATTCTGTAGGGCGAGGTACTTCCCCAGTCGGACTGCTCAATTGGGCGGAAATACCGCCGTGTCCTACCTCCTCCGAAAAACTTACTTACTTACTGTTGTTGTTTGTCTATTTGTTAGTGTTTTTAGGATTTATTTCATAGAAGGAATAGCTGTTCACATCATAATCCGAGCATTGGCAACGGTTGCATATAAAGCATGCACTTGGGATGCCAGGGAATCGCTCTACTTCTTCTTCATCATCTCCACCGACTAGATGAGCTTGGCGTCTCATAGATGTTGGTAGGACCTACTTTATACACCTAACCTTTGCCGCTCTACTCCTCCTATGGTTTTTTATACCACTTAGGTGGCTGACAAGCTCACGACCTACCTGATGGAAAGTGATTACCATTACCTATGGACATGTGCAGCACCGGTGGCGTAGCACTCGCGCTGTAAGAACCTTCTAATGCCCTTATTGAAAAACCCCATATTGGGAATAACACGGCAGAGAGTTTATTATACAGCTTAAGAAATTTTTAGGGAATTGATACCGTCAGAGAATAAGAGAAAAAGGCTGCGCCCGCGCATCATCCCTCGCGACTGAGTTTGGCTTAACCCCCGAATACCTCAGCGCAGAATGTGGAATGTAATTTATATGAAAGATGAGTAGATTTGTTGCGAATGATATCAAACTTGAATTATACTCATCGTTTCCATATATTTAATATGTTATTTGCATCGTATCGCATGTTATTTGTAAAGATTATCTGTCATGCACCTGGAGGTATTATACTGATTGGGAAAAAAAACATCACATAGCGACCGCCCCGTTGCATACGTGGCTGTCACCTTTATCGTGCGAAATATCCCTCCGGATAATGACAATTATTTTACTTCAAGCACGATTGCATCTATTGACTGCACGTTCGAGCACGGGGTCTGCTCGGATATTTGATTATTAACTGCCGTCTGACACCCCAATCCAAGAAAGCATCCACCTTGTTTCCACTAAATAGCAGTTGTACCGACTTGCTGGTGAGGTTGTTTTGTGCCCCGGAGGACGCAAGTGCAGCCCCAACATACCCCATTGGGGTTGCGAAAAAGAAACAAAAGTTCTAACAAGTCCAAATGTACATGAAAATAATAGCTGCTGTTGCAATAATGCATTTCAGCGTCTCATACTACTTTATTCATTGCACTCCTTCCACTTGTCTCTGGTTAGACAGAACGCACTGAAGACACATAAGTGGTTAAAAGCCTAAAGCATAATGATTCCTAGTAAAGTTTAAGCATAAAGAGTAAATTTCACTAGACGGTTGTCTCAATTTCAGATTCAGAATTTAATTTTTAGCTGAGAACTCAATAAGTTCTCACATTTTGATCAATAAAATTATTTAAGTTAAATTTGGTAACGCAGTTTACTTCGCATCATCAGCATACAGCATCCTATCATTGGTGAACTTCACTCTTAGTAATTAAAAGTAAAATAAAATAAATTAAAACTTACAGTCTCAGCACGAAGCTCGTTGCTCGAGCTCCTCCGCCCGTAATCGTCCAAGAACTGACATATCTAAGTGACAAACTATTTGCGAAGCATACAACGTGTACTTGAATGGGTATTTTCCGCAACACAATAGAAGAAATTGGTTCAGGGTCTTATAAAAGAGTGTTATCTTCAAATCTGAACCAAATCTATAATGTGATGTCAATCATATTGACAGATCTTGAGATTATTTTAACTAGCTCGGTGAGTCTATCACTTACCAAGGAAATAACATGTCAAGGTATATGTATAGGTGTTTGCTTAGGCTGTGTGTGCGTAACATCTTAAATTTGACTCACATTGTTGACGAAATATCATCAAATCAAAATCAAACTATACCAAACAAAGTACCTGTCAATTCTATAATAAATTACACCTATATTTTTGAAGCCAATCGAATAAAAAATGGCACACTCAATTTATTGAAAGCTTGTCCTTTGGTTTATCTTGACTGTTCCGGGAGAGATTAATTGACCAGTTGGAAACCTGAGCGGGAGCCTCGTCCGTGACTGAGCAGATACACTAAATTGCAGGAAAAGTTACCTTGGGCTCTGACAATGTTGACCCCATACCAACCTAACACTGCAGTATTAATTTGTAACACCAAACAAATATTCAATTTCAAACTGTTGACAATAGTTATAAACTACCGATGGTTTAGTTGACGAAAGCATTACCAAGTAAAACATACATTAACGAAATCACGGAAGCTTAAAAAATATATAATAGCGTAATACCATAGGAAGTGGATGATTTTGAAAAGAGTCAATGTGATTATAATGACCAACACTATATATGATTGGACGCCTGAAGGCACGAGTACGACACGACGCCGATTTCCATGATTAGATAAATCAGTACCTACCTATTATAAAAAATGTCAATAGCCACTATAATTTGCAAAGGTCTATTTTCAAATTGTTTTTAGCATTATTATGCAGCAATATAATTATTCAGCTGTCTTCTATGAAACTAGCACATCTGACAGACATAGGAATTGATTTCCCTGAGACGCATGTAATGGTGCCTCCTTCTGCGAGCAAGTAATGCTCGTGAAGGAGGAGGCGGGGCGGGAGCGGCAGCTGGAGTGACGAAGGATCGCAAGCCAAGCTGCCCGCGTACGAAGGCAACTCGGGCGTCGTTTTCCGGGGATGAGTTGGGGACTCGGTAGTCCCCACACACCCGAGGAGAGGGCCAGATCGTGAGAGATGGCCCTGCGTCGGCCGGAGTGCGAGGGATATACCTGTCAACCTCACCTTCGGCAACCAAAACGACTCACAGGCGGCATGCGTTTTAGTCGGTTTGAGTCCGACATAACCTCTTCCACCGGCTTCGGTGGGGAGGTATCCGTGGGGATTTTGCGCACGTAAAAAAAAGACGCATGTAATAGGAATTTGCATTCAAATTTTCCTGGTTGGTTGAATGTCAGTAAAGACGAGAAGTGCCTCAAAACTCATAACACAAGTAGGTATTAGGTGCGAGAAGTAAGTACCTAATGCTTGTATTATGCATCAAGACAAGAAACCAGTACCTATTTCAGTTTCAGTTACGCAATTTTTACAATATTTATCAAGTTTCTATGTCCCGTTCCATATTCATCCTGCCTCACCCCTGAACCGTAACTTAAACAGCTTATCTAGTAGTTATAATAGACTTCATTGTATATAACACTAAACATAGCCGAAGTATAGATGAAAAGATATCTCACACATCAGACTCAAAAATATTTCGGACAAAAAGTTAATCCTTATCTTGTTATTCTATCTATTCGGTATCCGCCACCACATAACTGGGTTTGGGTTTGTCTTATGTTATATGCTTATGTATTATAGCTAGACATTGTGGCTATTGATTATAGACATTAAGATTTTATAGATTTTACAATTATGTCTACAAGTATTAAAAAGTACAGGAAAGTGGTCGTGACCAGTACAAATTGGGTGAAATAACAGGCTATTCAAAGTGTGCATGACAAAAGTTTACGGTCGCTCTCCCATCCTGATCGAGAGGGAAATCTTCTCGTTCGTTAGTCAGTTGTTTTTTTTTTGAATTCTTTTATACCTACCGTGGTACCTTTTTAGCACATGAGAAAAAAAACTAAGCCGATCTCGAGCTTCGCGCTCAGCTACATCAAAGTTACAAAGTAGAAAAACATGCTTTGACAGTCAAGTACCTACCCAATAACATATTATTATTAAATATACCTACATAAATTGTACACGCCTATATCAGGCCTATATCCCCGAAGGGGTAGGTAGAGGTGCTAATAAGTGTTTAATAAGTAATAGTACATATTAAACACTGATTATGAATGTGTTTGGGACATCATCAAGATCTTAAAGCCAGCCATTCTCGTCTCTGGTGCGGATTTTCCCCTCGGCGTTGGGAGGGTAGAGGGCAGTCGCCCCTCGAAAGCTTAGAAGATCTTGGCAGAGTTTATTACCTATAGACGAGGGGGGAACCACGGTTGATGAAAAGATGATGATGATGATGATACTTATCTATACTAATATTATAAAGCTGAATAGTTTGTTTGATTGAACGTGCTATTCTCAGGAACTAATGGTTCGAATTGAAAATATATTCTTGTATTGAATAGTCCGTTTATCGACGAAGTTGAAGTTATATATCATCAAATTTGGCATATTTCCTAACGTTTTTAGAAAATTTAAAAATACTATATTGCGTAGAGCACTGTCGTCAACGTCATCATTTTATGCACCGATTATTGGTGACAAAAAAACTATAACGTTCGTCATCATTTTTGTCATCATTTTAGAGTACAGTAATTACGGCATAATATTGTACTAGGAACGCAACTTAGGTTAATTATTTCAATAAAGGTTTTTATTCTTTAAAGGTTTTTTATAAAAATAAAAAAGATACTGTTTAATAATTATCTTGATACGAGACAAATGTACATTCGTCCATGTTTAGTCTTAAGAAATTACTAGTTGTAAATTGACGTCTTAAAGATATCGCAGTGGAGTTTGTTGCGCCGTTTCCTCTCCACTACCGCCTAGGAAGCGGTGGTAAACTTAGTTTCAAGCAGAACTTTACCGTCAAAAAGATGTAATAATGTGGCATTATTATGAAAAATGAAGAATTCGAATATTAGAAATTTCCACATCCACATCTTATATATAATATTCTCGTGTCACAATGTACGTTCCCGTACTCCTCCGAAACGGCTTGACCGATTCTCATGAAATTTTGTGAGCATATTGAGAGAATCGGCCAACATCTATTTTTCGTACCCCTTAGTGATAAGGGTTGTCCACCCTTAACATTATATGGCAAAACAACGTCGCCGGGTCAGCTAGTTATCTATATATTCTTTCATGATGATTCAACTGTTTAGATGACGCTATAGATGCAGTTTATTTATCAGCCAAGTGACCGTTTCACAAGCAGTAAGTATCACTGTGATTTAATCTACAATCATCCAATGTGCAACACTTCCGCTGAACGGCAACAATGCTGCAATCACGTGTTTGTTGAAGGTCTGGGTCAATGCCGTGAGACCGGTGGGAATCATTGAACACAAATAACGTATAAACGAATGTGAATTCAGTGCTGCCAACAGTCTCGCCTCTCATCACCGTAGGTACAGACACGAAATTATGAGCGTTATTATATTTGTTTACTCAGGAGGTGCAAATACTGCACATTTTGTCCCACGCTAAAGGGAACTGGTCCATCGGTTTCAAAATCTTTGATACTATGACTAATCGTCATTTAATTAGTAATGAGAAGGATGGTACCCATGAAGCTCTTCGGAGCCAACATATAGGCACCTGCTGATCTGCTGATTGACGTACAAGTCTCTGTCCGGCACAGGCATTCAGCTGGGTTGGGGGTCGTTAAATACGTGTAGTCACATTATCTATAGATACTAATATTAAAAAGCTGAAGAGTTTGTTTGTTTAAACGCGCTAATCTCAGAAAGTACTTGTTCGAAATTAAAAACTCTTTTTGTCTTGAATAGTCCGTTTATCGATGAAGGTTTTAAGCTATATATCATCGCGCCACTACTTGAGGGAGAGAAGCATTGATCAAAAATGTCAACGAATCCGGCAGATTGCAGTAAATTATTTTAAAGGCTAAAAAACTACTTTTTTTTTTTGACGTGCGCAAAATCCCCACGGATACCTCCCCACCGGAGACGGTGGGAGAGGTTATGTCGGACTCGAATCGACTAAAACGCACGCCGCCTGTGGCTCGTCTTGGTTGCCGAAAGTGAGGTTGACAGGCATATCCCTCGCACCCCGGCCGACTCAGGGCCATCTCTCACGATCTGGCCCTATCCTCGGGTGTGTGGGGACTACAGAGTCCCCAACTCGTTCCCGGAAAACGGGGAGGCGCGCCAGACGCGCCGCCGCCGCGGCCTGCTTTCTGCCAGGGTGACAGGCGGCTCCACCTGTCACCCCCAGGCCGGCGCTCATGGGGGGCGGAGGAAGTTTAACGACCTCAGACGCCCGAGTTGCCTTCGTACGCGGGCAGCTTGGTTTGTGATCCTTCGTCGCTCCCGCTGCCGCTCCCGCCCCGCCTCCTCTTTCACGAGCATTACTTGCTCGCAGAAGGAGGCGCCGGCCGCCCACGCATCCGCACAGCGGCAGCAGCAGGAAGGTGGAGAGCGTGAGAACCCTCACTCCCAGGGCCGCCACAAGCTTCCGCCTCGGCGTCTCCCACGCCGGACACTCGGTGAGCGTGTGTGGCCCCGAGTCCTCGCTCGCGTCGCAGTGATGGCACTCAGATGTTGGCTCTTTCTCCATCCGACGCAGATACTTTCCGAAGCACCCGTGCTCGGTGATCATCTGTGTCAGACGGTACGAGAGGCTGCCGTGTGGCCTTGGTGTACTTAAGTTAAATCAATAGAAATAGCTTATTCCTTAAACGGACCCAGGGCTCAAGCCTGGTTTCCATTTATTGAATTCCTGGTTTTAGGATCAGTAAACACATCAGAAAGAAAAGTTAAGGCGAGGGGTGTACGAAAAGGTAAGGTAAACTTTGTCCTAAAATCGTCATTAGTGGATGGCTTACAACATAGAGGCATCAAATGCAAAAATTTAAAGCGTTTAATAATGTATTTGGCTCTTTTTTTACGTTGCCGCTGGGAGAGGTTATGTTGAATTCGAACCGTATATCCCTCGCACCCCGGCCTACCCAAGGCCATTTCTCTCGATCTGGTCCTCTCCTCGGGTGTAGGGACCACAGAGTCCCCAACTCGTCTCCGGAAATGGGAAGGCACGCGAGTTGCGACACTTCTGCCAGGGTGACAGGCGGCTCCACCCGTCACCCCCAGGCGTGCGTTCATGGGGGGCCGAGGTCATTCATCGAATGTTTTTGGCTCTGATGAATCAGTCAGTCGAGACACGTAACTACATGTGAAGATGTTGGTTTGCGTTTGGAGTACGCCGTCGTAGGTCTTATCATTTACGTTGAGAAGCAAGTCTATCAGAAATAAATACACGTGTCAATAAACGCTTCAAGATCAAGAGCAACATTTATTTCTATTGTGACGTTTGATATTATCTGTGTACATATATTTAACTAACCATTTAAGTCAATGACAATGAATCCATTTAAGTAAATATATTTGAGAGTATGAGAGCTCAAGTAAATTGATACTTTCCAACTTTACCACAAGTTACCTACTGTTTTCTATTCATTTAGGCTAAGGAATAAAGTAGCAGATGAGTATCTTGTTGATAAAAAGGCATGGTTAACCTAAGTCTCTTGCTTGCTCGTACAACATAAATTATAATAAAACTATATTTAAAAAAAAGGTAATCTAGTTCTAATATAGTTCTCTGAGTTTCTTGCTGGTATCTTCTCAGTAGAGCTAACCTACCAATATTTTTATTTACATTACTTGATATTTTTTGACATAATTGTAAAATTTTTACGTTCCTATGTGCTTTTTATGTGCCTAAACAGAATAAATGAAATTGATTCTTTGATTATTTGAGTAAGGTAAGGAGTAAAATAGAGATTTAATTTTTGTATGAAACTCCGTCAGTTTTATAATAAATTAGGTGTTTCCCGTGGCTTTTCCCGCATGGATGGGAAAATATTTTTTATATGACCTTCCGTGGGCGTTAAGGAACAAAAAATAAAAAATGAGGTTTTACACTTATCAACTTTTGGTCACCTTCCTACTCCAACAACAGAACAGCGCCATCGTACCATATTCATGCATAACCATTCATTTTTTTTTTTACATGTTGAGTATTTAATAATTATAAATAAGATCAAGTCCTAACATATACAAATCAATACAATTCAATTAAAAATTAAAACTAAAACTATTATTAGGTAGCTACTAAAATACACTAAAATAAAATAAACATAAAAATTACATACATAATGCGTCATGAAATTCCTCCGCATCATCACCGACCGGTTACGTACCCAGAAGGCTGGCAGCATTGCCACGTTGAATGGCAATGCTTATCCTCTGTGCAAGATAATAACCAGCCTTCTGGTCACGCGTAGCGTCGATCAGCTGCTTTGCCAAGTCTTTATATAGAGACCGAGTACTTGGACCCCACGTCCCTAACGTTTCAACCCCAAACGGCTCAAAAACATAATCACCTGTCAGGTTACAGTATTTGCGCCGTTTGAGGTTTTCCGCAGATGCAGCAGCAGCACCGGCACACCCTGCTGTGCTTGAAAGATGTGAAGGCGCAAGAGTGTCGACGCACGTAGCGTCCCACACCAAAGGTCTACCCATCTTCCAAGGTAGCAATGACATACCATCCGGTCTCTTGCCATCGCTACGCACCTGCCCTTTAGGTTCACGAATGGCTGGCGCGCCAGCAGTAGCTAGAGCACGGCGGATAATGTCGTTGATGCAGGTGTGTCGCGGTATACGCCCAGCGCTTCTGCTGCATGAAAGGCCATGGTGCCCAAGACTGTCGACAGCTTCAACACAGTGGCAATGATGCGGAGAAACGCACGGCGCTCCTAAGCGAAAGCAAGTGGCAAGGCGGAAAGTAGTATCGTCCAACATAGTACCTATGTTGGGCGATCTCTTACCAGCCTGCAGAGTGGCGCATCCCATTGTCTCTGGGAGAAAGGGTTGCCAGGCAACTCAGTGTTGGGACAAGCAGCCTTCCAAGCATTAATAGCATCGGACTTACATGACACCTCAGATTTAACCTGTGTGTTTATGAGAATTTTCCTGGTTAACTCCTCAGTGCTGTGCACAGACGACAGAAATGCTGGAAGGCTAACGTCTGAAATTTTGCGAACGCCGAGACCACCCAAGCGAACTGGTAAGGACGCTTGGAGCCAGGCTCGGTCATTCAAGGCCACATTTAAAATTGTGCTGAGTGTGTTTTGCAAAATGTTGTCAATTTTTGTCAAAAGGGCCAAATGTTGCCAAAACTGGAATGCCCGAAGTGCATGAGTAAATTTAGGGACAAAAAGGCAAAACCGAAGTATAGTAAAGGCGGAATGAACACCTATTTTTTGCAAATGATCTGTGATGTATTCAAAATTTTGAATTTTTTCCTCGATAAATGTATGAAATCCATCTTCCAAAACTAGGGACCCTAGGAGGCACAGTGAAGCTTTCTCCAAAATTTTGATATTTGGAGCTACGAGGTTACATTTTCCTATAGTCGAGGGTCTGACTGTCGTGTCGCTGATAAAGATTTCACATTTGTCCGAGTTAAGTTGTAAGCCGATGGATTGAAATTTATTTTTTATAAGTTCTAAATCTTGTAAAACTGTTTGCACATCACCCCCTAGGGTTCCGTCGTCTAGGTACCAAATGTTGAATTTTGAATTTATCTGCTGTATGATGGGATGTATTGCTAGACTAAAGATCACTGGTCCCAAAGGGTCACCTTGCTGACAACCAACTGCTGATTCCAAAAGATGATCCTTGTAAACTAATTTCGTCGGGTGTCTATAACATTGCCAAAGGAATTTATATATACCTATGAGGGGTTTTTATTTTGCTTGGCTCAGCAAGGTATCCCTATTCACTGAATTGAAGGCATTCCTCAGGTCAACCTTCAAAATGACCTCACTTTCACCGCTGCCAAGGTACGTCGAAAGAGCGTGTATGGCAGCCTCACAGCCCCCTTTCGAACCGTAACCGAGTTGAAGGGGCTTTCATTTTGTTGCAAGTTCGGCACTATAGTACTTGCAGCATATTTTGGTTGCCAAACGTCGTAAGGTGCTTCCTACGGCAATGGGACGAATGCCACCATCCTTCTCCCCGTATAAAATATTAATGATATTTTCGTTCACATTTCCGGAGAGCATTAGGTTCACTAAGGCCGTTAACTCCTTCAGAAGGGCATCACCAGCGTCCCCAGCGCTCGGGCACATTAAATCTTTAAGATGCTGGGGGGTCAGGCCGTCGAGGCCGCCAGCAGATCCACTCCGGAAGGAGCAAACGGCTGTGAAAACGTCCTTGGCAGAAATACTGAGATATTCTGTGTCAGCTTTTGGTGGTTCTGGGAAAGAGAGATCAATTGATGCCGGTGGATGCTTACTCTGCAGACCCGCGAGCGTGTCTGGAGAGTAAGGTGCCACCACATCGCTGCTAAAAAGTAACCTCGACACTCCCCTGATATCACCTTCCCTTATTTTATTTTCTACAAATTTGTATTTGCTCCATTGAGAGCTGTAGGAATAAGTAAATTTTGATTCAAAATGATATATATTGTTAGAACAGTTTTCTTTAATTTGGGTTGTCAAAAACCTTTGTGTACTATTGTTTTTTATAAAGGAAGTTTTTCTATAAGGGAAGGTTAACAATTGCTCCCAGGCCGATATGGAGTTCACACTAACGACATGCTTTATACAATTTGCTAAGTTTTGAGTCACAGAGGGCCTTGCGCCTCTGGGAATTCTCTTTAAAACCGGTTAAAAAATTCTCTTTGAAGTCGGTTAAAAAGGTTTTTTCGGCAATACACTTCTTCAGATAAGAGAGCGCAAACTACCTGAAACTGCTGCCCCGCGCAAGTAACGAGTCCAACGACTGTGGTTCTACAAAACCAATTGCAATCAAACAAACGTAATTGCATTTAAATTTTTACATCCATCGTTCAGTAGTTTTTACATACATCACGAACAAACAGACAAAATGACAATAATATTTATGGGTTCATTATCGTTAATAGAATATAACATTTAATATAAAACTCTTTTCTATTGTTCATTCGTTCCATATGCAACTAGATTACGGGCCAGACTCAAAGGTAGTGTAGTGTAGTTACCAAAAACTCGCAGCAAAGTAAAGTGACAATCATACTACTTCGATTGCTGCAAACGAGTCAAAATTGTAGACTGATATCTATAGGCTAAAATTAATTAATATAATTAAATTTTTGGGAATGTAGGTCGCCATATTTTCACTTTTCGATCTACTCCTTTTACTTGTACTCTAAAACCTTGCTCCGATATGTTACTTAGACCTCTGTATCCGTAATGTACCCAAAAAGTTTGATTTTTTCAAGTGGTAAGAGGTTACTTACAGACCTAATTACTTGATTTATATTTTGAAGTTAGTCTACTAGACCTAGACAGATAAACAAATGACCCTATATAAGTGTTTTATTTTTCTATTTTGAGATACTTTGAGGTAATCCTAAATATAAATCTCAGAATTGAGGACAGTAATAAAACAATTAATTTTTGCAGTAAAATATCCTGAGACACCTTGAAGGTAACGATTTATTCAATGACAGACAGTCACGGTCACTCAACTGGTGACTTTCCTGTGTGTCTCTCATGTTACTATTGGACATAGATCTTCGTATGTGTATCCATTGACAAAAAAATTGAAGAATTATCTGTCAGCTTTTTTACAGTGAATGTATATGATCGAGTCTAGCACAGGACTCTCCTAATTGAAACAAAAAATTTACAGACTAACTTTTAAACTATCGCGATCAATGATATACAATAATGTTAACGGGAAACTAACGCGATCATGGTAGATGAAGACATACCTTTCATTTCAGTCAGCTGTGACCACGGCCGGTGAAACCTGGTCGAAACGTCAGGCAAACAGGTATGTATGTACCTATACAATGATCTTGTTAATTTCCCGTTAATATTATTGTAAATTTATGGACTACTCGATTAGCAAGTGAGTTATTGCTAGTTTAGTATTATCAACAGAAGCATTATCGTGGCAAAATTATGATTAGTAATTGCTTTGATAACATGGGCGCCTGGATTTCGTAAGGCCCCATGCTTTTTACTTTTACGAGCGCAAAATCCCCACGGATACCTCCCCACCGGAGCCGGTGGAAGAGGTTATATCGGACTCGAACCGACTAAAACGCACGCCGCCTGTGGGTCGTTTTGGTTGCCGAAGGTGATGTTGACAGGCATATCCCTCGCACCCAGCCGACCCACGGCCATCTCTCACGATCTGGCCCTCTCCTCGGGTGTGTGGGGACTACAGAGTCCCCAACTCGTCCCCGGAAAACGTGGAGGCGCGTCAGGCGCGTCTGCCGCGGCCTGCTTCTGCCAGGGTGACAGGCGGCTCCACCAGTCACCCCCAGGCCTGCGCTCATGGGGGGCGGAGATCGTTCATCGACCTCCGAAGGCCCCATGCTGTCTTCAATATTATTTCTGTGTGCGGCTACCCAAAAAAATTCGCACCGGGTTCACTGTGGCAACTCAACTCATAAGCTTATCGCAAATAATCAGACAGGATAGGAATAATTTAGTAAAAGAGGGCAGTTCATTCATTTACTATTATAATTAATGTTTTTATAAATATATTAAAATATTTAAAATAATTATAATAAAAGTTCTGTACATTGGAGATATATTTAAATCTGAATACATCACTATTATTTATAGAATTATTGTACTGTTGTACGTGATAGACGAAAAAACCATTGAATAGATTTTGATGGGCACCGGAGATACGATCAAAAGTCGAGATAACAAACCGCCACGTGGGCGGAGTCACGGGCATCAGCTAGTATTATATAATATAGCATAGCAGTCTTCCACTGATTACCAGTGTAAAAAAATTACAACTTCCTTAGGTTTACAGTAGAAGAAATCCAAGTAAAGAACTACTTCTACGTACATCTTGAAATTGAAATTTAAATGAATCTTACATAATTCGATCGGTGAAGACCAGAAGACTAAACTTAGTCCAATTCAAGCTCACTAAGACATAAGTTTATATATAACTAGCTTTTGCCCGCGGCTCCGCCCGCGTAGATGTCGGTTATCGCGACAAAACATAGCCTATGTCCTTTCCCAAGATCTAATCTACCCCTGTACCAAATTTCAGCAAAATCGGTTCAGTGGTTTAGGCGTGAAAGCGTAACAGACAGACAGACAGACAGAGTTACTTTCACATTTATAATATTAGTAAGGATGCTATTTAATAAATAGGTACCTATTAAGTTTTTCTCATAGGAAGGGACTTTCGGGTACCGCCTCACCAAAGACACAACGAGATTGTCAACCTGGTTACCTCCATCTTAACCTTGATCAAAGTGAAGTCATATTATTGTTAGTTCTATGGCAGATTTTTTGTGTAGACGTAAAAAATATTTGAACGAAATTCAATCGTGTGACGTTGTGTGAATGCCTAAACAAACATTATATTATAATGTACTTGATTTGAACGATTACTTTTATTATGTAATTATTTATATACATACGTGTGCTGACGCATGTGAATTGTGTACAAAACATTTGACACGTTTTTCAGATACCGGAACTATGATATTCATGTAAGATATTGCAGGTACAGTCTACGTCAAAATTGACTAACACCAACATTTTTACAATCGATTCAATATTAAATCTTATATTTATGAATATGAATTTTGCTAATTTTCGTTAGTATTTAAGGATGGTTGGTAGTTAAGGATATTTTTTATTTTGTATTAAGCGTTTTAAAGCTAAAGTGATACTACTTTCTGCTACTAGGTACTATCTGACTGTACATCTGCGATTAATTCTACTGTAATTGCAACCGTCCACTCAAGAATATGGTGTCAGGTACAACAGAAAGTAGTATCAAAATAATTATAATTTAATAAATGAGCTTGATTCCATCAGCTGCAGTTTCCACGAACCGATACAAACTGAAATATTTTTCACATACAGCACATCCCGGCTTTTTGCATTAACTTAGTTTTGAACCCTGAACTAGCTAGCTTTAACATCCTCCTAGTTTTTTTCTCCTTAACACCTATTGCATTGCGAACAGGATCTGACCTTCATAAGAATTACTTTCTGTACCAGAGCTATAAAAAAGCCTATAGGCCTGTCGTGGCCTTGACTTTGATATTGAAACCGAATACAATTTGCTCTGTCATCTGATAAGAACCAGGCTAACAGGAAACAGATAGGCTAATTTTGAGACAATACAGGTTTTGGATTAGATACGTATGTCAAATCAAGAATAAATTATTGTTGAATTCGAAATTCGAAATATCGGATTCTGTAATACAAACTCAACGCCGCAGAAGGTGCGTGTTCGACTTCCGGCCGAGAAAGTGGAATAAAACTATATAGGGTGTGTGTATGAGGCATGCAATTATTAGAATGAGAGGCATTAATTACATGTTTTAATAATAATCTACACAATATTACACAATGTTTAACAATAAATATCATTATGAAGGTACCTTCAAAAGTAGGTGCATACCTACCTTCATACAGAATGTATCAATACAATATAATAGATATTATCAATGAAAACTAGAGCGAACTTTGGTATTCTTGCCATACCAGAATTTTACAACCTGGGTCTTGGTGTGAGTACCAAAAATATATTTCTCGTACTATCTAGAGATCACCGGCTATATTATAAAAGTAACTTGAAGCCAGAAACATGCAGCATGATGAAATATTCGCGTGATACGTGAACAAACGTTTTTCGATAACCATTAACCAGCTAAGCCCTGCAATCCTATCGTTCATTGTTGAAGGATGCTGTTATCGCCGCGGATCTGCACGAGCTTCGACTTCATTATCGTACCAACGATGATAGTGCAGAAGCGGTGTTATTGTAGAATTTACCTGAGCATTGTTTTCACGTTTTTTGTTATGGCGTAAGTGGGATATATTTGTCATAAAAACTACAGTATGTTGTAGTTATGTTGACGTGGATGTAATTGTGAAACTGTGACCACGAGTTATGTCGATTATTAATATTCTTTTTAAAAAAACTTGGTCAAAACTGGCTCATCATGCTGTAGTGCAAGCCACATTTGAAAGCGTGACTTGCGTCCACCTCTCAGCCTGACACATAAAAACGTCTTTAGTCATTGGCAGGTTTAGAATTTTATAAGCAACCGATCATATTTAAAGCTCTAAGAAGTTAGTTAGTTAGTTAGCGAGAATACTAGACTAGGGTAGTAACAGCTAGTATAATATTATATTATTATACTAGCTGTTACCCATAGGAATGGAGGCACAGTAATATTGCAAAATAGAAGTAATCCTAATTGGTGTAGTTATTTTCAAGATTTGACGTTAGCAACATAAAATTATCGATTAAATTTTATTTATAGCAACCCCGGCGCTTAACCTAATTTGCACAATTTATAAAAATATACATTATCTATCGCTGAAACGTCTTATTTAATTCAATGCCTAATGGGTAATATTTTTTTTTTAATTAGTACTAAGAACGAAGCGGGTAGTTATATGAAATCCAATTATGTAGGTTCACAAAAATCTTCCGTGACGAGCTGTTATCAGCCATCTGCTGCCTAAACAATTGGGAAAACGTGACTTTATCACAATAATAGAGATTGGATATTATCGCAATGATACTCAAAATATGAATGAGATGAGGAGTAAACAAGTAGCGGATGTCAATATTGATTTAGAATCACAACCAGCCTTTCATCTATATTTTTTTCTTTATTTATTTAATTAGCTAGTGTCCGCGGCTCCACTCGTATGTAGTTCTGATCCCATGTTATTTCTATCAAACATGTAAACATCAAAACTTTAACATTCCCAATATTAAATTTGTGTAGGTTCAATTAGACCGGTGACTACTGTGAGAAGGATTAAATTTGCTTTGTTTATTTATTTGTATTTGATAAGTTAGAAAATAATTATCAGATTCATGTCTTGATTTTGTGTTTGTTAACGTTTCATATTAGATCAAGTGATAAGGAGTATAATAGATACAGCCGTTGCCTTGCAATCTAGATAAAATAACAAATAGGCACATCAATATGCTTTTCATAAATTTGACACTTTAAAGAGGACCTTTGGTCCAAACGGAACGTCACCCCTTAAGGATTGAAGGTAGAAGTCATTACTTACCTTAATATCTGGTAATTAGGTAGCCTTTAATATCAAGAAAACTCGGAGTGCTCAACAGGGCGAAGCAGTACTTTACTGCGGGGCAGCAACTCCTTCTTCATAAAGCACAGGTCCGGCCTCACATGGAGTACTGCTGTCACCTTTTTGCTGGAGCACCTGCATACCAGCTTGACCCCTTCGACTCAGTGCAAAGACGGGCATTGAGTCTGGTTGACAATCCCATACTCACAGGTAGAGTGGAACCTCTTAGCCTTAGGAGGGATTTTGCCTCACTGTGTGTGTTCTACCGCCTATACAATGGTTTGTGCTCAGATGAATTGTTTGACATGATGCCCGTAGCTACATTCTATCATCGCACCTCTCGCCATAGGCAGGGAATTCATCCTCACACATTGCGACCTGAGACGGTGCGCACTGTGCGGTATGAAAGAAACTTCATCCCACGCACACTCAAGCTGTGGAATGACCTCCCTGCTGCGGTTTTCCCAAGCGCCTACAATATGGGGTTCTTCAAGAGGGGCATCAGAAGGTTTTTCATGGTCGGCAGCGCGAGTGTGACACCCCTGGTGTTGCATACGTCCATAGGCCACGGTAACTGCTTCCCATCAGGTGAGCCGTGTGCTTGTCTGCCAACTAAGTGGTATAAAAAAACCCTTTGGTTGCCGGTGTACACCTACGTCTCTTCTCTGCCATGTTCCTAACTTCGATCTACAGAATCTGGTGTTATCGTAAACAGTCAATACGTTACGTAACTAACAATGTTAGGGTTTTCGTATCGCATTAGACTCACTGTGTTATTGCAAACAGCGCGATATCGACATATTAGTTTAGTAAATAATACAAGTGCAGTACAAGAATGGCTATTTTCTTCTCTTCATAAATCTAAAGCCAACTTTGGGGTAACATTTTGTCATAAAAGCAGAAGCATAAGGTATAATGGCCTGTGAGATGACAGGTGGAGCCGCCAGTCACCCCAGTAGCAGTAGGTCGGGGTGGAAGCGCAATGTGATGGCCCTGGGTCAGTCCGGGAGCGAGGGATAAGTTTTAAGTAACCTTACATCCGATTGATCTTACTTCTGGTATCTGAAATTCAGAGATGGCATGCGGTTCTAGTCCGATCGAGTCCAATATAACCGCATCCGCTGGACGTCCGGGATTTCCGATTGGATTTATCTATTCTACGCAAAATATCTAAGTAGGTACGGTACATACTGGCTGGTGCTGATGTCTCAAACGTTAGCAACAGCCAGTATGTACTTAGATATTTTATCTTACTGGCAATGTGTTGACTTTTGTATGTTTTCACAGATGTTATGGCATAATATAGTCATTGAAAACAAGTGCATATTCTTTTCAGAAGCCGTCTGGACTCAACTGACTGGACTTGAATGAATACTTTACTGGAACCTACTTCGAATTGGAGTTTATACATAGCGTGCATATATTAGTTATGTTAGTTTCTGAATAATTATATAACATTATGTAATAATAGGTAATTATTACTTTTATTTTTCATAATTATTCTTTTCAAACGAAATGTGTTTAGGTACCAAGACCGTAGCAAATAGTTTTCACTTGCTACGGTTCTCTCTACGCTACGGTCTCTACATATTCCATTACCATTAGGTCGTGACTGCGTGTGTTGTTTAATTTTATAATATAATTTTATAAAATCTTTTATTGTAGACTACTAAGGTCCGTATCTAATTCTTACATCTATGTTAGTAATATAATATATTATTTTAACCTCTAAGTACATAATTCTGCAGATGTGATTGATAGATTCATCACGCCACATGTACCTTGGTGAATCTAACAAAGTCAAAGACAATGAGATATTTAGTTTCAGAGATTGTTTAGTTAATTAAGTTGTTGCCTTTTTCAATGTCTAAATATAAAACTAAATAAAAAAGTGTTGATCAATCTAAATATTATTCCCGGTAAGAATTGTATTATATAGACGCCACTTCTATCCACTAATATCTACGTTTCTATTCACTTTAGATACAACCATGGAGAAGGAATTCTGTCTTCCATAGATACAAATATCTGTAAAGTACTGTTGGAAGGAAAATTATTGCGATTCAAATGAATTACTATCTCATATCCTCCAAAGAAATCTATTCTTAGGATGAAAGAATACCCTTTGTGCTATGCCAGATTCAATTTTAAGCATATCCGTGCCAAATCCGTTAACCTATTCTGTAATGGGTCATAAGTAACAAACAGTCATCCAGACTTTCACTTTTACAACTCTAGTAATTTTCCTCTCGCAGTAATCTAAACAAACGAACGAATCACTTAGATCCACTCAATGTGAAAAAAATGCCTGTCAGTTGTCGGTGATCACTTTCGCGACCACATTTCGCAGTTGGTAGTTAAATTCGAGTTCGTTATAAAATCTCCAAATTAGTATTATTGGCATATAGGACCTACTATAAAGATACTGTATTAATATTTTAACTGACATACTTTATGCGAAGCATCGATCACATTTCCATAAATACTGAGTTGCGTCTATCTCTATATAATTCAATATGATTGTATGGCAGTTGAGAGCGTTACTCACTGGTTGCTCATAATTGTGTCACTAGGAAGGTATCTGCGGGTAAATATGAAGTACCCAGAGTATGCAACTACTTTGGAGACAGAACGCCTGACAAACGAGTACGTACCTACTTAATAGTTTTTTTTAATACCACTTAGGTGGCAGACAAGCGCACGGCCCACCTGATGGAAAGTGGTTACCGTGGCCTATGGACGTGTCTAACACCAGAGAAGCCACACTCGCACTGCCGACCCTGTAAACACAGAGTCTCTGTGCCGTCAGTGCAAAGGACAAAGCAAGAAAAACCTTTAGTCATCTCACTGACAGCACAAATTCTCCATTGAGCTCTGGCTACCCTACTCACCACTGGGAACACAACACGAAGTTATTATAACCGCAATATTCTGTAGGGCGGAGGTACTTACACAGTCGGACTGCTCAATTGGGCGGAAATACCGCCGTGTCCTATCTCCGCGGATATCAGAAATGAAACTAGAAAAGGCTAATTTGCCAAATTACTTCGAGAGCATTTAATAAACCAACTTTAATTATGTACTGTAATTTTTTTTTAATCCCTAATAGGTATATAATAATGTCCGCATGCAAATGTAGCAATATCTGTTTTTCTGTTCCCACAGTCAAACAGTGGAAACGGTTTTGTGGTGCCTTGTTCATATAAAAGTTGTATGTAACTATTCGTTAATAAAGATACATAATAATCATAATCATCATATAAAGTACCACACAACAGGTTTTCACCGATATTTATTTACATATTTTCCTCAGGAAGGTACATACACAAAACATCACCGAAGTAGAAATCAAATTGCATCGATACGAGGCACAACTTTTAAAGTCAATAGCAAGCTGCGGTCACTGCTTACCCCGACGGGAGAAAGGCATATGTATGTGACTAATTATATTCGTTTGACTAATTAATATTCCAAGATTTTTCATAATGACTGTTTCTCGGCGGTTTCATTGATGTAATGAAAAATACCAACAGTGTAAATATATATAAAATAATCTCATTATAATAAAACAATAACAAACAGAAATAGGTTTATTGTATCAATACACTGGCACAAATTAGTAAATGAAGCCGCATATAAATCTTCGGTGCCCAAGCCAATTCCTGCATGTTGCTGATTTATGAACGAGCCTCTGGCGCATGTTTTCCTTTATCGCATTCTTAAAAGTCGAAATAATCCATCTCATAGACAAGTAAGGGAGCTTAGCCCATTTTCCAAGGTCTTAGAGGTGCAGACTTTGATTGATACCAGGAAAAGCGTTTGGATAAAGAAACAAATTTTCTTTGTCGCTTCAAAACATTTTCTCACGAAATTCATTTTTGATGTTGCTTAGCACACTATTAGAACACGTGAGCATATCTAATAATATACGTATTTTATGTAGGTAAATACCATAAAAACGTACTGGGTTTTTATTAGGTATGTGTAAATGATACCGCACTTAACTTTTCCTTATAAATATTTTCACACATAGTTTTTAGCTCCGCAAATAAAATGCAGGAGTGTCGCGTTCGCTGGTGTGGCCACGTATTCCGAAATGCACCTGGCTACCTGCCAGCCATGGCTCTTTGGATGAGTCCCGGTAAAAGGGGAAGACCCAAGAAGTGCTAGCTTGACGTCTTAAGAGATGAAATATGTGTCATTTGTCCGACTGCCAGGTATGGCGAAAACTATACGAATATTAGCCGTAAAGCGGACTCTGAACTCCAAGATGAAACGCTGGAACTAAGTCAAATGTACAAGCAATGTTATAAAATCAAACACACTTATTTCTCGCTTTGCACAGGTAAATTACATATACCAAATATACCCAATGTTCGCGCCTTTACAGGTAACAGCTAAAGTGAGGTGAATCAAACATTTTTTTATGGCATACCAAAGACTCTACCTATACGTAGAGTCTTAGATCAGAGTCTTAGTCTCTGTAGAATCTTTGATGTCAAGCGACCTGTGCGATATCTTCTAAGTATATGTAGGTACCATAGTATATATCTAAATGTATTGGCGTTTAGCAAAAAATTATGCGATAAAACAATTTGCCTTTTTCAAACAATAGACTTTTGCTTAGACAGCTAAGGAAGCTATGCAGAAAAAATTAAACAAAAAAGTGCTAATTAGGTACATTACCTATGTACCTCATATAGGATGAGAAAAATCGCTCATAGCACTCCACCGACAACTGTGTAGGACATTTATTTTTATCATACAAAACTAATGGGCTCAATTTAAGCAATTTCTATTTAAAGAAAAGGAATATCTTTTTTCGTACGGCCATCCCCACAGTTACCAATGGAAGTGGTTTATATCTGGCTCGAACCAAATAAAACAATATGACGTCTCGGGTCTCAATTATCCGGGTTAATGGTGAAGGATTGAGTAAAATGGCGCACATTGGAAGAGGCCATGTCCAGTAGTAGATTGCTGAGGGCTAATTGATTGATTGAAGGTGATCCAATAACACAATTCACATCTCGCTCCCCGGATGATCCTGGGCCGTCTATTACTTTGTGATTACTCCCAGGCCTGCGCTTGGAGAACTCGGTCGTTACTTTGCCTGCTCTCCACTGCACCAACTGCTGATCAGAGGAACACATGGCAAGCTCCCGAGAAAAGGGTTGCCATGTGTTCCTCTATAGAAGATGGTCTATAGAGAGGACCACTCCCGTCTTGGTCTGAATTGGTCGTAGGCGGCAGTGTCCCCCTCAGCTCAGGATGCAGGCGCTGTCACCGTCTCCGTTGTTCGGGATGCAGCTTGTGGATGTTCCCGACCAAGCACCCCAGTTAATGTATACCCAGCGTTAGTCATACTTATACTCCTATCAGCAGTTTAATACTTTAAACCAATGAGTTAGTACGTGCTATTTTTAGTAAAGTCAATACACGTTGGTATGCATAATCATATCAGTAACATATCCAAGCAATATTATCATTTAAAAACATTTTTTTTTCTGAAATGATGTTTACGGTTGAAATCGTCACGTAAGGAAAACGCGTTATGATATATATCTTGAGATGTTACTTTCGACAGTCTAACTATGTTATATCAAGTTCTCTTTTTGTTCGATTTTCGAATAATTTGCCTATGACGCGACTGTCGTATTTCCTTCCAACCCTAAGAGTGAAGCGTAGCACCCAGAGGCTCATCAGTTTACCAGTAGGTAAGTGTATCTACCAACTAGCAGGTGAGGTGGCCTAGGCCCCGAAGATGTTAAATAGGAACCCATATACATTCGCGACCGCAACACTCTATAGTTAACTAGCTTTCTTTTTATCCTTTGTTTTAATTTATACGGTTGGTGATCCCTTCGAGAGATATAGATTGCATGAAATTCACTACACTTGACAGAAACTAGACCGAAACCTAACTATTGAACGTCTAGTTTTAATACAAAACAACAGCATAACTCCATGAGAGCTCTCAACTCTTCCAGTAAGTCTTTGAGCAGTAGGTACAGATAGAAAAAACACAAAGGGGAAAAAGTGTGCGGAACATATTCAGTATAGGAGATTCTAATACTGAAAACAAAAACCAACTGGTAGCAAATATACAATAAATAAATATAATGATAAGAAATAAATATTGTACGACATTCGACAAATAGTACTTACATAATGGTTATTTGCATGGCTTCTTTACTATATATAAAGCTACTTTAATGCGAGGGATATGCCTGTTAACCTCACCTCCGCCAACCAAAAGCGAGCCACAGACGTCGTGCGCTTTAGTCGGTTCGAGTCCGACATATCCTCTCCCACCGGCTCCGGTGGTGGAGGTATACGTGAGGATTGCCGCACGTAAAAAGAACAAAAAGCTACTTTAATATACAATATTGAAATTTAACAAGTATATAATCATTAAATTATTAAAGAAATATTACTTCATTTAATGTACAGAAATACCAAATTTCCACCGCAAATAATGCAAATCTTGATGTGAACCCAAGTAGTTATTTTAACTAGTACCTATCAATGGAAAAACCAGTGTCATAAAATATTTCCTAATTAGTTAGCTACTTCTCGGGGAATTCCCGTAGACGTAAGTCCAGCGCCAGTGTTGCCATAGAGAAATTTTAAAAACTACTGTTATAAAAGGAAATTTAAAATATGGGTAGGTAATGTAAACATTTGTCACCATTTATTTAAATAAAAATTCATTGCTAAATTTGTTGCTAAGTACAAAACATGAAAACGAGTTGACTGATTTTGATGATTTATTAATTGCTTTGCGTAGGTCATCGTCACGACACCGGGTACGAACCAGTAATTTGGAATGGGGGAGCGTGCCACCGTTAAGTCGAAGGTCGTAAGGTCCGATTCCCAATCATTCATGTATGTTATATATATTAACAAAAATTTATGTGAATATGGTTTATCCTTAACCTAGAACCCACATAACAGTTTCGTTTGGATCCAGATGACGCTATTCTAGAATATTTATTGCATATTTTCTGCAATATAATAACTTTGTAATCGTATGGCAACATAACTACATGAAAATCTAGAAGGATACACGATTCTAATGATTGTAGAGTGGAAGTATGAAAAGCCTATATATATATATCTATATATATAGTTGTGTATAATGTTTAGAGAGTATTAACATGACTCGTAACATAACGCTAGCACAGAACCCAGTATTACTATGTCAGCAGACTGAAGTTGTGGAATACCACATAGTAGATTTATATATATATACATAGGACGCTAACGCTACCCGTGACCAGAGGGCTGCTTTATTCCTTGCGCAAAGGATTGGTAAAAACAAGAAGTTAAACAAGTATATTAATTTACTACACATACCACACAGTGCTATTTATTTCCAAAGTAAATATTGCTGAACAAGCTTGTATAATGGCATTCTGGAATGTGGATGAACAGAGGCGAGTAGGTACTTACTTAAAACTCTAAATCAAGATACCTATATAAAAATGTATACCAAAGTAAATACTCCAGTCTCTGTATATTTTATATATTTTATAATAGAAATAAAGATTTCTTATTTTGAGACAGTCGTTATAATTGGTGGAAGCTAGTAGTTAATTGGTAGAATTAGCATAAAATTATGGAAAAGTTGTTGCATAAAACGGAATTCATAAACATTTGCAACAACAGACAGAACGGAGTTTTATTTCAGTTTTTCTTTAATAGGATAAAATATTAGGTAAATACAACACTTGAATCAATGTAGCAGAATAACCTACATAGTTTGCCAGTTAATAAACAGACAGTAAGGAGGTAGATACACGAACGATAACCTTATTTATTAGTATTTTTGTATGAGACAAAACAACACTCACGCAATTTTCAATATGGTTATATTAGAAATTGCTAGAAAGTAACCAAGTGTAACTATTTGGTTAAATATTTACACTTGGTTAACCTCAAAATATTGAACCAATAACACTTGAACAAAAACCTATTTCGGTACTAATTGTACCAAAACTTTCCTTTATTAATTTAAAATCAACCCTTCATGTCGAATCAGGAATCCGCTTGCTTTTTAGTAAACAAACCAAACTTCACCACTATTCAATAGATTAAGGTCGCATTCCGGTACTCTCCCGGGCGGGACGTAACCGCAGTGGAAAATTTGTTTTTCCGCTACGCTTCCATGATGTTCTCATTGTATAAATACGTTTTTTGGAGAAGGCATTTGAAAATATTTTCAATAACAATTGTTTTTAAGTAACTGTGTTGTCGAACTAATCCTGGTTATCGATGTCTGTGTTATAATATATAATAGTCTGTCAGCAAAACTGAACCAACCTGTAAAAATTCAACTTAAGATAAGAATAAGTGGTTCTAATTCAGTTTGCGATATTTAACCTTCACAAACAAATTAACATCCAAACATTGCAATTTAAATAAAAGCTAGTAAAAAGAAACATTTTCTCAAAACCTTGATCTCTGTTGATGTTTTTGAAACTGAACAAAATGTCGTTTCACGGTCGGTGAGCAGGAGGTATGCCAGCACGAGTTGAACACTGATTGGTCCAGGGCTGTCAACTATTACATTACGATTATTTAACTATTATATTATGTTTTAACAAAAAAAATTATATCACGAAAGACCAATAATATAACAATCGACTACCAAAACGCGCTAACATTTTTGTAGCCGTCATATAACTAGATGACACTTCAAAATGGCTTGCTATACCTAAGAAAAGAAATTTAAAATTCTGTCCTGTTTCTTTCCAAATTGGAATTTCACGATCAGTGATACTAATAACCAGTAAGGCATTGATTAAAACGTATACACCTATAAGTTTATTGGATAGGTACATTACGACAGCTATAGTTAACATATTTAACTGAGCTTATTATAATGCAGTCAATATTAGTACCAATTTAAGAACGGCAAAAAGTATACTAAGTATACTATACTGTATTACTACTAGCATCGTTCGAGCTTAACAAACCAACAAGATTACTCTTTATAATATTAATAAGTGTTAAATTATTATTGACTAGCACCGCGCCGCGGTTTCACCCGCGTAAATCCTGATCCCATGGGAATATCGGGATAAAAAGTAGCCTATGTTACTCACGAAGAATGTAGCATTCTAATGAAAAAAGAAATATTAAAATCAGTCCAGTACTTTTTGAGTTTATTCGTTACATACAAAAATACAAATCTTTCCTCTTTATAATATTTTATTATTGATGATTAAACAAAATGTCCATATATATTTTTCTCATTTCAATTATTTGATACTCAAGTAGGCAAGGTACTTGTCAAAAATAGGTGCAACCCTAGATTGACTGGTTCCGATAGTTACTAAGGCTGCACAGACACATTACCTAATTGTGTTTTCCTTGACACAAGTGATAGTGAAGTGATAATAAAATAATCTCCACGCAAGACATCTGATAGTAAAAAAACACGAACATCGTTAAAACGGGCTGAAAGGGGTTGAATGAGGATGACAATGTTTTATTTATAACTTTCATGGATACATTTAATTTACATATGTCTATTTCCCTCCGGGGTAGACAGTAGCCCGCCACTTGCTTCTAGACTTATATATAAGTCTTAAAGCTGCTTTTTTTTCGAATGAATTAATGACTCTCTTCAATATTCATTGAATTATTGGAATTAGTGATTAGCCTTTAGTCGCATTATGTCCAATTCGCAAAATGTCCAACTGTCCAATTCTCAATAGGTCCAGTTCGCAATTGGTCCAGTTCGCAGTTGGTCCAGTTCGCAATTGGTCCAATTCGCAATTGGTCCAGTTCCTAATTAGGGATCCTCCTTGATTACGAGAAGGGTCTTGACGCAGAACGTCACTTTCGCAAAATGTCATCGTGAAAATTTTGGTCACTTTAGCACAATGTCACTTTCGCAAAATTGTCACTTTCTTAGAATGTCACTTTCGTAAAAATGTCACTTTCTTAATATGTCACTTTCTCAAAAATGACACTTTCTTAGAATGTCACTTTTGCAAAAAAGATACACCTTACAAAATCTGGTAAGTAATTATTATTATCTTGTTTCTCATTTCCTTATCCCAGGTTTATGTGAGACCCGGACTTTTGGAAGGCATGCATTATAACTTACTAAATACGTATAAGTTCATAAATGTTTATAAGGTTCGTAATAAATTAGACGCCTTGTGTAATTTTTTCTACGAGTATAATTATATAAAAATCATATACATCTTTAATACTTAATATGTAAAACTAATATAATATTATCATAACTTATTAAATACCTACTGTCTTTTACTTAAATAATAATATCTTGATGAACTTTACTAATAATAATATGTGTTGTTATTATTATATCAACATAATAAAAACAACGATTTATTTATTTATCCTCCAAATGCTTATTTATATAATAATTATGCGTATTTAGTAAGTTATAATGCATGCCTTCCAAAAGTCCGGGTCTCACATAAACCCGGGATAAGGAAATGAGAAACAAGATAATAATAATTACTTACCAGATTTTGTAAGGTGTATCTTTTTTGCAAAAGTGACATTCTAAGAAAGTGTCATTTTTGAGAAAGTGACATTTTTACGAAAGTGACATTCTAAGAAAGTGACAATTTTGCGAAAGTGACATTGTGCTAAAGTGACCAAAATTTTCACGATGACATTTTGCGAAAGTGACGTTCTGCGTCAAGACCACGAGAAGCGTTTTATTTTGTAAACGTGTATTTATATATTGTTGTGTGTGAGTAGGTATATGGATATGTGAGGTATGTCAACGGAGCCCCGCGAATTAAATTAAATATTTCTTCTTGCATTACACAAGATATTACGCGATTTATGGTTTAAAAACGTTATGAGACTGAAGCGTCAAAAACGCCTCCCGTAATCAAGCACGACTCCTATTTTACAAACTGGGCCAATTTCGAATTGGACATTCTGAGAATTGGACGTTGTGAGAATTGGACAATTTGCGAATTGGACGTTGTGAGAATTGGACAATTTGAGCCCGCTGGACATTTTGCGAATTGGACATAATGCGACTAAAGCGTGATTAGTTTCACGCTGATCCTTTTAATTCCTAATATTCATCTTTTAATCCCTAATCTACCTCTTTTGGTTATTACAACTCACAAACAATATTATTATGCAGTGTTAGTAAATATTAAAAACAGTTGTCAGATAAAGTTAAGTAGGTTAGTGTTTATCAGAGATGTGTCAGATTGCTGAATATTCACGGACACGGATGAGACATAGCTACCAAGTTCCGTAAGCAGGAGATTATCAATAAACAGACTGCTATCAAAAAAGAAAATTTTTACAACCTCCAGGTACCTTTGAAGTCCTATCCTAAAAGCTATCCTATTTTATGCTGCAGGTTTATTGAAAATATCATGGCAAGTACTTTCAGGAAACATACAACACCGGTTGTACTCTCATTCGCCTGATGAATCCTGGCAATTAATCATCTAGTGCACGTTTGTTACAATTGACTGAATTCCCAGCGTCTTTATTTGGGTAAAGAATCTTAGAACCGAAATTACTAATATTCCCTCTAACCCCTCCAAGTAAGCTACATTGCTTGTGCTAGGAGTGGGTTCACGGTTCTATCATTATAATTTGGGTAATTTTAATGAAGACGTATCTCATGACATAGTCATTTACCAAAATCGGTTGCCGCGTGGTTTCCGGCAGAGTAGAATTAGGGCCACTCCGTCTCTTCCCATGCGGTGTCGTACAAGGCGACTAAGGGATAGGGCTGTTTAACATCTAACAATTATATACAGCCAGACTCAGCCACAGATGCATGGATCGAGTCAACAATAGTGCCCGGAATACGGCAATAGGCTCACCCCCTAATACGTGGGACCGAATACAGTTATTGGTGAAATGTGGGTGTTAATAACCTCTGCCTAACCCTCCGGGGATGGAGGCGTAATTATATGTATGTATGTATGTAAATCGGTTAAGTCGTTTAGTAGTTACAACGGAACAACAAAAATAAACTTAACTTTAAATCGAAATTTCCGATCGGAGTATGATAACATTTCATATTCAAAGTCTACCAAAACACACAAATCAACCAAATTACCAAGAATTACCTGTTTTAGCGCTCCATTAAAACAAGTTAAATATTATATTTAGATGATGAGCCAGAAACCGATTCCATCATCCATACTAATATTATAAACGCGAAAGTAACTGTCTGTCTGTCTGCATATTAAATTAAAAAATATTTACTGTATCGTAACAATAGGTTCTGAATATAATTAAATAGGCTAATGTGTATTTAATACAGTTCGTATTCATTAGTCATGACACTTATCCACGTGCCTGCATATTCCTCGTCAGTCAGTCTAAAATCATAAAGTGGTTAAACCAGGCCCGCTTGCTAGCACGAGCTAGCTGCTGGTATACCTGCGAATTAGTGAAAGAGTCTTGGCCATAGGTTTTACCACACACAGACCAAATACAAAATGAAAAGTGGACCATGAGATACCGACGTGCAAGCCCCAGATGCAATCCGATTATTTATAGTGAGCAACATATGAGTATTAGGTACACGTACAAGTGTGTATTACAAGCGTGTAGGGCCTCTATACAAAATGACATTCTATTAACGATACCTAACACCAGTGGAAATGTTCAGTAATGCTCACATTACTTACTGATCGTTTCCACATGATCATTAGCGTGACTACAAAAATTTAATGCAATTTAAGTAAAGTTGTAACAGTCACGAGCACGATCCATTAATAATGTAACGAATAGAAAAGAATTAGTTTGAGGTGATCCCGCTAGTGTTAAGAATAATTCAATTCGGTCACAGACCCAAGTTCTTCCAGACGCTTCAGTCTAAGTGCCAGTCAATAGTCAACTTAAAAATGACGATTTGGACCGATTAATGTTTTGCGATTGAAGCATTACTATTACAACCAAAGGGTATCGAATTATGTCAGTGATGCTGGTGGTACGTTTGGTTTAGTTCGTTAGGCATGAGCCTCTTTTCCAATGGGGTAGACAGAGACCACATGTTTCCACTAGCTACGATCCTAACGTACCACTTCCGCTTATTCTGGTTGCCCATTCACCCTCCCTTCATAAATCTTTTTCATAATTCTTTTGTCCATCTCTCTCTAGATGTCCGAACCATCCCTTTACACGCTATTCCTGACTCGGTTTCTCAACGTTACTCCAGCCTTTAATATTATATTATAATTGTTCAGTTATACTTCTCAGACCTCTCATTTCCACAGCTTTTAGTTTACTTTCATACTCCTTTGACAAAAACCGATATTCACTACCATACGTAAGTGTGGTTCATTTGCTAACTAAAATGCTACAATAACAAACGTGCTGTTTGTAGATTGTCATATTTGTTCAACTTATGTTGTAATCTTCTTATAAAAAATAAAAATGGTTGTTTCTAAGCGCTACACTCGAAAGCGGCTCGAGCAATTCGGCTAATTTTGTTTTTCATATTTTCGCAGTACTTAAGTTCCACAAAAGTGTTAAAGAAAAAGCTAGTTCTTGTAATATTTATACCTGTACAATGAAATAATTCAAGCAATCACTTACACGTATACTACTACACACACGGTTTAATAAGGAATAATTGTTCCAACATAAATATTTTTCCACCCTTGTTTTTCCTTAGGTAATTGTAAAAATTCCGCCCATCGTCTGAATTTTTCCGTAACAATTTTCGCGCGCTAGTGCGATGTCTACCTCCCTTTGTACAAAATTTAGCAACCTGCCGACAGGTGTTGACTGTTGACACTTCACCAGATTATTATTGTAGTTAACCATTATGAACAATATTTATCTTACCTGTTAATATATGCCTGCAAATATAAATCATTGAGGTGTCGTAGCACCGTTTTCATACTAACATTCTTTGTTTATATTAGCAATGAGCTGTCGTGGAAAATTTTCACATCCTCGTCCAATACGCAGAACTTGATTTTTAGATACCTATGCTATTTATATAGAACAGGATTACCTCTTCGTTTTTTAATAAGTTACACGTGAATATGATATATTTAAGGGCCAGCTTTTAAAAAATATGAATAGGTATTCTCCAACAAAATTGTTTACAATTGACGAATGTTTGGGTTTTGACGTTTATGACATACATTGACAACTGTCATATGCGTCAAATCCCATACAGTCATTCAAATCTACAATACGCCGGCCAAAGAATTATCACTTGTGGCGGAGGGGCTGGTGATTAGCGGATATAGGGTTAGGCTAAAGCTTTTACGACAGCGACTGCAACTGACCTCAATCTTACTTTAGTAAACCTAATCAATCAATTAATCAAAGGAGGAGTAGGAAAAAGGACTCCGAGCTTTTTGTATTAAATTAATTGAACTTGAAAATCAGTGAATGAATATTGAATGCGGGAAGGAGTATGGATACACTGAATACCAGCCCGGGTAATCTTGTTTTAAACTTAATAAAGAATACAATTTCTGTTAACATTTTAAAGCAACGTTTATAAATGAAAAATATTTAGAATTATTCAATTGCCAATATTTGGTGAAAAAGTTACCAAGTCCATATTTTCTTGTTGGAATAATACTTTATACCGTAAGGTGCTGGAATAAGTGGACTACACTACACAATACTACACTAGAATAACTTGCATTATATTGAACAACCGTGAAATATTTCAGTGAATCTTGAAGTGCGCTTGAAGCTTGAATTAATTAATTTATAAAAACATATTATGGCATAAGTGGTAAATCAAAGTAATCACAACCGAGTGGCATACCTTTTTGAAATAATACCTGCTTTTGGTACTCATTTAGTTTCCTGTTTTATTTATATTTGCAAAGCTGTAGAAACCGCGGTAGCCTTGTGGTATGGGTAATGGACTGCTGAGACGAGGTCTCGGGTTCGATCCCAGGTTTTACCATGGCGCACACCAATGACTTTTCGATGCTTTTCGAAGTTATGTGTGTATTTATCGCAGGTTTATAAGTGCCCGGTTAATGGCAATAGGCTCGCCACCTATTACATTGGGACCTAAACATAAACTGGCGAAATGTGGGTGCTAGCACCTCTGCCTACCCCTTCGGGGATATAGGCGTGAGTTTATGTATGTATGTAAGTATGTAGAAACATGAGAGAATATGTGAGGCATTCGACAAACTACTTAATAACTTTTCACTTATGTGCCACAATGCTGTAATGAATATATATATGTGTATATATATATCATATAGTTACACATATTCTATGCCTGAGATAGGAGAGTCAAACATGGCACCGGTGGAGGACTATGATCTTATATATAAGCATAAGAAATATAAACGCCGCGTGGTTGCGGGCAGAGTAGAATTAGGGCCACCCCATCTCTTCCCACGCGGTGTCGTACAAGGCGACTAAGGGATAGGGCTGTTTAACACCAGACAGATATATACAGCTCAGACTCAGGCACAGATACAAGCCTCGAGTCAACAACAGTGCCCGGAAGACGGCGATAGGCTCACCCCCTATTACGTGGGACCGAAAACAGTGGTGAAATGTGGGTGTTAATTCACCTCTGCCTAACCCTTCGAGAATAAAAGCGTGATTATATGAATGTATAAGAAATATAAAGAGTATTTTAAACGTAAATGTAAAACAAGAAAAAAAACTAATTTCGGCCAAACTTTTTGCAATTTGATAATGAGGTTCTTTTGTCAAAGTGTGTTTAGGTACCTTATAATCATTGCATTTTTTTTAAGTTGTGTTGTATAATACTGCTGCGAATATTTGCAAATATCTCATTATGTGTTTGACATTGACTGTACAAAACGTAAGCAATTAATATGTATTTGTAACGCACACATGGTATATAGTACCTATTAGGTATATGAAAAAGTAAGTGTGTTTAAAATTTCAGCACTTGTTCAAATAATTATTTAATTGAACATATTAAACTAAATATATTTTATGGCCACATTTGTAATTTTCAAATGCAAAGCAATTGATATAATAAAATTAAATCAAAAGGTATTTTGTTCTTAACCACTATCTGAATGCTTTTTGTTTTGTTCGTTTATATTCTAAAATATTCAAATGTGAATCAATTTAGATTGCCCCCACTTCCACCACAATCTTTTCTGCCAAATTTTGTACAGAGTTTTGATAAAGTAATCGAAATGTCTGTAACGACAGGTGCGCGCATTCGTGCGGTGGAGTATTAGACTGCTATGAAAGAGATCGCGGGTTCGCAGCCCGCTCATTACAAATATTTTATGGCATACATGGGGGTGTCTACGGTATATTTTTTGCGCAGTTATAAAAGTAAATCTATCTATGCGTATGTTTATAATCTTCATTCTGGTAGATAGGTACTCATATTGTAAGAGAGTTAAGCCATATTTACTTTTAGATAGCGTTATACAATTACTAGCAGTTGCCGGCGTCTCTGCCCGAATGAAACACTTTATCTGCGCCATAACAATTTTTCTTTCCATAAAAACGTTCTACAAAACATAAGGGAATTTTATAAAAGATGATTTAGGTACTCTTACTTATATCGGTGCAGTCATTTTCATGTTATGGCGTGACCAAGGCAATTAGGAATTTTATTTTAAATCTGTCATATCAGAATTTTCATATTTAAAACAATGAAACTGATCCAATCATTTAAGAAACTTTAACTTGTGATGTAATGCTGTGCATTCGGAACGTAATTGAAATTTCAGTCTGATTACAGTTTTATTAGTTTTTACTTTTGATTAAAACCACTGACTGGGTCCCCCGGCGACGTTTTGAGTCATTACAATATTTATAGGTCTATTCGATGACTTTTATACCTATAGATACTCATTTATATTATAACTCGTAAATTTAATTAACTCACTTATCTAGCTTCTGCGTTCTATTCCAAATTTGAAATTGCACATTAATTTATTTAGTTATTTTATTTCCTATATTGACACCATTTCTGTTATTAACAGCTTGTCTACTTGTGACATAGAAGTCGCTGGGTTTATTTAGTGAACTAATCCCATCTTCACTTCTACTACGACTAGACACACTTATACACAAGCAAAATTCATAACTCCGCTTACGACTTACGACTTGGCTGTAGAAACTCAGGGACCGTTTTTGTTTACGTGCAAATAGTTCCCCCCCCCCCCCCCCTCGATCCAATGGGAGTGGTTATGTCGGACTAGAACCAACTGAAACGCACGGCATCTGCGGGTCGTTGTTGGTTGCCGAAGTCCAGTCGTGGAGGCATATCGCTCGCAACCTGTTCAACCCAGAGCCATCTCTCTCGATCTGATCCTCCTCGAGAAACCCAAGGACCAGTTAATTTTGTTCTGAACAGCTTATCTACATAGAAGTTAATGGAAAAAACAAGCAAAGCACTAAATTAGTTAGGTCGCTCGCCAGTACACATTGTTATAAATAGTGCGTATTTAATGACAGCTATAGTGAGATGCTGTTCTAGGAGAAGTCTTTGAATAAACTGCATGGAGTTTACATAGGTGTAAATTCTATGCAGTTTATTGGGCACTTCCACAGACTTACGAACAGGGGATAGATATATAATAATTCACTTCCATCATAAGCAAAGCCCGTGACAAAAGACTATGACTTAGAAAAACAAGAGATGCAATAGTAATTTTAGGTAGTTTCCTCGCCAGTTGATATTACTCGTACGTAGAGGCACAATACCCATGAAGGCTGTTTAACATCTGACAGGCATATAAGTCAACAATAGCGCCCATAAGACGGCAATAGGCTCATCCCCTATGATAAAGGCTTGATTATATGTATGTAATACCCATCGATCGATAGTGTGGGTATACCTATATTCATAACAAAACTGATTCGGGGTATACGTGGCATTGCCAAGATCATCAGCGTCCAAGCCAATCTCACCTGCAAGCTGGTCTACTAATTTATGGAAGAGGTTCTGGCCCCTAAAAGGTCAATATAAAACCGTAAAAACGTAAAAAAGAAGTATAAGAGAGTGGACTCCAGGGTTTAAAGTACATCGACAGCAGACGAAAATGAAAAATCTAATTTGGGGGTGTAGGTATACCTTTGCCCAAATATTGTGGGAGGTATTAGAGCGTTTTCGAGCGAGGAACGAATCCGATATCAATTTCAGCTCCGATAGACAGAAAGTAAAATGTATGAAATATGTTTCTGTCTTTCACATTGTCCAGCCCGATATCGGATATCGGAGCTGACACCGCTGTGTTCACCCAATATCGGATATTAATGTCAATCAGTCACCACCACAGCAAAATAATTTAAAAAAAAACAAATGTCATGTCATAATTCAATGGTAGAGATTTCTAAGGAATTTGTGGTTGAGCTTATGGCTAAATTCTTTTGGTTGTTACTATCGAGCATATGAACGTATCCTTGAAGTTTCGGACGGATTTATCGAATGTCGGCTACCGTCGTCCGACACCGATATCGGCCCGGATAATGTGAAAATGGCCTTAGACTATATGTTTTGATACACATCCTACAGCATCAAATCAGACCTAGACTGAACAATTAATTGTTATGGTGCTTAGATTACAGCAGTTGGGTTGTTTGCTATTGTTATCTCGTTATTGTTATCGCATATATATAGCAAATTCTAGTAATTTTCTAGGACATTCTACACGGCTCTAGATCTAAGGTAAGCGTAGCTTATAACATGGGTTCTAGAATACGGATAAACTGAGCTAAACCTCTAATTAAACCATAAAATCTAATGCCACGGCACTGAATCGTCAGTTTTAAAAATAAAACACTGAAGTGCCTACAGTAGTAATTAACAATGAAATTAATATTTAAACTAACGTCAATATTTTAACTGACTGTATCTAATTCTATAGGTAATAGACTCGTTTTGGTATCCGTTTCAAAAAGTAGGTAGTAACCGTTATGAATAACGAGAAATATTCGAATTCGATTCGAATAGATCTAATTGACGTTTCAATTACACAAGATGCTCGTGCTGATGTATCAAATACCTCACAGAGTCAGATGTCAGATGACAGAGAATGATGAGAGCAGAACTCCTCAACGTCTAGGTACTAGTGAACTCTTGAATTGGAGCTTATATAGTTTGACTTAACAGGTCCAATATATTACATTGTGGTAATGGGTTTATTTATATCTAAATAAATACTTATAAATGTAGAAGAAGCGAAAGATGTAAAGTATTGCAATTGGAAAAGTGTTGTCTGTAACTAACGCAATGGAAAACAGTCGTGATGATATGTATGGCAATATGTCTCAACTGTGGTGAATAAAATTTACACTTAATTCTTGAAGACGTTAGCAACCGTAAACAACAAACAATTAAATCTGACATGGGAACTAACAAAGGTATATTACCTTTGTTACATTTGACGTAAAAAGATATTGTAAACCTACCTTCACGGGTTAAATCATCAATTGTTCTTTTTAAAATAAATATACTTACAGTTTCAAAGGTCCGGTGCAATACCCTAAGGACCTTGATTAACACCAAGAGGCAAAACGTTATTGGTGAGTCCGGAAACCCCGCTACATTAAGTTTTCATATCCGTCATAATATTTATCATAATAAGTATTAAAAAACGCACAGCCATATTTATTACTCTTACTAAATAAATATAAATGCAATATAAATTATAGCCACTGTTTATAATGCAAGATAGAAATAGTCACTCACCCAATAAATTGTAATCAGTCGATCGCACGGTCTCGGCAGTCGTAGTTGACGTCGTCGCGGTACAATGCGCGTGAGTGTAACGCGCGTTCACAGGTGACTGAAGGAGGCCGCGCACGCGCCGTTTACAGTAGATAAAACACACTGTTCTAAGCGCCCAATCAGGTTTACGGCTAATGACTATGACAATGACTATTCGATTCATCACAGCTGCAGTGAATCGATTGTAAACGAATGTAGAATTTAAATTTACTACTTATGAACGAATAACAAACTGTAGTTATACTACAGGTACCTATATCATCATTCTGTCTTTCTTTAGGCCGTCCGCTGCCTCATGCGTGTCACGAATTTGGGCGCGCGCACTTCGTACAAATCATAGATACTTTTTGTACGAAATCACACCATATTATTTAAGAGATTGTTTGGTATGTTTATTTTTATGAAGTTGTATGTTGTATGAAGCCCCGATAAGATCTTACCTTTTAACCAGTACATCTGCTTATTGATGCACAGACTTTCCTCTAGGGGCTCAGGTCCAACGGCAGTCGCTCTTGTAAAAATCATCCAAACCAAATCATAAAAAGAGTAAAACCGGACCCCTGGTTTCAAAATCACACATAACAATCGTTCATCTACATCGTTTGAGCTATGAACTCAATATACAACCACCCATTGCAGTACTTGTTAACCTCACCTTCGGCAACCAAAAACAACCCACAAGCGTCGTGCGTTTTAGTCGGTTCGAGTCCGACATAACCTCTACCACCGACTCCGATGGTGGGGTAATCGTGGGGAAATTCCGCACGTAAAAAAACTATTGCAGTATTATTTCTGACGCCTCAGAGATGGTTCTTAACAAAAAAGCACGGTAATGGAGTAACGGGATTTTTTCACTTATATATTCTCGGGCAGAGCCGAGGTCTGGACCACTAATATAGATATATAATATTACCAATAGTACTCTCATACTGCCGTATGTGTAATTTATACATATGATACTACATAGGTATAGGGGTAGCTTAGATAATGTTTAAATAGTCTTTGAGGGGTAGTCCGTATTTTGGTTTTTTTACCAGCAACAAATAAGAAAAGAGTTCGTAAGAGGAGGTTTGCAAGTTGCACCAGTGAACTACGAGCATTAGTTAAAAAAAAACAATCCTTTCAATTAGTGTTTGATGAAACTTGCAGTGTCCTAAACTGAAGTAAAATTAAGGCAGTATATGACTTTGAAAAATTACGATCTGGTTATTCCGAAAAACGAACCATACACTAAAAAATCCTTCCTTTCTTCATCGCTCATTCGATCGCATCCACATGTCACAAGATGTGGCGAGAATAAAGGCCCATCACATAATAGGTAGGTACGTGATTAATAGCTCTGTCGTGATAGGTATCTGTATCTAGTTTGCACATCCTTAATTTTAGTGATTGAATAATTAGGTATGACGAGCAAATAGGTTGCGTGCGATGATAATTTGACGGGTATTTGTCTTCTAATGGAGTTCACTAAGAATGGCAAGCGGTTGTGATCCTACTTCCTACTAATGTCTGTATTAGGGTATATAATATTAGGGTTCTGATTCCAAAATACAATACTTTTGTATTTTTACTTTCATTCTAACTAAAACATATATTCAGCCATCTTAAATAATTCTTATTTTTGTCCTACATTTAGACGCCGACTCAGCTCGACTGACTCAGCAACTCGGCCGAATTCAGTGGGTACAGAATAAACGTTGTCTACAGAGAGATATGTTTTAAATAGCTTTAATTATTAAAGAAGTTTTGTTGTCATGGTCATGTTCAAAAAACATGAATACTGGTTAAAATGACGGTGTAAAAGATGTGCTTAAAGCCGATTGCGTGTAGTAGGTATCCGTTCTGTGGACCATTTTGCTTATTTTTTATTTCCTTATATATACATATTTTCAAACATTAGCCTTTTATTATGGGAAGTGCGTATTATTTTTAAAAAAATCCATTAGATTTTTCAAGCAACAGATAATAATATCGGTTATAGGTTTATATTATCATCTGTAGACATAAAAAGTCTCTTCTTATAACTCGATAAAATTGAAAACTTTTTTATTTTTTATACAGAACACGTCAATTAGACTTCGCCTTGCCTGAGTGTAAGCTGAAGGCAAAGTCTCAGAAAAAAGGGTCACCATTACTTACACATACCATGTGACAATGGTGACACTCAGCTTGACGGCCTCATCATATGCTTTTTCACACCCCGCTTTAAGGACCCGGGACTGTAGGAAGAAGGAAACACGTGAGCTGGTAATGAATTCCAGGCCTTAATGGTGCGACAGAGGAAAGAGTCACCGAACCGCTTGGTTCTTGATTATTAATAATAAGTCGGTTCATATATTCTATCAATTAATTATTTATCAACTCGGAGATTAAACCGCTTTTTGGCAGCTCATGTTTTGACTGATAATAACAACTGCCGTATAACCTCTAACCCTGAGAGAAAAGTCGTTTAGTAAGTGCACCGACTCGAAGGTGAGGTTGGCTTGGCCCTCTAGAATGTTGGTAGTGCCAGCAATCGATCATTTCTCACAATTGTGCCTAGTCACGGGCCGGCGAGACATGCACTACCGTGATAATAACAACTATCGCAGACAGACGAACTATTCAGTATCAGCCTATTGACATCTGGTAAACAAGAGATATGAATGAATCATCTTATCTTACTTCAAAACTTTTAAACATAAGGATTCAAATGACTGTCAGATAATAAAAATCATGTTATAAATATTTAGGTGTGAATTTGCAAGGTAAAAAAAGTTATTTAAAAACCATTAAAAAGCCGGGGGTCTTTTTATTTAGTCAGGAAAAATATACCTACCGCATTCACAGGCGCTGTCGCAGAGGGAGGCCGCCCCCCCTCCCCTCCCTCTGGGACCGCGGACCACGGGGGCCATGACCAAAATCGAGCAAGTCGAATAGAAAAGTCGTCTAAAACAAACGTTACAAAATAATGTAAATTAATTTTATTTCCCCTATTTGGGCTTTTAAAGTTAAGCATCAGATGCTCGTAAAGATTCTATGGACGTTTTGCTACATAAACCGAATAATGCTGAAAGATATTTTTAACTTATTTGTAAAAGCACAAGCGTCCAACAGAAATATCTAAGCCGTCATCGAGGGCACTGCTCGGACTGCATGAACATAAACGCTGGTGTCCCACAAGGCTCCATGTTGTCTCCGATCCTGTTTCTACTACATATCAATGACATGCTGTGTTATGGCTCCAATCATTGTAATGCGGACGACAGTACCAGGGACACTTGTTACACGGTTCATGCAAATATCCCTCAGTACGAGATGAAGGAGAGTCGCGAACTCAAGACTATTCTCTCTGGAATATCCGTTTGACGACGACTAAACCTAGTCCAATTCAACACCATTGAGACACAAAAGCATGTATATTCACCGCTAAGAAAGCCTCATTTATTGTAGCGCCGCAATTCCTGGGCACACCGCTTACCATTTCGTCGAGTATCGGGATCCTTAGTGTCAATATCTCCAGCGAAGTCCACTACCGCAGTCATTAAGAGGACAGGATTAAGTTGGCATCAAAGAAACTTGGAGTGCTCACAGGACGAAGCAGTACGTCACTGTGGGGCAGCGACTCCTCCTCTATATGACACAGGTTCCGCCGCACATGGAGTACTTCTGTCACCTTTTGCCGGAGTACCTGCATACCAGCTTGATCTTTCAGGTGAGCCGTGTGCTAGTCTGTCACCAAAGTAGTATAAAAAAACCATTATCGACAATCTGGCGCAAAGATTCCGCTTGGGGTTGGGGGTCAAACGCTTGGACTAAGAATTAAAATTTCTCAAAATAAAAATCTCACTTCCCTGTACCCTAAATATGTTGGTATTGGTGTCTTAAAAGCCGTGGTGGGTACATCGCGGGGTCGCTGAAGAGAATACTTACACTTGCATCGTGATTGACACTTGCGACTTGCAACTGGTATTTACAAGATTTATTTTTTTCCTTATTGACCAAAATATAATGAGCGATACGGAGATCGAACTGGTCTCCGTCTGACTCATGAAAGAGAGCACTGACTGGCTGGAAGTCTTGGAAAATAGTACTGACACGCTGTGAGTTATAAGTACACTGCGGTATTTACACGTCAGGGTTTGTTATTTTTCCAAAAACGTCATTGTTACAGGAAAGATTCATGATTCAATGACAGCTACTCACTATCATTAGACCTCCGATGGACACGAGTGTCATAAGTTTAATTCGTTTATCTCTGTATTTATATGTAGTATTTGATATCACATCTCCTTAAAATTATATGTGATGTCTGTTAAACCTGTGTGGAAAGCAAAACATATTTTTATGAACGCACCTGCATACCCGTTCGTCTCGATGCAAACACAGGCGTTGAGGTTTGTCGACAATCCCATACTCACAGGCGGTGGGGAACCTCTCAGCTTCAGGAGGGACGTTACTTCGTTTTTTTTTAAAGAATATTAGAACCGAAATTACTAATATTCCCTCTTATCCCTCCAGTTAAGTTAAACTGCTTGTTCTAGGAGTGGGTTCACGTCAGTAGTGTAATGACCAGGATTCGAATCGGGGACTAGTCGATCGTAAGGTCGAGTCCTTAACCACTAAGCTACCAACGCTTGACATTCGAATGAAGCTAAAATAACTTCATTTTCATTGACGGCAGAACATGCCACCATGGCATGTTATGACATTGACTTGACTTGACTAATAAACATACGCCTGTAAATTCCCAAAGATGTAGGCAGAGATATAATAACACTCATATTTTGCCCTGTATTTTGGATACCGAATCAAGGAAGACTAAGGACGTTTTTTCCACTTTCTTGGGAATTATATTATATTGAAACTCTGTAACCTGCATAACACGAATCACATAGATAGGTACATGAGATACGAACTCAGATTCGCATTTTGCCTAGGTCACACAGGGAAAACTTCGAATTTAATTACGTTGCATGGCAGGCCTACTGAGTTGTCACGTATTATGTAGGTACTCCACGTACTTTGAGAATATAACTTAATTTAAGTAGTTCGACTTGATTGCAGATCCTCTCACTGGTGATCTACTCTTTATCCCATAGTAATTAACCACACAGTTTCATTTTATTATTTAGCCTATAGCACACATTAAGCTTCATCTTTAATATTGTGTGTAGGCTTAAAAATATTTAAACAACACGTAAATTAGGTATGGAAGTTGCTTATTTTTAAGCAAGCAAGCATATTTTTACATACATTAGCAACCTCTTACTAAATTTATCACCGAAATTACCTGTAGGCAATCCACAAACAATATATTATAATTAAATTTCTACGGTAGTAAATCATCATTAGACATATATTAGCATTACAATACCTACTTGAATATGCGCCTCACGTGTGGCCGCACGTTCTCTGCTTTTAGTAATTAAGGGTCACTCCTCACTCAAAGAGCCGCAGACGGTAGTGACTGTTTGAGGCCAAATATTACAAACTATTATGGTCTTAAAATTTATAGTCATTTGAAGGCATAGTGCGACGCTGCCACGTGACTTGATGAACCTTCTACCAACTATTCAAAACGAGTGCCCGTGCAGCTGTGCTCTTTTAGTAAGATTTGAATAGAGAACAGAAAAAAATTGTGCTACATTTTATCATCGCACCTCTCGCCACATTGCGACCTGAGACAGTGCGCACTGTGCGGTATGAAAGAAACTTCATCCCACGCACACTCAAGCTGTGGAATGACCTCCCTGCTGCGGTTTTCCCAAGCACCTACAATATGGGGTTCTTCCAGAGGTCAGAAGGTTTCTTAATGGTCGGCAGCGCGAGTGTGACGCCTCTGGTTTTGCATACGTCCATAGGCCACGGTAACCACTTCCCATCAGGTGGGCCGTGTGCTTGTCTACCACCTAAGTGGAATAAAAAAAATGTGTGATACAACAGATTTAGTAGCGGAACCGCTGTCGCCAAATTCATATATAAAACCAGACCCTCGATTCTACTACAGCAAAACCACTGTCACACCACAAATGCTGCAAAAGAGGCATTAAATTTTGGACTTAATTTCTATACGACTGAAGTCCAAAATTAAATGAATAATGTTTATACTTTTTGGTTCACTGCAAAAAGCTTTAAAATATTTTCTTTTTATACAATTTTATGGACTTTAATGAAATTGCTCTAAAATATAAAATTAATGCAATTTTTAGCAGCGTTCGTGGTATGACAGTGGTTTTGCTTTAGCAGATAACAATATGACTGAAGGATGAAATTGTACACTCTTGCGAGTCTCCGCATAAGAATGACACGCGTGCCACTTCACATTTCCGTGGATTTGACTCTTATAAGTCCTAAGCAGGCATATCTATTAGCGTGCGCAGAATAGCGAGTGAAGAACATAAGTTCACGACACGTGAAAAACGTCGCCAATAGAAACAATAGCTTCTATGTTATACACGCTCAAATAACACTTAGAACAATCAATTGGCAGAATTGATTGTTCTAAGTGTTATTTCAGCGTTAAACTAAAAAATATTTTACCATAATACTTAGTTACTATGTGTTGTTATTGTGTATACAGTACTCCAATATTCACGACGTCTAAATTGCTTTTCAGCAGCCATGGTCTGGTTACGGATTTACTTTTTAAATAAATAATTTAGCCGCTCCACATGATGGCAGTCGTTCTCGTAAATATAATAATCATTTTATTCTCAGACATCAGTCTATATGTGTTAGTAACAATGATCTTATAACTATTTTAGTACTACATTAAACAAATTTATTACAAAATTTCAAAATAAATCAAGTGCGCACGCTAGCATGTAGGCGCAATGTGTGTGTTTAATAAACGCATTTTCTTGCTTTCTTTCAATCCACCTTTGCAGGGCTGGAAGGTCCCACCTATGTAATATATAATATATAATATATAATATATAATATATAATATATAATATATAATATATAATATATAATATATAATATATAATATATAATATATAATATATAATATATAATATATAATATATAATATATAATATATAATATATAATATATAATATATAATATATAATATATAATATATAATATATAATATATAATATATAATATATAATATATAATATATAATATATAATATATAATATATAATATATAATATATAATATATAATATAAATATTCTACAACATTCTACACAACGCTACCTAGACCCATGGTAAGCATAGTTTAACTAGCTTGTGTTATGGAATCTAGAATACGGATATACATACTTAAATACTTTTTTTTTTGTAAATACATACATATTATACATAGAAACACCCAGACCGATGCAAACACCCATATTCATGCATACAAATATTTGCACTGAGCGGGGATCGAACCCGCGCCTCCTGCGTAGCAGTCGCGTTCACTACCGCCACGCCACCTATCAAACAATATCTTCAGGATGCTGTTGGTGCTACCTAGCAATCGAGCAGACTTTGACGCGCTCCGCTTTCAATTATAGCGTAAAAATCATCGCAATGTGCCTCCGCGAAAAATATGATACGCTACAGAACCACGGCAGGTTCAGCAGCACGCGGAAGGCATTGTTGTACTGAACTCGTAGTGCACTGTACGCCTGTTGGGTGAAGTCGGCCCACAGATTGCACGTGTAAAAAGACTGGCAATACGCTTTGAAAAGTGTTAGATTCACTGGTGTTGTACACCGTGAAAACCTGCGCGCCAACATGTTACAAAGGACGTACAGCGCCCTACGCCCCCCTGTCAATGTCTAGATTATCTGACGAATCATCGACGACCCAATGGCCTAGATACTTGAACCTATTAACGATTTTTAAAGGTATACCGCATAGAGTGACGGGGGAACAATTAGGTAACATTTAGTACCGGCTTTAAAGATATATGTATATATAAGTTCACTCTTCTTGGTATTATACATAAGACAATGAGTCGCCGCATATGATTCACAGATGTTTATCAGCTTAGGTAAAGCACCGATCGACGGGCTCAGCAACACCATATCATCCACGTAGATTATATTATTTATACAAACCCCATTAATAGAACAGTGATGTTAATGTTGCTGAACTCACCGATCAACCCATTCAAATACAGATTAAAGAGACAAGGCGAGGATATACCACCTTGCTTAACGCCGCACTCTAACCCGTACAGGACGATGCGCGCATTCTTCCAATATACCAATATTCGAATCAATATTTAAACAAATATATGATTTCCAGTGATAAAGTAGTATCAAAGCTACTATGCTTCTTAAAGTAGTGTAGCTTATTAAAGATTATATGGTAAAAATTAAATTTACCATATTATGTGAAAGAGGAGTGAGTGCTCACCGTCAAACCGTCTCTCTCAAACCGTCTCGTGAAAATGAGGCCTAGCAATAAACAGTAAAGCTTCATTTTTGTTTTTTTTTTTAAATAGGCGTCACTTAGAAAAGAGGGTCCCCATTACATACTAATACCTCTGAAACATTTTTGATGTTTTGTTTTCTCACATCCAATTCAGAAAATTAAACTTATTTATTAAAGACTATATGGGTTCTAGACATACATACCGATCCAAAACGTTCATACCACAGAACTCGGCATCGGATCCGCGAACTCTTTCTACAACAACGTCCGTAAATCATTACTATGCACTAAATACCATATTTTTGACTTCAACCGGAACAAAGGACTCCATTCTCACGGTTTACAATCTTTTGTTCGCCCATAGTTTATGAACGCTTTGTAATCAAAGCTATTTTTCTACTCTCATAACGTCATCGTGTATGGTCTACGAAGTAGGCCCCAACTTTCCCACTTTGCCGTGGACGTGCCTATCAAACTCTTGGTACCCACAAAAACATGAAAATATTGATACTGTGTAAGTTAAAAAGAAATAAATTATGCAAATTACTTACGTTTCATAGTTCAAGTACTGGAAATGAAATATCTTTGCCAATATAAATAAACAACATAATAATTTTACATAATAAAGGAGTTATTTGTTATACAATAATGTTAACGGGAATTAACGCGATCATGGTATACGTACAAACATACCTTAGGTTTGCCTGAGATAGACCTGTCGTGGTCTCAGGCTGATTCATGGAATGCGATAGTTTAAAAGAGGTAGGTATTTGTTTGCAAATAACCGCGTTTGAGAGTATGGTAAACACTTCTTAAGAGGTTAAATCATATTCCACAATTCTCTGTTAGATTGGTCGAAGTGGGGCTAATAAGCATGTCTGGTTGATTTAACGTCCTTCCAGACTAAACAGGAAGCCAGGAATTACTGTTAGCAAGCAGCACATTCAGTGATGTAATCTTGTTGGGCTCGAGAGCTGGACATATTGTATGTAAATTGTATTGTTCACCTACGTCTGCTATTTTTACGATGAGCCATTGAACTCTTGGGTAATGCAAGTTGGAGAAGATAGACTGACAATCTACGTCTCAGATGATCGTACGTCCCGTTTTGATAGAGCACTGAAATGATCTAAATTTATTTTTTGACTAGTAATAGTGGCAATGAAACTTGCTAAACAATAGTGCAGGGAAATAAGTAAATAATGTTTATTGCATGGAAACAAAGTAAACAAAATAATAAATCAGTAGTTACAATACGACGATCGCTGAACAAGACTTCTGTTATGCATCTATAACTTATACTAAAGTACATCATACATAATGTTTTAGTGACTAACTAAAAGATTATGTACTATGTAGTTACTAGTTGTTTACAATGTTAAGAAAGAACTCTACTAAGATAGGTACTATACTATAATGGACAGTGTTCAGATCAGTAGTATATGGAGTTCCTGTACTTGGGGCAGGTGGCCTGGCATGGGAAGCTACAGTAGGTACTGTCAGCAAACTATCATATTTGGCACTTCAAATGTCACTCACTGTCTTTTTCTTTATCATACGCACTACAATAACTGAACACAACTCTGTCGGAAAGTAACTCAACTTTTTATTAAATACTAGCTTTAGCCCGCGGCTCCGCCCGTGTGGATGTCGGTTCCCAGGGTGGACAACCCTTATCACTAAGGGGTATGAAAAATAGATGTTGGCCGATTCTCAGACCTACTTAATATGCTCACAAAATTTCATGAGAATCGGTCAAGCCATTTCGGAAGAGTACGGGAACGAACATTGTGACACGAGAATTTTATATATAAGATTATTGATTTACAACGCAACGTAAAGTGAAATCCTATCGACAATATAACTAGGTCCAGTGGTCAAGAGTAGGTACTATCAGCAACCGAAAGCTAGTTTGCTACCATAGCTACAAAGCTTAACTTGACCGAAACCCTAAAACGCGGCCAAAGTTGAAATGTTATCTATTATGTACAAGTATAATAGTTTGCCCTGTACCGATCTTGGTATCAAGGTTCCAAATATGTCAGCACATTGAGTTAAGGAAATAACATGTACATAGTCATTGACACGTGGTGGTGATCCTTGCAACACTTCCGGAGAGCGTTTCCTTAACACGTTCGCACGCAGCTATTTTACTGAACATTAACATACACTTTCGGATCATGATTATCATCATCATCGCAGAGTTATTCCTGGTTAACATTCAGCTTACACTTTAAAGGGTGTGGTCCGGTCTACTACACTATCTATTGAAATTAGTCGTTATTTTTTATGGGAGCGGCTGCGTTCGTATGCCCATAATCGAGAGGTAACCCTAGAGCCTCGTTCGTTAGTCAACAGGTATACCGGAGTGGATCTTTGATGGTTGTTATTGCACTATTCAAAATAACGTCCGGGCAAGCATCGCTTACCAATTTAGATTTCGATGTTCCTTCTTCCTACAGTCCCGGGTCCTTTAAGCGGGGCGTGAAAAAGCATATGATGAGGCCGTCAAGCTGAGTGTCACCATTATCACACGGTATGTGTGGGTAATGGTGACCCTCTTTTCTGGGACTTTGCCTTCAGTTTACCATCAGGCAAGGCGAAGTCTAATTGACGTGTTGTATATAAAAAAAAAAACCTTGAGGATAATGCGACTCCGCCCGCCCCCGTGAAATACTAACCCCGTTTCCGCAACTCTAGAAAAACTATTCCTGGGATAAAAACAAGCCTGTGTGTATGAGAGATTTTTTAAGTTCAATCCGTCCACCCGTTTGAGCTTCATTTAGTAACAAACGCAAAATATGTAATTATCCAAACATCTTCACGTGAAGGGTAAATTCGGGCCCACGCGTAGGTAGTCGTGGGCAGCTGCTTTTTTATATTATATAGCTGACCCACCCCAGCTTCGCCCGGGGTATATTTTGAAGCTTCATATCCCTTTGAGCCCGTATGTTTTAGTCTTCAAAATATGTATGAAAAATTGCCGGATTTGTTAACATTTATTATCAACGCTCCGCTCCCTTAAGTAGTAGCGTGATGATATATAGCATAATACCTTCCTCGATAAATGGACTACCCAACGCTGAAAGAATCATTCAAATCGGACCAGTAGTTCCAGAGATTAGCGCGTTCAAACAAACAAACAAACAAACTCTGCAGCTTTATAATATTAGTATAGATTTGTTAAAGATGTTACCCAACTGCTTTCACATTTAATATTAGTAAGAGTAGAATTTGTCCTGTAGATAAATGGTATTTTTCAAATTGTCAATTGAAGTGATGCTTCTACGTTATGTCAATTGTTACCTACTGTAACGTTTTCTACTTTACATAAATCATTCCTTCATGTGTGATGTATTAGTTGCAAAATCTTACTTTGTAAACAGTCATTATATTAAGCAAGTAGGTACATACCTGATGATAGCATATAGGAGGCCGTGAGTTTTCCTTGCAGATTTGTATATCATAGTCTTTACCGTCTCCCTTTATATATTTCTGGCAGAATCGAATACGGGACTTCGTGTACAGTAATGGAACTCATTATAGCTGCATCACATACACCAACACGGTTAATCATGGAACGAATTCTCTATCAATTATTAATTCTGTGATAAGGTAATCTTCAGCACACAGAATTCATTTATAGAACGATAAAGAATTACAAACCCAAAGCACGTGTCTCATCAACGAAGTCTGTACTTAGGAGCCGGGATGGGGATACACTTTCTTACTTTCTCGTGATTTGACTTATCTAAGCTTTTGTGGAAGCCCTTGCTGGCTGTCCTCCGAAAACAAAGTCTACGCCAGAGCTAGACTTGTTTACCAGCGGTAAGATTAACTTGGTGAGCCTTGAAAAGTGTCCGTTTTTCAGGGTGTATGGGAGAGCCACCACCCTAAAGTACGGACTTTATGACTTCATCTAAGCTTGGCAAACTGCGTAATAATGCACATGAATTTTAAAAATCGTTGGATAACTGTTTTACTCAGTTAAAACTCAGTTACTCAGTTAAAAAGATGATTTATTACCTGAAAAACCATTAGAAGCATAAAAAACAAATAGACCGCTTGGTCAGATATTGCGTAACTACCTATTAAATTCCCGCTCAGTGCAAATAATTATTTGTTTTTTTAAAGAATATTAGCCACCGCAATTACTAATATTCCCTCTAACCCTTCGAGCTAAGCTAAATTGCTTATGTTAGGCGTGCGTTTACGTCGGTAGTGCTACGGCCAAGATTCGAACCCGGGACCTCTCGACCGTAAGATTCTGTGTGGTTCGTTTAATTCTGTGTGGTTCGTTTAATTCTGTGTGGTACTGTGCAGGTATAGTATGTAATTATTTTCAAATAAATTTTATCCATTCAATCCATGTATGTACTTATGTTTATCCGCGTTCTAGCAGTTATATTACAAATAATTAAACTATGCTCTAGATATCGCTGTGTTAAAATAGATTATTATCGGGGCGTGGTTCCCGGTAGAGAATTTGAGTCCTCTATCTCTTCCCATGCGTAGTCGTACAAGGCGATTAAGGGATATGGCTGTTTAACATCCGTCAGATATATGCAGCCCAGACTCAGCCTCAAATGCATGGCTTCAGTCAACAATAGTGCCTGAAAGACGGCAATAGGCTCACCCCCTATTACGTGGAACCAAATTCAATAATATGTGAAATGTGGGTGTTAATTCACCTCTGCCTAACCCTCCGGGGATACAGAACATTTGAGAAATCCCAGTATAACAAGTATTGACCAATTCGAATTAACTTTTTCAAGTAATTTTAAAGAATGTCGGCGAAGTTTTACCTGTCACGTGGCGGTTGAAAACGTTGCTATTGGGCAATCTGGCGGATTTATTGGAAAACATGTGATATTCCAAATTAGTTAAATTTCATCAAAATTAACTTTATAGTAAACATTTCGCCAGTTCTTAGAAACAGAATCTTTCGCAAGTTTCGAGAAAGATGACGTGCAAAGGCATTAGTGCTCCCGGGGTTGGGAGACGACAGAGACTCTCAAAAGAGTCTAAAAACCAATCATAAATAATAAGCATACCCTAGTCTCGTGGAAAAGTGTATACTTGGGACGCAACTGGGAAATCACTAGGAGGATAATGATCACTTTTGATAATGTTGTGTAAACTGATATCTATAAGGAAAAACGGTATCAACATCTAATAGTGGAAAATTTACAGGAAAATGCGATTATACCTAGATGATGTCTAACAGATGATGTTACGTATAATAGACGATAGTCTCTACATTAGTTAGATAGGTACGTGTATGCAAAACAACGCGTTCAGATCAGGCACAGAACAGATAATAGTACTAGGTTCAGGTTAGTACCAGATATTTCTCCCGCCGCCACCATACCGTACGTGAATTGACACAAGTTTTACATACACGCCAGTACATATCTAATGATGCAGATAGAGGTAGATATATAAACACCCACTTCTCACCAACTACGCTGTCGCACAATAAGTCCGTCCACTACATTGAGCGTGCATCAGTCACAAACGCCGCTGCACAAATCGTGTGACTCTTAAGCCAATAATCAACGTTGCTCCAAATATTTACAGGAACAGCCTAAACGGTTAATTGAACGGCTGATTAAGAGTAGTTAGCTGTGATGTATAAAGCTAAGTATTTACTTTATATCCATTATATCTAGTAACCAAGAAACAACATTAGGACACATATGGTCAAACGTAAAACCCTCCTTTTTCCTTATTCAACAATTTGCCCTAAGTAGGAATGCAGAGGTTATTTTTAATGTAGTAGAACCCATTGACAATGTAAAGCTTATTGATAGCAATCAATTATCCTTTCGCAGTCCACTGCTGGACATAGGTCTGTCCCAATATTGAGAGGATTTAGCATGCTGTTTCCACGCTGGCCAGATGGGTTGGTACAGGGTTTTATTTCGAGGTTTTCTTCTCTCGCAGTGCGATATCACTGTTTATAGATAACGTAAAGTCTATAGACAATGCAAAGTCTATTGACAAATTAATCTAACTTTGCTCCTATCTTTAGTCACCCAAAACCTGCGCCAGAGCTATCTGTCAATGTAATAGAGTGATTTGGTGCGGTTGTTTTGGGTCCCTAAGATTAAGTTGCGGCCCCGTACACGAACCTTCTATCTAAGTGATGTAATTATGAATATTAATTACGTAAGCTATTATCGAGACATCTCTCAGTACATTTCCGTGCTTGTATTGATTTTCATCCGACTAGAAATTCTATAATTACTCCTTGTTACACGCATGCGCTAGCCCCGCGCAACCGGGGTGTGTTGCGAGGGGCTAGCGCTTGCGTCCCCGTCCCCCTGTTCAGTTGCGGTATGAAGGTAGATATAATGGTGGTACTTCACGTGGCTATTTATATTTGCGTATACTTATAACATATTTGGCAAATAAATGTGGAAAGTATATTTGATAAAGGATCGATTGGCTTCATTTGCCTATTTGACAAATAATGGCCAATCGTGCGCTTGACAGTTTATTTGGTTACCATATATGGATGGTCGTATTTGCCTATATTTGTAAATTTGCGTATACTGCCAAATACAACAATTCCCAATTGCAAACACATGCCAATGAAGAAACCTTCTGAAGGAGGTAGGACACAACGGTATTCTCGTCTCAACTGAGGATTCCGACTGAGGAAGTACCGCCACCCTACAGAATACCACGGCTATAATAACCTCGTGTTGTGTTCCTGACGGCGAGTAGGGTAGCCAGAGCTTACTGGAAAGATTTTGTGCTGTCAGTGGGAAGACCAAAGGCATGTCTGATTGTGTCTTCTGCACTGACGGCACAAAAACTCTTTGTTCTTACGTGTTGCACACGTTCATAGGTCACGGTACCCACTTTCCATCAGTTATATAAAAAAACCTTTTGGAATTCTTCAGTCTGTTATATTATTCATAGAAATACCCAGACATTTTATTAGTAATATCGATGATGTAGCTATTGTTTAATCAGTAAATTGGAATACTTTAATCTACTTTCGTGGCTGATTATATTCCCTCGAGAGGTCAGAGATAACAGTCATTGATTTAAGTACTTTCTACCGGTAATTTGTTGTTTAAACAAGCTCTTTCGGCCCGAACGAACCGCAAATCTTAAGTTACTGGTGTAACCCTTTTACCGAATCCCCCCGCAGCCCTACCAAAAATGACGAAGCGCTAACAATTCCACCTAGAACCAACTGGTTCAGCACTTGTTTTCTTTGCCACAATTTAACCAGTCATCAGTCATGTTATCACTCATCACCATCACATACCTATATTTCAATATTTCTATGATCCTGAGTTCACTGGAGACCACCATTTTAGCATCCCGATCTCTTCCCCTAGGTGACGTAGAAGGTAACTAAGGGATGAGGCTATTCTCCATCCGACAGTAAACAGACAAAGTACCTTCCCACTTGACGGCAATACACTCGCCCCCTATTACTCACTGGGTACTGAAAAATATAGTTGGTGAATGTGGACAGTAATCCATCTATACCTACCCCTTCGGAGATTTACAAGCGTGGATATATGTAGGTATGTATGTATATGTACTCTTATCATTAGGCGTAATGAGATCGGTTGGCGTCCCGAAGTTTTCCTTTTTTTTTTTTGTACCACTTAGGTGGCAGACAAGCACACGGCCCACCTGATGGAAAGGGGTTACCGTGACCAATGGACGTGTGTAACACCAGAGGAGTCACACTCGCGCTGCCGACCCTGTAAACACAGACTTTCTGTGCCGTCAATGTAGAAGACAAAGCAAGACAAGCCTTTAGTCTTCCCACCGACAGCACATGTTCTCCAGTGAGCTCTGGCTACCCTACTCACCGCTGGGAACACAGCACGAAGTTATTATGACCGCGGTATTCTGTAGGGCGGAGGTACTTCCCCAGTCGGACTGCTCAATTGGGCGGAAATACCGCCGTGTCCTACCTCCTATAGACCTCCTTACCTAATTCTTAAACAACACAGGCAGGCATGAAGTTGTTTTAATTGACAGACAACGCACTGTGTAAACTAAACTAGATGGGAACTCCGAATATAAAATAAAGCAGTGGCCCTGTTTAGGTGCATTCCAAAACAAAAAATGTTATTCTGCTGACTACTCTCGATGTTGTAAATCCTTGCACCTGACCTTTGTAGACACTACTTGACTAGTACTGCTAGACTACGTTTATTTTAGTTGTAGTCACATCATTACAGCCATGGAATGTTATTATGGGAATTTTATTTTATTTACAGAACCTATTGTTTTCATGTATTAGAATAACACACTTCGATATGCTTGTTACGTAAGAATTTGATAACAAGGTACATTTGTAGGGATATCCCAAGGACTTTTTTTAAATATCTCCATTGTATGGAAACACATACATAATAGTAGTTAGTAGAGTATAGAAACACGTCAAAGTGACGTCACCTCGCCTAAGTAAGATTTTTTTGTTTGTTTTTATTTTCGTGCGGAAATCCCCCCATATAACACCACCACCGGCCATCACGGGTGGTTAAATCGGACTCGAACGGTCTAAAACCGCAAGCCGTTTTAGGTTTTTAGATAATGACAGGGTGGAAGGTTGGCTCAAGCACATCTTTCGGAGAGTAATCGGAGAACCTCCTAGCACTCCGAGCAACCCTCTACAAGGCCACTACCGCCTCCTCGGACGGAATTGGCCGCTAACGGCAGCGTCTCCCCATGTAGGTATTAACTTGAACTTTGATATATATTTTTTTATTAAATAAGTAGCCTACCTAGCCATGCAATACGGCATAACGATGGCGACTGGCTAAAGCCGTGCAAGCCAACTTCTGTCAGCCTTCGCTGCCTCCGCTGCGTAACCCTGATGGATCCCTGGCCCATGAGCCGCAAGAGAAGGCAAATCTGCTGGCTAATCTCTTTGCGGCCAACTCCCAAGAAGGGGGATCGCTCGGAGCCAGCCAACTATCGACCCATAGCCGTCACCTCAGTGCTGTGCAAAGTGTTCGAGCACATAATCAACAAACAGCTCATGCGGCACCTAGAGGATCACTCCTTAATTAATGACCGGCAATATGGCTTCAGACCGAAACGGTCAACGGGTGATCTTCTAGCATACGTTACCCATCTTTGGGGTGAGGCTATGGACAAGCACGGCGAGTCACTGGCAATTAGTCTTGACATCGCCAAAGCTTTCGATAGAGTCTGGCACAAATCGCTTCTTTCCAAGCTACCTGCCTTTGGTCTGCCTTCTAGGCTGTGCAACTGGGTTGCTAGCTTCCTGCAGGGGCGCCGTATTCGCGTCCTTTGTGACGGACGAGCTTCGGAGTTTCTGCAGGTTAATGCTGGCCTGCCCCAGGGGTCCGTCTTATCACCCACTCTCTTTCTTCTGCATATCAACGACATGCTGTCTACCGGCAATGTTCATTGTTATGCAGACGATAGCACTTTGCATGGGAGTTATCATGGACATCCTGCGGCCAAGCAGTCGGATATCGCGGAGAAAAGGCAGCTTCTTGTCACTGAGCTTGACGGGATCCTGAATCACATTTCTCAATGGGGCTCTGAGAACCTGGTTGAGTTCAATGCCAAGAAGACGCAGGCATGTGCGTTTACAGCAAAAGTATCTTCTTTCCTTCCCCTCCCCACTCTTCAGAGCACGCCACTGCCACTGCAGGACAATCTCAATATCCTAGGTATGGATGTTCGCTGCAACCTGAATAACAAAAACTACATCGAAAGTATCATCAAAACAGCCTCACGAAAACTCGGAGTCCTGAACAGAGTGAGACGATTTTTCACGCCGGAGCAGCGGTGTCTTCTATACAAGACACAAATTCGCTCCTGTGTGGAGTACTGCTCGCATCTCTGGGATGGTTCAGCAAAGTACTTACTAGATGCTCTCGACAGGTTGCAGCGACGTGCGGTCCGCATCATTGGGAATCCCGAGATCACGAACACCCTAGAACCTTTACAGCTGCGTAGAGATGTTGCGTCCATGGCTGTATTTTACCGTTTGTACCATGGGGAGTGTTCTGATGAGCTCTTCCAATTAGTCCCACCCTCCCCTTTCCTACACAGGACAACGCGTGCAGGTCTTAGATGTCATCCGCACACGGTGCAAAACATCCGATCAAGAACCAAGCGGTTCGGAGACTCTTTCCTCTGTCGCACCATTAAGGCCTGGAATTCATTACCAGCTCACGTGTTTCCTTCTTCCTACAGTCCCGGGTCCTTTAAGCGGGGCGTGAAAAAGCATATGATGAGGCCGTCAAGCTGAGTGTCACCATTGTCACACGGTATGTGTAAGTAATGGTGACCCTCTTTTCTGGGACTTTGCCTTTAGCTTACCATCAGGCAAGGCGAAGTCCAATTGACGTGTCCTATATAAAAAAAAAAAAAAAAATCACACCTATGCCTATAATAATTTTGCTGTAAACTCCATAATTAGGTATTTTTTATTGTACGGCTATTGCGTATTTTATTTTAACATACCGAAACAGAGCAGTCATACTTTTTTACATTTTTATTGACTTGTTCTGAATGCAGCTCTGGGACGACTAATTCGATTCAAGAAATTAATTAATCTGTGCCAGAGCAGAAACACCTCCGTCAGTAAGCAAGTATTGGTAGGTTCTTGTAAAATCTACACCCGCTGTTAACTATAAACTGAAAGAAATTAAAGATATTAGGTTAGTACATATAATACCTTTATTTTTTTAATTGATTATTTTTAGTACCTAACCGAAAGTAACCGAATATTATTCGGTCTAACCGTTCCAACTAAGCTAAATAGCTTTTGTGCGGAGTGAGTAGGTAGGACACGTCGGTAATGAAATGACCAGGGTTCCAACCTGTGCCCTCTCGAGTGCAAGGGCGATTCTTAACCACTAAGCTACGTTCGTGTCATTATTTCCTTATTCCCAACCTACGTTGTTATCATAGAAAACTTCCTACTACCCAGGCAGGTATCCAGACAATCTTTATGATATCAAATAATGGGCTTCATCATTTGCATATTTACATAATTCACACAGTTAATGCCGTTAGTTGACGCTCACATTCTAGCTACACAACATGCAAATATGATTATTATTTGATAGTTATGAATAATAATGGAGTTGTAAACTTCACATGTGAAAATTTACCGTTTCCTGGAACTAGTTTAATGTAATGTAATTATTGCCGGGGTGCGAGGGATATGCCTCCGGCAACTTCAGCTTCGGCATCTTATGACCACAGACGGCTTGCGTTTTAGTCGGTTTAACTCCGACATAACCTCCCCCACCGGCTCCTGTGAGGTCGTACCCGTCGTCTTCCCACAATAAAAAAGATATGTTATTTATTACAACGGCAAATAATTACCTACTCTGAAACTTGGGTGATGGATGTATGACGCCCCACAAAGACCCTCCGAGCCAGGCCAACCTCACCTGTTCACCGGCTCACTAGTTGATTGACGTGCAATGCTCTGAGGCAGGCTTTCATCCCGTGTTTTTGAAATCAAATGATAGTCGCACCCATAAAAAACACCTAGGTAGGTACTGATTGAAGGATTGAGTGGTGCAGGTTTTCCTCTCGGAGTTGGAGGGTCAGACGATAGTAGCTGCTATAAAATGCTACAACAAATCTAATCTACTATACTCCGTTCGGTTAGGTATTTAACTAAAAGTAAACAATCCTGTAACTTTTAATAAAACGCCTAGTAAACATCTAAATAAACTAGGCTAGTTAACTGACGAACTAGTGGTTCAAAATCATTTGTTTTTCAATATTTATAATAAGTTACAAACCAGAAAAATATTAATCAACTGTATTTTTTAGCCCCGACGCAAAAAACGGGGTGTTATAAGTTTTACGTGTCTGTGTTTGTGTGTGTGTCTGTCTGAAGCATCGTAGATCCTGAAGTCCTGAACGGTTGAACCGATTTGGATTTTATTTTTATTTGTGTGAAATACCTATATTAGTAGGGAGTTTTCTTAGCTAACAGAGTACCTCAATAAACTATTTGAAGGCAGGTGGATGGGACAAGGGGGCACCGGTCGCGTGCCCCGCTCGAACCCCCGATCTGACGCCAATGAAAATTTTTTTTTTTACTTTTGCGTGAATGAAGTGAAACACTCTATGTTTCACTATGTCAGTGCAACCCCTGTGAGTTTGTCCTTGTAGTGGACAATCTTTTACGTATTAAATACATATGTTAATCATTAAATTTGACAATTTACTATTCCAATTTATTTAGTACCTACCTACCAGTTGATTGCGTGAATTTAAAAATACCTACTTAGTGAAATAGTACCTATGATATTTTATGTGGTAGGCTAGATAGGTAATTAAATAAACCCTCAGAAAGTTTGTCATGGTTCTGTGTATAAACCTAAAACGTAGCGTAGGTATTTTTGTTTGATAGCTTCACTCTTTAAACTAATAGGTTGGCTTATCGGGTGTTTTAAGCAGTCAAGTTTCAAGTTTTCAATTCAAAATGTTATCACAGCAAGAAAACCATAACATCATAATTCGCGACTACCATCCGACCTCCAGACCTCAAAGTATTGCATTTAAAATAGTCGTTCGATCGTTTAGGACTCCAACTGTTCCTAGAGCAACCGGGACCGACGACGACGGCTTAACGTGAATCGAACCCACGGCCCCTGCGTATCACTATCGCCAGATAGTATAGTATATAGATAGTGCCATCGAAATATCGCTATGCCTCAGAGGTAGTGAACCTAATTTATTTCTCTAGTGACCTTTACTTCCTACGGAAATATACACGTGTTCCTTCACAGTCGGACGGCTCCGCGTGTATCCCCCCTGCTGTGTCCTATTTTTCTTAATATCACCTTTCTTTATAAGAACATTATTAACTACCCACTTATATTTTTTCAAAGGCTCAATCATGCCAATCTGAAATAAATATGAGGTAGGTAATAAGAGACCGATGTTATAGAAATGTATCTATGTAAAAATCCGTCCATGTGCCAATAATTACGCAGTTATTCAGTGAGGTTTCCATCGTCTACTAGGTTTACTTATTTATCCAGAACTGGCCAGTTACAGAACAATATTAAAAAAGTAATTTTACCATTTAAAAATAGAACTATTTGACTGTAGAGTACAATTTGTTTCATGTAGATTGTAACTGTCGTTTGTTTATTTTGTTTTTTGGCATCATTTTGAAAATTGTGTATTTATCACCATGAATTATTAAAATTTAAGTCGGGAAAATTTTCATGCTATGATTTATTATTACGATTTTCAGCGAGGACTAACTTTAAAACAGTGCATCGATCAACTTACTTTGACTTTTGGCGATGAAGCACCATCGAATACTACCTACTGTGCGGTTTAGTGAGTTTATTCGCGGGCGGTCTGTACTTACGGACGAAACAAAAGAAGTTTGCCCAAAATCGGTCGTTGTAGGTACCTCAAAATGTTGATGATGTGCGAAAACTAATAATTCAAGATCGTCATGTCACATATCGCAAGATAGAGGTGTGCCTGGACATAAATATGACGATTATGTAGGTATGTTTGTTACATATGAAATTGCCGTTTTTTTTTAATAAATCGGAGAAAATCCAATTTTCAGTACTTACATTTTTACATTTTTTAGGAATGACAAATCCAAATTTTATGATCTTTTGTGTATGAATGAGACATTAAGCTAACAAACAGTTTTATTTCGTTTTTGATAAAGTGACAGCTGTAAAAAAGTAATACGAAATTTATCATCAAAATGGATAGCATTTAGGAAGTACTGTTTTTGAAGATCGAATTTAATTTATCAAGCGGCCAATAAAAACAATTTAATACAGAGTTGTAAATTCTTGAAATCAACTTTCTAACAAAATATAAATAATGGAAATAGCTATTAAATTACAAGAATAACAAACACGGGAATTTGCAAGAAAATTTCGGCAGAAGATCAAGAGTGCATTCAGTACAACAAAAGCAATACCATTCGCCGGGAAGATAGCCGATACGAGGTTCGGTTACCCTTAAAATCTAATTTCGAAAACATAGGTCTATCAAAAAACAAAGCAGTTGCCCAATTTAAATCATTAGACCTTGTAAGTGACAATGGTAGGAACTTTGTTGGCGCTAACATGATCCTCAACAGTGAATATCTGGATCTAGCTTCTTTCTTGGAATTCTTGGAGTTAGCTTCTAATGTAGCCCACATTAGAAGCTAACTTTAATTCATCTATCACAGATATGAAGATTCAATGGCACTTCAATGCACCAGAATGACCGAGTGCAGATGGTCTATGGGAGGCGACTGTAAAAAGCCTCAAATATCATTTAAAAAGAGTCATCGGCGATCAAAAGTTGACGTTTGAGGAATATTGTACTCTGCTTGCAGGAGTGGAAGCGTGTTTGAACACACGACCGCTATGCCCTCTTACGGAATACCCTAATGATCTGGAATATCTAACGCCGGCCTACTTCTTTGCAAGTGGCCCTACCAACTATTATAGAGACCGAGAGAGACCAACGAACAAGATGGCAACTCACTCAAAAAATCTTTTAAGACATTTGGAAGAAATGGCAATTAGAATACCTTAGTCAGCTATTTGCTCGTTGCAATTGGCGCACTTCAAAAGAAAATGTACAGATAAACGTCGTCGTCATCATTCACGACGCGAATCTTCCATCAGGGAAGTGGGCCCTCGGGAGAGTGACAGCTTTGCATCCGGGTAAGGATAAGTACCTACCTGCGTGTAGTGACTTTAAAAACTAAAACCGGTACTATTAAACGACCAATCACCAAAATTTCAAATTTGCCAACACGAGAAACGAAGAGAGTCGACCAAATTAAACAGTTTCAACAGAAACAAGAAAATGTCGCCTCAGCAACAATCAAGCGCTCAGCAAAACATAGTCTATATACCTAACTATATAGGTAGTTATGCTATTCATGATGACAACGGCTGCGCATAGTCAGTATCAAATATCAACCCTCAATATCAGTCAAGGCCTTTTCTTCGATCACATTTCAACCGTACCTCTAGAACGAGATCATTGGAATCTAATTATCTACTACGACATGGATCCTTATTGGCAAAGCGCAGAACTACTTAGCAAATATAACAGCCATTTAGACGGCATCTGCAACGATCAAACAAAAAATAGGATAAGTCAGTGTGAAGTAGTGTTATTACAATTACATCACGGCTTCAATGAGCTCGAGCATTACAACAGAATTTTGCTCGGTAAGCAATTCACACGCCGCGCGGGTGGAGCTCAAGTGCGAGTAGCGCGTGGAATTATTAATGGTGTTGGGTTACTGGCTAACAAACTGTTCGGCGTACTGGATCAAGATTTCGCAGAACAGTATGAATGAGACTTCGAGACTAATAGAGAAAATCTGAAACATCTTAGCTTGCTCTGAAAAAATCATGAGTTTAATTTAATAGAGTGGAAGCATCTGTTAACAAACAAAGCAAACTTTTCAACCAGCATTTGACCAATTTAGAGAAGTCATTAGACCAACAAAACAAGGATTTATCAGATGTGTCTTCCTCGTGTGAATTCACACTATCTTTTGTCATCGCACAAGGTGTCCTAGTTAACTTGCAGGGCATCCAAGAAATGATCATTGACTCTTTCACTGACATATATGCTGCCAAGTTCAACTTCCATCTACTTACCCCTGAGCAGCTCCGAGGGGAACTAAACGTTATCAATAGTTTATTGTCCCGAGACATTTCATTGCCATCGATTAATGCCATAATCAAAACATATCCAAGACCTATCGTCTTCTTGCAGTTAAAGCTAGAGCTTCAAATAAATTTATTATCTTCGAAATAAAGATTCGTCTAGTTACAGAGATAACTTCGAGTTATACCGACTTATGCCTGTCTCACAGCAAAGGGAAAACACTATGATCAGCCTAGTGGCAATATCAGATTATATAGCCGTTAACATACAAAATGACTCTAACGTAACTAAGTGTCGAAGAGAGGTACTCATTTATGTGCTTTGAAGCAGCCCGTTCTAAACATTATACACATTTTCTTCTGATATCATATCAGAAGAAAATGTTTGCATCAGAGATCGCCTATTAAATCAATGTCAAACAGTGACACTAACTTGCAAAAATTCCTGGAATGAGCTGAATCGCGTGAACACCTACCTGTGCACTTGTTGCGATCAATGCTCTGTACGTATTATATGTGAGAATCAAATTATTGCACACCTATTATATAAGTCCGGCATAATAACAATAGGCGAGGAATGTATTATCAAGAGCGACACTTTCACGATATACGCTCATAAAACGCCTTCAAATGTATTATACAGAGAAGTTGATGCGATGAAGATCAAGATCCCTCCCATCAATCACGTCATGAACCATTCTATGCCAATTCCCACTGTCGAGAACCAATCTTACTGAGACCACCAAAAGTATTTTGAGGAAATGGACAAGCAGATTAAGGAACTAAAGGCTAGCGCGTCAGACGGAGTGCTGACCAAACGCATTTCGCAGCATGACATCCACCTTTATACCGTTAGCTACGGTATACTCTTTGCATGTGTAGTTGGGTTCACGGTGCTGGCGTGATACCGGTGGTGCCGCACGCGTGCACGAGCTCTGACGCAGCGCCCGGGAGTTGTCGCGGTAGGGCCCGGCGACATCGAGTTTCAAGCAAAGAGCTACGGATCACGGTCAGTTAGATGTGTCAGTGATAGTGCAGTGAATCAGTGTCAGGAAGAGGAAAAATCGCGTAGTGCGCATGTACTTAATAAGGCTAGTTCGCCGGTAGCCTTTCGTCACAAATTCGATTGTACGTTATAAGTGAAATATGTTAGATCATACCAAGCTAATATTGTTCTATCACCTCGTTATTCACTTATCATTTTATCAGCATCCATCGTACTCATATTCTGGTCTGGGAGTATGTACAAGCCTCGTACATTGCTCTACTTATTATATTTTGTTAACACAGCATTATTTATATTTCATTATTCATGCCATTTACTTTAAGGCCAGTTCGCGTTCGACTACTGTCGATGAACCCCGCGTACAATAGTTGTCGTGTATCACATCTTATCTACCAATATACTTAGTCAGTTAAAATTTACTTCTGTGTTTTACTGAACTATTTATAGAACCCAAGGCTTGTTTACTTGGTTTGCCCCCATAACTCAAATAATTCTAGGTATATCAAAATTAAAGGGCTAGCCAAATCAACTTTTTTTTTAAACAAATATAGATCGTTAGGTACAATCGGCAAAGGGGATAAATATCTTCTCCCGGATCTGAAAGATGTTCACTTGAATCAAACCACTACTATGTATTTTTATGTTCTTCGACTCGAATCGAAACCAAGGAAGGGAGGAGTAGGAAAATGGGTACCGGACTCCCAAAGTACAAGCTTTGGATACAACCGGATTGGGATATAGGCTCGCACTTAGATAATGATGGTGAAGGTAAATTTTAAGACCTTTGAGTAAGGTATGCAAAAGAAACAACAATTACTTACAACTATAGATTTTTTATTTTTAAAATTTCTTTGATGTACATCAAAATATTACATGATATACTGATTCTTAATGAAGGAATATATGAGTTAGTGTATTATGTGGAATTACTGCCAAGTGCGATATTTAGGAGTGATCAGATTACAAGTATTATGATTGTTACTATTAATATATAAATAGGCGCGGTCGTATCTCAGTTCAATAATCCATGACATAGACTTTAAAATTGCAATAGCTTTTGCTGTTTCGATGAGAAAGTATGGTAATAAAAAATAGATCATTTATTCGAAGGCCTTTGAGATACCAACACACAAAATTTATTATTAAAACATAATATATACATAAGATGAATCCCGCTAACATGCAGAATAGTTCAGCTAGAAACAGAATGGTCCCTCGCACTGGACAAATTAACATTTTATTTATCGTTTTTCGTTAGTTTATGCGAAATATACCTACAATTTTAGTAATATGATCACACTACATTTATACAAATCCTAAAAAACATGACTTCTCACAGAAAATATCAAAAATCGAATGCTTGAGTTTTTTTTTTTAATACGTTACAATTTTTCTATTAAAGTTCCGACTGCGTTAAATTCTGTTGTACTATATTTTGGATTCCCTTTTATCTGTACACTTCCATTGAAGTTGTAGATATCCACTTAGTTGTGTCAAGCAAGATCGTGTGAGAAAAAAAATTAAGTTTTATTGATTTGAGGCCGCACCGCGCCTTGAATGCCTTACACTTAGTACATTTTAATACAATGTTCATTAAACATAATTATAGATCGTTTAAACTTGACACACAACAGCTATAACTAAAATTTTGATTTAATACAATATTCATTATACATATAGATCGTTAAAACTCGACACACGACAGATATAACAAAAAAATTGTTACAATAAATCTCATTGTCTAAATAATTGGCTCAAGAATCTATAGAGGCCCACAACGCATAGCGGCTAGCCGCTGTCTACTTTCATATGAAACCGCACCACAACCGCATGTGAAAGAAAGGATACATTACATTATCTACGGTATTCTTGTGATATTTTATGCTAATATAATTTAAAGCTATACATCCCGAGTTGTAATGTACAGTCGCCCTCAAACGTTGCTGAACACTGGTTCCTCTACAAAATAAACCAGTCAATGGTTGATGAACAATTTAGATTTTTTCTGTTTATCAATTTATATAGTTTTAAAGCTAAAGAGGTCAGTTACTTGAATCGAAAGCTGTTAAGTTAATAGCAAAGGCGACTATAATTATATTATACGGGCGTAGCTAGGGAAGCTCAGGAAGTTTAGGATTCACAATTATTATTCACGTGAAAATTGACAGAAGGCTGATTAGTAGAGGATAATTTGAAAACCCCCATAAGGTTCACCCACACTCCAGCTACGCCCATAGTACAATAACATACATTATAGCTGATGCGTTTGATGCAGTGAGCGCGGTCCTACACTTGGTTGAAACGTTTAGTGGGACAAAGAGAAAACAAAACACAGCCAGACTGTATAATACTTTAATCTTATAAGGAAGTAGCACTAAAGGAAGAAAAATAGTTTAATGATCCATACTGTTATATAACATAAACATTTTAAATATACTTAATTAAATTAATCCAAAAAATCCGCATCGTCCGAGAAGTCCTGAAACAAATTGCTAATGTTAATAGATGTCTTATTAAAATGTTCTGTTAATTTGTACACCATGGTGCGTTTACGATCGATCTTTTTTAATTTGTTATAATAGCTTCCTTTATTCGAATGACTATCCCGGTTGCATTCAAGATATGCACTTTGAGGCCTGGGATCCGTTCTCCTACTTCACCTTTCAATTATTTGGGTTATCCTCGAATTTCCTAACTCAGAAACATAATCCTGTACCAGAGCCTCGTGGATCTCAAACTCGATACCGCTCAACAAAAGAAAAATAAAATTTAATATGACGCTGTTTAAAATTGGCATATAACATATTATAGGTAATTGATGTACCGTGAACCGTGACTGAGTTTTATCACCATTAACACTGGTGGCGAATATTTGTTTAATGTTTGCCCATTGTATGAGTCATGAATGTGCTGCTGATACACCGATAACAAGCCGTAATTTGCGCTACAAACATTGCAAGTATTATGTTTAAACTATCGTGGTGTGAATTCATAATTATATAATGGTTCGGGACTTTTCGCGACGTTGGTAAAATTAGTAAGTACATACATACATACATACATACATACATAAAATCACGCCTGTCTCCCATAGGGGTAGGCAGAGATCACGGATCTCCATTTGCTACGATCCTGACATATTACTCTCGCTTCATTCACTCTCATTACATTCTTCATGCATGCTCGTCTGTTTAGAGTACTCCTGACCTGCCCCTTTTCTAAAACTTCCCCGATTTGGTCCAGGTATGTGCGTCTAGGTCTTTCCCTTCCGACGGTACCATCCACACTCGCCTCATACACCTGTTTCGTTAGTCTTCTTTCATTCATTCTCTCAACATGACCAAACCATCTCAACATTCCTCTCTCAATTCTCATCACTACATCTTCTATCACTCCACATCGTTCTCTTATCACGCTATTTCTCACTCTATCTTTCAAGGTCAAGCCACACATACTTCGCAACGCACGCATTTCTACTGCATTCACTCTACTCTGATGCTTTTTCTGCCACACCCAACTTTCACTACCATACATAAGAGTCGGCACCAATACTCCTCCATGTACAGCCAGTCGTGCCTTTTCGGACACTTTCCGGCTGCTCATAAAGTTGTGTAGTGCCCCATTCACTCTATTTCCAGCCATCACTCTCCTTTCAACATCTTCTTCATGCTTTCCATCTCTCGTAAACAATGTTCCCAAATATATGAACTCATTCACTTGTTCCACTTTTTCTCCATCTATACAAATCCTACACTCTGTCACGCATTCATCTCTTTCAAAAACCATAACTTTTGTCTTACTAACATTCACTTTCATTCCTTTCCTCTCAAAAGCTTCATGCATAGTTGTTACCATCTCCTGCAACTCATCTGCCGATGACGCCAGTAAAACCTGATCATCAGCATAAAGAAGACATTTGACGAGTAAATTCTTCATTCTTAAACCACATTCTTTATCTTTCAAATCTTGCAAACAACTGTCCATGAATAAGTTAAACAGCCATGGTGACGCTACACATCCCTGTCTAACCCCCTTTTGGATACTAAACCATTCAGTGTATGACCCATGTATCCTCACGCAAGCTCTGGAGTCCTCATAGAGAGACTTCACAGCTCGAATAAGGTTGCTGCTCACCCCATACATAGACAGTACCGACCAAAGTTCATTCCTCACCACTTTGTCGTAGGCCTTTTTCAAATCCACAAATGCGCAATAGACCTTTTGACTCTTGGCCAAAAATTTCTCGGCTATGCTTCGCAATGAAAAGACCTGATCCGTACATCCCATTCCCTTTCTAAAACCCGCTTGTGCATCCCATATTTTCTCATCGGTTTCTTTCATAACTCTCTCAATCAACACTTTATCATACAGTTTGCCGACGACGCTGAGTAGGCTAATGCCCCTGTAGTTTTTGCAGTCTTGATGCGAGCCCTTTCCTTTGTAAAGTGGAACTATAACGGCCTTACACCAATCATTTGGTACACGACCGCTAACCCAACATATGTTGAAAAGGCGGCACAACTGACTTGCTACAAGGCCCTGTCCAGCCTTCAGCATCTCGACTGTCACCTTATCATATCCCGCTGCTTTACCAGCTTTCATACTTCTTAATGCACTCACAACTTCATTCATACTAATACCACTTTTATCAGCATCAACATAGTCATCCATCACCGAGGTTAGTACATGTACACCATCCTCTCTTTCAAACAAGCTTTCAAAATAGTCCTGCCATCTTTTTAACACACATTCCTCACCTTTTACAATACTTCCATTCTGGTCTCTAATAGCGTTCAGCTCGGAGCTCTGTTTCTCCTCTGGCTGAACGAATGGACTTCCAAAAGAACTTAATGTTCGTCTGGAAATCCTCAGATAACCTTTCATCAAACACGTTTTTTTGTTCCTTTTTCTTTCTAGCAATCACTCCTTTCACTATCCCTTTCAGTCTTCTATATTTATCTTTCGTTTCATCCACATTCTCAATTGTAGCTTGCTGCATTCTCTCATTAGCTCTGACTGAGAGCATGATTTAATCGCGGAAAGTCCCGATTTGTTTTACTAATATATTACAAGTCATTTGGGTCGCACGTTATTAAAGCACACGCCATAAAATAAGACCCTTGGCCGCGGCGCGGGCTGTAGCAACATGTAGTATTGCCAGTATCGTCTTTTTATTTTACCAAATCTATTCCATTCATTAATGTTCAGATATGAATGTAATAGTAGTTGTACTACAGAGCTTAAGAAGTTATATTCGCGCGTTTGCAACGTTAGAACGTTACAATGTGATCATGTGAAACACGTAGAAGATGATAATAGATGCAGCAATAGATCTCTTAATCAAGGCGGCACAAAGTTATATTTTTGACCTAACATTTGTTGTTACAACGTTAATAGTAAAACAATTTCATATATGGGTATTCTTGTTTCAGTGATTGCTTAAATTTTAAAAAATAAATACTGTCAAACACGATTCATGAAATACAATCCGTTGACTTGATATGATGTTGATAGACTTGCAGCAGAGTTCGTTCCATTTTGGGTACGGAACCCCAAAAGCTTATAAATAGTCGTAGAGGGTTGAATGTAACTTAGAATAACAACTGTACACAAACCACATACATCCACAAATAATTTAATTGAATTGATATTCAGCTTAACATCATAAAATGTTTCAGGAGATTCTAATTCGTATTTAAATAGCATTTTCATTAAGAAATATAGGTTTCACTCTGGTCAAAAACTATTTTTTTATTTAATTTTAAAATAATGATCATTAGAAAAAGCCACTGACACAGGCGACAAAAGTAGCTGACTATACGTTGGATGGTTTGCCCACAAGGGCATTATGCTGCTTGAAAATGAGTTTTAATCGACGTAACGTGAGTAGACGGTGGTTTGGACACTTTGTTTAACATAGAAGAAACTCAACCAACTTAAATTTGTCAGTTAATACGAACGCGCGTACTTTAGTAAATATGGATTTAGACCACACGTGCAAATGCTCCCGAACGCTCATTTGTACGTCAAATTCAGTGTGATAGAACATTCGTTCGTTGTTCTTGAACATACGGTTTCGGTTTCACTATAATATTTATAAAGAATACTCTTATTCTAGCTCTAGCTGTATGTCCGTTTGGTCTAAATGCACTTTTACGGCTCGTTAATCCGAATAAGGGCTGAGGTATTAACGTACCACAGATTCAACTGCATGGTCAAGGATGATATCATCTATCTCCCGCTCCAATTCGTCCATGATGTCGGAGTCCTTGCGTTTGGAGGCCGGCGGCGACTGTGTTGTCGACGTCACTGGCTCGACCAGTGTACTGCTGCTGGGTAGATCGTTGGAACTGTCGGGGCAACGAATATTATTTAAGCTTCATGCACACATGTACATACTATATTGATAAAATGTGTGTTTGTATGTGTCAGATGCTACCAACTAGAGTTTACTATAAATGAGTTAAATATAAATAGATGCACGCATTTTCTGTTTCAAAAATTTAAACTAAATTTAATAGTCTTAGCACTATGAAAAGAACATCCGTTTGATGCGATGCGTCCGATGCCGAAAGGTGGTTTAACCTTTTACACACTCTGGCAAAATACTTAATAACACAACTTAACAATACAAAATACCATAGGATGGAAAGAAAAAATAGGAGAAGAATATTTCAGGGCAGTTAGGTTAGGTTAGAAAATATAAAGAAAATAAAACAATAATAATGAAAAAGAAAACACATATACATAATACCCATAGTTATATACAATTATATATAAGAATATATACTATAAATATCCCAGAAAAAGATATTAACACACACATAAATATACTTCATACTACTTTATTATTCCACTCTTTTAGAGAGACATGTAGTAATCCTTGACAAGTCTTTTGAACACAGGCAAAAACTGAGCACGCCTGACAGTCACTGACAAAGCATTCCACAACCGAGCCGCCTGAACCGAAAATCAGCAAAGTTAGTGGAACGGCTCGGTATTTTCAACCTTAGATTCTCCGATGATCTCAAAACCTTTGAGTGAGTGTCTTGTAAGAACTCAAATCGCTGTTTCAGGTAAGAACTCCTTCTTACTGGATAGTGGATTAAATAAAATGTTGTACAGTAAGGAGAGAATATGCGCGTTCCGGCGAAGTCGTATAGGTAACCACTTGAGGTTTTCTTCAAAATTCTGAAATATCATATTTACGTAATCCAAATACGAATCGTATACAAAGCTTTTGGAGTCTCCGGTTCCGAAAGGTGGCGCGAGAGCGGGGTCACGATCCCGAGCCCGAAGAAATTCGGGCCGTGAGATCCCGGCTCCATTCTACCTGTTCCACTCTACCTGTGAGTATGGGATTGTCAATTGTCTTTCCGCGTTATCTTACCGAAGTCGCAGAACTTCCGTGTTTCTAACACGGTTCGACCAGTATATGTTCATGATAGCGCGGAGGCGTTTGAGGTGGAATACATCCAAAGTACGGATGTGCTTTCGGTACAGGCTCCACGTCTCGGACGCATACAAGAGGTTTGGCAAAACAACCGCCATGTACACGGCTACTTTCGTAGAGAGTGTTATGTCGTGCGAGCGGAACACCCTTGAACGGAGTCTGCCAAAGGCTGCAGCAGTAGCACCAATTCTGCAGTTGATTTCGCTGTCAAGGAGGCACCTCGATGTTAAGGTGCTGCCCAGATACTTAAATTGGTCTACCTGTTTAAGTGAAACGTCACCGAATTTTATGTCAGCTGGGGCACTAATCAACATTTAGACCATCACTTCAGTCTTTTTGATATTGGTTTTAAGGCCAAATCTACGACATGACTCATCAAGTCTCAACTTAAGCTTTTGTCCACCACGTGGGCACGTGGGCGTGTGGCCCACTGGGGAGTCCGCCACAAAACAAATCATCCGCATACTTTATCTCAATAATAGTCGCATGAGACACCTTGGTGCGAGCTTTTAGTCTCGATAAGTTGAAGACCCCACTTCCATCGGTACGGAAGCGAATACGAATGCCGTCAGACAGAGATCGTAAAGCCTCCTTCACTACAACTGCAAAATACAGGGCGAATAGAGTTGGAGCAAGTACACAGCCTTGTTTTACGCCACAGCTCACTGTGAAGAAATCAAGAGTCTTCACCCAGCACACTGACACAGCATCGCATGTCATCGTGCATCCTAGTTTCGCTAGCACCACCTATAAAGGTTTTCGAGCACACTGTCGAAGGCTTTCTCAAGGTCAACAAAACATGCGTATAGTGGTTGACTCTGTTCTCGACTCTTCTCTTGAAGCTGGCGAATAGAGAGATAGCCTCACATGTGCCTAATCGGGTTTCTAGCAGTATATCTTCAGACAAGTGCTGTAAACGGTTTAATAGTATCCGAGCAAAGAGTTTACCTGGAGAAGTCAGTAAGGAGATGCCTCTGTAGGAATTGCAGTCGGATCTGTCACCTTTGTTCTTGTGCAAGGGGCAAATACAGGAGACACGAAAATCATCAAGGCACATGCTCCCGATACCACATTTGAACGAATAGCTTCAAGACAGTTTCATGCAATTCGTCACTTCTATCTTGAGCAATTTACCAGGTATGTTGTCAATGCTGACCGCTTTCTTATTCTGCTGTAATTGAATAGCAACAATGACCTCGCGCTATGTTAATGGTTCGTCCAGCTTGTTGTCCGTGGGTAGTGATGTCATCGAGCTAATGTGTGGAATGTCCGCAGTCCGACCAACATTGAGCAAGGTGTTGAAATAATCACTCCATCTTCTGAGTACTTCTGTCCTGTTGGTAAGTAATTGTGTACCATCGTGAGTTCTCACGGGCACTCTACTGCAATATACAGTACCAACAAGTTTGCGGACCTTGTCATAAAAAGCACCCAGCTGCTTAGTATCAGCAAGCCACTGTATGCGCTCGGCTTTGTCGCACCACCACTTGTCTTTAATTTCCCGCACATATCTTCGCAGTTCTGCTCCACTACACCTAACCTTCACCACCTGGTTGTCGTCGCGATGTCGGTGTAGAAGAGAACGGTGCTTCCATATGGCACTGGTTAAAATTTCGTCATTGTCATCAAACCAATCCTCATGTTTACTGCTTTTAGTACAGAGTGTCTGTGAGGCGGCGGTGACAATATTAGCCGAAAGCGTACACCAGTTAGCCATAGCATCACGATTCTCAACATCAATCACATGAAGTGCACCATTTACTTTCTGAAAGTAGGACTTTCGAATATCAGAATAATTTCTCAATGTCCATTCGCTCAGGCTTTAATACATGGGTTCTACGGAGAAGATGCAGGCGGAACCTCTGTTTTAAGATGACAAGCCGGTGATCTGAGGAGCAGACCAAGTTAGCATCCTGCATCACACGGGTAATATGCATAAAGAGACATTCTCTTTGTCGTACAAATAGGTAGTCAATCAGATGCCAATGTTTTGACCTCGGATACATCCATGTGGTCTTATATTTTGCCGGGAGTCTGTACATGGTGTTGGTGACCGCCAGTTCCAATTGGGCGCATAAAGACAAAAGAAGTGGTCCATTACTGTTCATATTTCCAAAACCATGTTCACCCAAGACCCGAGGCCAAGCTTCGAAATCACGCCCTACTCTCGAGTTAAAATCACCCATTAAGAGTACATGCTCCTTTGGAGGTATCTTGGAGAGGGCTTGTGTGACTTGGTCTTGATGTCATCATTCTTGTCCATAGTTGGTGCATATGAGCTGATGCCATTCAGGTATTTGCCGACATCTAGGTGTAGGCGCAACGTGGTGACGCGGTCCGAAATGTGTTCTGGACATTCCTCCAATTTTGTTGCGATGTGGTTATTGATACCAAAACCAACACCAGATCTGTACTTGGTGTACCCTTCTAGAAGAAGGTGTACCCTTCCCCACGCTCAACCCTTTCCCACTCGTCCGCCAGATGTGTCTCAAAGCCTTTGCTAGGACATCTTTTTTTTAGTCCCCTGCTTCGTCACCCAAGGAGCTGCCGAATCACACCGTTAGCCCATTGCAGTGCAAAGCGACCATCTACCTTGAGCCGCTCATGTGCAGGCATCAGACAAAGCCCAGTTGGCATCACAACCAGACCTCTCTACCTGCCTCTCTATCTGCCCATCGCTATGAGATTACACCAAGTCAGAATCCATCTGTCAGAAGCCAAGACAGTTGCGCAGGATATATTATAGTGCGCGAACGTTAAAGGAGAAACTACAATGTCTGCGCAAACACAGGTGCACTCTTATCCCTAACTCTATGTCTCCAACAAAACGGGGGAGCGCTATAATTGGTAAGAGGCAGGAACGTCCTTACGCTATTGGTATGTGGTAAGTTGGAAGAGGGGACTTTTACTCCAACGAGGAGTGTTTCAGTAACTATAACAGTCCCTGTAGTGATTCCTCGCAGTAGGCAGTTATCGAGTAACTGATTGAATCACCCACCCACCAACGTATGAGTGAAAGTAACAAGGGGTCAGTACTTTCCCACATTCCCTTAGTCGCCTTTTACGACACCCACAGGAAGACATGGGGAGATGCTATTCTACTCGACCGGCAACACACGACATAAACCAAATAATGTAAAAGTAAAACAAAAACAAAGAAACAGAATAAAGAAAAATAATTCTATGCGTCCAGGCATTCAAAATGTGTTTGGAGGTTAATTTTAATAGCAATAAGACAAAGGAAAACACGTTTTGAAAGTTAAAATAATAAAATATATATAGTTATGCTTGAAAATAAAATATTTACATTCAAAAATTTTTATCAACTTACAGGTCAATCTGTGAGTGCTTGGAAGGTTGCGCCGGTGATGATACCACTTTGCCGAGGCGTTCAGCTTCAGCCTTCTCTTGTACAAGGCTCCTATCGCTGTTAGAGAGGCTCGTGTTCGCGGGGAGGTTGGTCAAGTCTGTACTGGCCTGGTAACCTATCTCACTCTGAAACCTCTCGAGCTCCAATGATTGCTGTACAAACAAAATATTCCTGAATGTACTAGTTTAACTATGACGAACATCATTGTATTCACAGAATATATAATAGTCAACGCTTATTTAAACCTGGTAGTAAGAAAACTATGGTTGCAAAACTCGCATATTTTGACCATTAACTTAAAACAGTGATGTGATTGGTTATAATTTTCAACATAATTCATAAATCATTTATTACTATAAAATGGTACAAAATTCTCCTTATGTGACAATTATTAGTGAATAATAATAATAAGGACTATATCCAAGGAGTGCTGTGGCACTCGTACTAGGTGACCCTGTGTCACAAGTGCCGTCAAGAACAAGCTCAAAAATAAGTGGTGGACAAATGGCAGTTACTCCTATAAAACCCCATATCCCAAACCAATAAGGGCGATGGAGTAAGCGGAACCAGGGCCCCGCGGTGAAAGTCTCATAGGCCGCCTTTTGCATTGTGTCATTTGTGTCATTGTAGCATTATTCAATTAATTAGCCCACCGCAGTCCACTGCTGAACATAGGCCTCTCCAATGCTAATAGAAAGAAGAGAGAAAGAGTAAGAGCGAACTCTTGTCTCTAAAGTACAAGTTTTAGACGGATTTCTAACGCTGTGGTAACGACTTACCGCGAATTCCGGGAACAAATTCTCGTACTGCTCGGGATCGGCGAGCGATTGCCCCACCTTTTTGTTTGTCGTCGTCGTTATCGACTCACGCCACAATTTAACCACTTCTGATATTTTTGATGGCATGTAAGATCTGAAAATAAGAATGTGATGTTAGTGCGGGGTCAGTAGAGCAGCAGCTTTGGTTTCTCTTCTAACGACAGCTAAGCTAAGATATAATTTTGCTTTTTGACTAACCACACGATGCATATGAAATTAAATGACAATTTCGGAATCGACCTACCATGTAGTCCATTCCCTATTACCTGGGAATATCCTAGAAAGAGAGGCAATACGTACCTGGCAAAGAAGGCGGCTTCAGGTAGTTTGTTCCGTTTGATAAGAAGCTCTAGGCAAGAGTCGAGGTCGTTCAACATGAAGTTAGCTACGAACGAGATGTTCTCCGCGCCCTCCTCGGTCGACATTTCTGCTACATTCTTTAGGAGATTTTTGTCACCTGTTGAAACAGCGATTAGTTACACATTGTGCAAAAACTATCTACATGCGCAACGAAGTAAAAGCAAGTAAGTATATCATAAATGCGAAACTTCGTTCCACGAATGTTGACATTTGGCACCGATTGATCATCGTATTGATCAGCGTGGCAACCAAGCAACCTATTCCTGAGGTCTTCGCCGCAGAACCCGGATCTACTGGTCCTTTCTTTGATTTGATTTGAACAGTTTTTATATACACGATCAGTTAAGAACGGCGAGAAGAAAGATTGCGCAAAACCTCGTTTATCGATCAGTGAATGTATTGGTTTCCAGGTGTGGTTTCCCCGTGGCCTATGATCTAGGTGGAGTGACGTCATCTAGTCGTTTAATACCTTGCCATCTCTTCCATTCTCTCAAAACACTAACAATACTCGTTCTTACCAGTGCTGGTGGCGAAGAGTAACAAGGCACTGTAGTCTTTAGCGCTTTGGTAGCATATCTTCGTGAGTTCTGTGTCCGCGGCTGCAGCAGCGGCGGCCCCTAGCCTGGACCACCTCGCTGAGGACGAGCGCGACGGGCCCTCAGCCGCGGCGGCCTCCTCCGCCAACTGCTTCGCCCTTCTTAACTCCCCTAGAGATAACGCTAGCTCGAACTGATGTTCTGGCTCCGTGGATACCGCTAACGCTTGCTGTTTGAAGCCCTGAAATTATAACGTTGCTTAACTTAGTACATATGAAAAGTAATATATGCTATTATGAATTAAATACAAAGTCCGCGCAGTCCGCACCGAGGCTTCCGTATAAACTTTTCTATTTTATTTTGTGTATGTCACTATACGTGCGACAGTTCGAATATTGGGTAGATAACTATTATTGGCAAGAATCGAGGAAATCGTGGGAGTGGCTAGAGAGGCCACACGGCAGCCTCTCGTACCGTCTGACACAGATGATCACCGAGCACGGATGCTTCGGGAAGTATCTGCGTCGGATGAAGAAAGAGCTAACGTCCGAGTGTCATGAATGCGCGAGAGAGGACTCGGGGCCGCACACGCTCACCGAGTGTCCGGCGCGGGAGACGCCGGGACGGGAGCTTGTGGCAGCCCTGAGAGTGAGAGTTCTCACGCTCTCCACCTTGCTCGCCGCTATGGGCCGCTACGCGGATGCGTGGGCGACCGGCGCCTCCATCTGCGAGCAAGTAATGCTCATGAAGAAGGAGGCGGGGCGGGAGCGACGAAGGATCGCAAGCCAAGCTGCCCGCGTACGAAGGCAATTCGGGCGTCTGAGGTCGATGAACGACCTCCACCCCCCATGAGCGCAGGCCTGGGGATGACTATTGGAGCCGTCTGTCACCCTAGCAGAAGCAGGCCGCGGCGGGGGCACACCTCGCGCGCCTCCCCGTTTCCGGGTATGTGTTGGGGACTCTGTAGTCCCCCACACCCAAGAGGGCCAGATCGTAAGAGATGGCCCTGGGTCGGCCGGGGTGTGAGGGATATGCCTATCAACCTCACCTTCGGCAACCAAAAACGACCCACAGGCGGCGTGCGTTTTTGTCGGTTCGAGTCCGACATAACCTCTTCCACCGGCTCCGGTGGGGGGTATCCGTGGGGATTATGCGCACGTAAAATAAAGGGAGAAAGTTATTTAGTACCGTACTATACAGTCACGAATTTCGGAAGGTCCGTGGATGGAAAGGATAGGACTAAAAAGAAAATCGCTAGTGACAGCCCTCAAATTACAAACAGGTCATATAGCATTGAAGAAGTTCGCACATACATATATTGGGCAAGGTTGCCTCACCTAACTGCGAGGACTGCGGTGTCCTGGAAGACGTCTTGCATATTCTCTACGGGTGTGTACGCAACAAGTCTACAAAGATGTACATGTTGGGGTCAAGATGGATCCAAGTGTCGCCCTATGCAATGGCCTCCTGGCCAACCTTGCGTCGGCCGAGGCTGAGACATTGTATGGATTAGCTTTTTTTTATACTACTTAGGTGGCAGACAAGCACACGGCTCACCTGATGGGAAGTGGTTACCGTGGTCTATGGACTTGTGCAACATCAGGGGGTCACACTAGCGCTGCCGACCCTGAAGGAACCTCCGAATGCCCCTTTTAAAGAACCCCATATTGTAGGCGCATGGAAAGACCGCAGCAGGAAGTTCATTCCACAGCTTGAGTGTGCGTGGGATGAAGTTTCTTTCATACCGCACAGTGCGTACTGTCTCAGGTTGCAATGTGTGGGGATGAATTCCCTGCCTACAGCGAGCGGTGCGATGGTAGAATCTTGCTGTGGACATCATGTCAAACAATTCATCTGAACATAAACCGTTATATAGGCGGTACAACACAAACAGCGAAGAAAAGTTCCTCCTAAAGCGGAGAGGTTTCACATCACCTGCGAGTATCTGATTATCAACCAGACTCAACGCCCGTCTTTGCACCGAGTCGAATAGGTCAAGCTGCTATGCAGGCGCTCCAGCAAAAAGGTGACAGCAGTACTCCATGTGGGACCGGACCTGTGCCTTATAAAGAAGGAGTCTCTGCCCCGCAGTGAATTATTGCCTCGCCCTGTTGAGCACACCAAGTTTCTTTGATGCCAACTTAACCCTGTCCTCCAAATGACTGCGGTACTGGACGTCGCTGGAGATATCGACACCAAGGATTCCGGTGTGCCCGGAAATTGTGGCGCCACAATGAATGGGATTTTCTTTGCAGTGAATACACGCACTTGTGTCTTAGTGGGGTTGAATTGGACTAGGTATAGCCGTCCCCACTCCAGAGAGAGTAGTCTCGATTTCGGACACAAGTAGCTCGCGACACTCTAACACTTCGGACCGAGGGATATTTGCATGGCCCGTGCAATACGTGTCCCTGGTACTGTCGTCCGCATAACAATGAATGGAGCCATCAGACAGCATGTCATTGATATGCAGCAGAAACAGGGTCGGGGAGAACACGGAGCCTTGTTGGACACCAACTTTTATATACATGCGGTCCGAGCAGCCGCCGTCGACGACGGCTTCTAAACTTCTATTGGATAAAAAGCTGGACCTCCATTCGCATAGTCCCTCGAGGAGTCCATAGTACGGCAACTTCGTAAGAAGACCTCTGTGCCAGACCCGATCGAAGGCCTTCGCTATATCGAGGCTGATTGCTAGTGCCGCACCCCCACTCTCGATGGCTTGTGCCCAACAGTTTGTGAGATACACCAGAATGTCACCGGCAGAGCGACGGTGGCATAAGCCGTACTATCGGTCGCTTAATAGATGTTTCCTTCAAGGTATCTCAGGAGCTGTGTATTGATAAAACGCTCCATCACCTTCGACAGAAGGGAGATGATAGCGATAGGCCTGTTATTTGACGGATCTGTCCTGTCACCTTTCTTAGGCACAGGATGCACAAAGGCAGTCTTCCACGAGGCCGGGACTTGTCTCGCGAAGTAAGAGAGTGCGAAAAGGCGTGTAAGTACAGGGCACAGCTCGGGGCACAGTGCTTAAGCACCATCGCCGGAATACCATCAGGCCCACTCGACTTCCGAACATCTAAGTACTGAAGTTCCCGCCGGACCACTCGTTGCGTGACTTTTACTTGGCTTGGATCATCTGAAGTGAAGCAAAGCTGCCTCCACGGGTACGACGCGAAGAATCCTCGCAGACCGTCCCAGTCTGCCGACTTGTAGTGCCAGACATGCCGCCATTGAGGTGACCGCGGAGGCTCAGGCCGCGTGAGAGTTACTTACGGCCGGACGAGGCTGTGGTCCGAAGTTCCAAGTGGTGCTTCCACAGTTACAGAGTATTCGTCTGGGCGCGTAGTCAGCAGAAGGTCCAGTATAGAACTCCTGTGGGTTTCTAATTCTGGTGTTTTAGTAATAGAATGCACCAGTTGAGAGAAACCCGTAGGTCAGTGCGAAGTCATGAGCAGCCCCACCCACAAAATCAGTTCTAGGAGACCCCAGCCATTCCACGTGGTGAGCGTTGAAGTCTCCCAAGAATACTAAGTCTGCGGTGGGGTACTGCTCAATTACCCTGTCCGCCGACCGCTGCAGGTGCTCAAACGGTTGAGCCTTGCCCAAGTCACCGCTATGAGACCTGTAGAGGCATGCATAACGGTGCTGCCACGGGTGTGGCCTCCGTGATCCCTACGTACCCTAAGAGTGGACAGGTCCCTGTCTTCCAGGCCGAATTAGGTAAAATTAGCAGAATTAGTTTTGGAGAAAATTTGTTATATTGTGTGTATCTTTATGGGGCGATGTGGTCGCAAAGCGACAAAGCCCTTCAATAAATAAAAAAATAAATAAAAAAACTATAGTTCGTCAAGAAGATCATGACAATTGAAGGTGGCGTTGCTGCGATTTAACTGGTTAATATCACCACTCGCTAGTGTTGATCTCTTGTTTTTTATAGTCTTACCACACCTAATATAATAAGTAATTCTTTTTTAGATTTATCGTAACAGGCTATGAGAGAAAGAGAGAAAGAAAATGTGTGCTCGCTCTCTTGCCCCTACAGTAATATATGAAACGTAACTCTCTCTTTCTTTCTATCTTCACTATAGTCTGCTTTTTTATCGCAGATACTAAAATGACATTACTTGTTAATGACAAACCCGCTGGATTAACCGTGAGATTATCTGAGGCATCACCCCGGTTGGCAGCGAACCTTGCTCGCAGCGAACCATCGCCGCGAGCAAAGTGGCGATTATGAGAACTCTCCGGGCCGCCACCAGCTCCCGTCTCGGCGTCTCCTACGCCAGACACTCGGCGAGCATGTGCAGCCCTGAGTCCTCGCTTCCGTCCACAGTGGTGGCATTCGGACGTTGGCTCTTTCCCAATTCGATGCAGATACCGTCCGAAGCACCCTTGCTCGGTGATAATATGCGTCATCCGGTACGAGAGGCTGCCGTGTGGCCTCTTTAGCCACTCCCCTATGATGGGTCTTACCGCCGCTATTACGGCGTGCCATGCAGCACCCACTCCGCCACCATGTCCCTGTGGGGCTCATCTTACGGCCCGAATTCGTGTCCCCGTCCTCGCGCCGCCTTTCGGTACCTCTCTCGCTTCTAAAATCCACGGTGCCGATCCGACGAGGAGACTCGTGGCGTCAAAGGATATCGTGCGGTACCGCCTGATGGCCCTGAAGGCCATCTTCTGCTGCGGACCACGCATCAGGTTCTCGTGTCTGACCTTCAGGGCGTCCGTCCACACGTGGCAGCCATATAGAGCCATGGACTGCACGATGCCCGCGTAGTTTCCAACAGGAGTCATCCGGCCCCTCAAGTTCGGCAGCAGCCGCGTCTCATACGCACTTGTACCTCCGGGTCTGAGTCGGGGCCGGAATGACTTTGGTGCCCTGGAAGACCAGCAAGTGCTTGGTGCGGGACGCAGCCACCTTAGTCGCGCCGTCAATTCCCCGTCGGCCTCCGCGGAAGATGCCAGTTCGAGGAAGAGACTAAAGTATGCCGAGTTGGACTCGCTATACCATTTTGTGCAAATAGCGGTGGAGACCCTGGGGAGCTGGGGTAAAAATGCCAAAAGGCTAGTAAGTGTGATAGGCACCTTTGTACCGGGAGCGATCAGAGGTGGGTTATTCTATTAATCTTGACATTATATTATTTATTTAGTATTTGTAATAACAAATAAAAATACTGTGGAAAAGTAAAGTGTGTTCTCAATATGTGTAAAAATGTACACCAAGATTATGATCTTGGTGCTATGGCTATTGGTAAGTCATAGTCTCTGCCAACCGCAATGGGAAAAAGCCGTGACAATGTGCATATATTATACTTACTTGCTTCTCTAGGAAGTGAGCAACTCTTGTGCGGTGTTCGTGGGGAATGGTTGGCAGCACTCGGTCAGCGGTCTCAAAGTCACCGCGCATCACCGCCGTCTGGTACTCGAGCACCGACAATAGGAGTGAATACGATACGATGTTCAACTCTTTATCATTTAGGTATAATCTGCAAATAAGATGAACTTCTTAGAAAAACTAAATTCAAGCTAAATTAGTACATAGTCAGATACTAAGCTGTAGTCGGTGACAATAAAAGCTTGCTGCAACAGAGTTGAGACTCACGGGTTTCCGATTCTATTCCACTCTCTAAGAAGCTCTCAATAATGTTGTCAACTCTAACGGACCCATTCCTCTAAGGGTTGGAGGTCAGACAGCAGTCGCTTCTGTAGCTTTGGACGCAACCGTGATTGGTGCTCAGTTGAAGATTTGGTGTCATTCGCTTGTGTTAATATTCTTATCTTTAATTATCATTATCCTGTAGTATAAATAGATCAGTTACCTGTTTTCCTTAGCGACGTATCCGAGGATGTACATAGTGCGATCGAGATGTGAGATCGTCACTATTTCTCCTCCAACATAGTAGTTTATCCTGTTCACGGAGTTAGTGTAGATGAAACAGTCACCCACCCATAGGCCGGTCTTCACCGTCTCGGTCACGGCACAAACAACCTGAAGCAAACGGGTACCTTGTTATAAAAGTAATACAATGTGTCCATCTCTAACCAGCATTCTAGATAATATCATAATTTTAGAGACAGAGTGAATAACAGTGTCTGTGCTAGTATTAAAGGTGTTAGAAACTCACATCTTCCCCTTACATTATATGCTAGGGCTATGTTACCAGGTCGATGAATGACCTCCGCCCCATGGCCAAGGGGTGACGGGTGGAGCGCAGGCCTGGGGGTGAAAGGTGGAGCCACCTGTCACCCTGTCAGAAGCCAGTCGCGGCGGTGGCGCGCCTCGCGCTCGCTTCCCCATTTCCGGGAGGAGTTGAGGACTCTGTGGTCCCCATACAGGGCCAGATCGAGAAAGATGGCCCTGGGTCGGCCGCGGTGCGAGGGATAAGCCTGTTAACCTCACCTTCGGCAACAAATAAAACCACCCACAGGCGGCGTGCGTTTTGGTCGGTTCGAGTCCGACATAACCTCTCCCACCGCCTCCGGTGGGGGTATCCGTGGGGACTTGCACAAGTAAAAAAGAAGGGCTATGTTACCCGTATTACAGTTCATTTTGGTAAGCATTATAATATTAATATCGTCAAATGTATATATCACTGAACTGTTTTGAATAAAATAAGAAATACTTTGTAGCATAGTTAGTATCAGATTGATGTTCACTAGCAAAGGGACAAAATATTATAATACCTCGGTATTCTCCTCAACCAGTTGACTGATTGTTCTGATATTTGGTATAGGTCTACAAGAAACTCGATTAAAAAAATGAATTATGCCTTTCATATGGCAATTTTAATGTCATCATGTGAAATTCGACGACCACACAGAGTTACAAGTCCTACTTTTTAGAAAATATCACACAAGTCTGACAGGAATGCAAAGTCCATACAAAATTGCCAATATTGGCATTGATAATATATCGTTATGTCAAATATTTTATTCCTTCGTAGTTGATAGCCTATGTTGCGAGTTGACTGACCAGTAAGTTGGTTGGGCGCTTTGTGCCATTTTGATACTTTTACAAAGATTTTTATTCTTTGTCATATATATTACAACTGTTTTGAGATGATTATGATGATATAGTTCTACCGATTACAGATTAACATACAATCATTTACTATCATCTATAGATATAATTGTATAGTTAGTATAGTTGGTTTTTTAATAAATTGTTCTTATGAAAACGCAACGTAGACTGAGATAAATGCGAATTCTCTTGCACCCCATACATTCACTACGCGCTACAAGCGCGTGACGTGAGCCGTCGTGATTTAGGAATGGTACCGCATCTTGGTAGCAGGAAAAATGATTATTTTTAAGTAATAACAATAATTATAATGATTCTGTGAAAATGAACTTTGGTAAGAATACTTCACTATAGAATTTTTCGAGAGAAATAAATAGTCAATATGCCTAAATAATATCTAGGTATTGATTAGGGCATATTGCATAAGGCATTATTTACTGTTATGTATGAAAAACAAATTAAAATTAAAAGTATCATGATATTTTCGTCCAATTTCCCCAGTATTGCACTTTACAAATTTTTATTTTCCAATTTGCCATGAGATTCTGATACACACCAAAATTATTAGTGGTATTAAGATCATTTTGAGTACTTTATTAGTCAAGATCGATCTGATGCTGACTGTACGAGCAATGTTTTTTTATTATTTGATTTCTTTCATTCACTCCCTGATATCTGACAGAGTTATTAACAAACTCAGTTCCAGACTCACCTCAAAAGCATCTTCGATTCCATCCTCAGTGATGTTAGCATTCGTTTCCTTGGCTCTTGTGACGACTGCCGCGTTGTATTTCAACACATAGTAGGTGTCGTCTGTGGCGAGGCACACCAGGTTGCCACTCTCCGACCAGTAGACGTGGCGGGGCTGGATCTCGATGCTGTTGCGAATACACCACCACGATAAATATACTTCATAGATAACATCAAAGCAAACAAAAAAAAATTCGGATATTATATGGTCAATAATTTAAACTAGTGTTCGCCAGTTGGTTGAAACTGTGATTATGTTTTAAAAATTAGGGTAAATATGATTCGTGAAGCCGGGCGAGACAATATCTGTTGACTTAAATAGTAGGCTAAGTGGCATGGGCATTGTTGTCACAAGCCGTTCGCTTATCATTTTGCGTTTGCGTATGTGCGTATGTGTTCGTTAGCGTCAACAAAGCGTGAAACATTTAATAATTAATATTTTTTACAATATAAAAACCAAACGAATCTAGAACTGGCACTTCATAAATAATTAATCACCCATTTGTAGTGCAGATGCCTTCGCAAGCTTAGGAGTATCAAGAGTTTTATCATGGATTCGATCCAGATATTTAGAATTATCAACAAAAGAAACTTGCGCAGCGTTTCTTGCCGGAATCTTCTCAGGTCAGGTCCGCGTTTCTAACAGCAATAGTTGATCATAATAATATCTCTAGGTTAAGTGAGTCTGGAGGCCAAGGCGCTCTGAACCAAATCAACCTCACCGGTAAGCCTACTGAGTGACGGACGAGCCTCTACGCAGGCTTTCGTCTCCGTGTTGGCAGGTCAGACTGCAGGCACTTCCATCAAAGCCGTATGAAACAAACGACACGGTAAGCGGTCCCCGGGCTACGATTAGCAAAATTCTCGGAAACCAGGCACAACGCTTAGATGATAATGAATAACGTTAATTTAGTGTTAGTTTGACATAATGATAGTATTCAGTTGCCATGACAGAGCTTTACAATGTTCTAGAACAATACAAGCCAAGTTTTATAAATCGCTAATCGTGAAGTTTAGCACCAGCACGCACAGCTTAATACGATACGCTAGAGGATTCTAAGCTAAACGAGCCTTTGTTCGCGTGTCATTACAAACTCACACCTTTCACTCTCTATAATCTTATAGGGTAATAGGGCGTCTTCATCAAGTACATCACGAAATATTATTTTCAGGCTGTCCCCGTCGTCATTTTTATTATTTAGACCTTATAAAATAGGTTCATCTACCGATAGACAGTTGCGACACAAAAAAAGTGCTTGAATAGCCCTTGGGCCGACAGCCCTTTACATCAGCCCTTTATAGTTTACATGTCTAAAGCATATTAAAATGAGATAGTTACCGTCTAATCAATTCTAAGTTTTCCCAGTCGTAGAACGAAAAGGCCATGCCGCTGATAGACTTGACCCCGAGCATGCAGCCGCCAAATATACCTGAAAATTACGATAAATGCACTTTTTAATTGGAAAAGGAACCTTCAGGAAAGGGAATTGAATCTCTTTTTGGGCATTCAGAAATATTACTAGCTGTACACAAATTTATTTACGTCTTTTTTCCTCCAGAGTAGGCGGAACTAACATTCCACTTTTTCCGCACTTCACGAGCTTCTTCTGCTTTTACGAAACTTTTCTAGCAAGCCCGCCGGTTTAAAGTACTCATGACCTGCCCTATTTGAACGTAGCTTCTACAGATCAATAAATCTGTAAATTCAGTAATAATTCTCTTATCTTTATTATTATTATTTTTTAGATTTTATAGTCGGTTTTTCAAAATACATACTACTTTTACTGAGTTATTTTAATTTTGTTCTATTACGCACAAAAAGATCATTTTATGTTTTTAATATTATCGGTTAAAATGTAACAATGTTTTATATCTCCTTTCTAATTTAATGTATTTGTAACACATATTGAAAATATTTCATTATAAACTATTCGAAATACTGTTACAAAAAGATACTAAATGGTTACTAATCAGATAATCTATTAATTTGTATTGACTGATAAGGATATTATTGTAATGGATTATTTGTGTTGACATTTTAAATCTATTGTATAATATCGTATCGATCACTGACTGTATACAATTATATTCAATTAGAGGGAGAAATAGAAGAAGATGTAGTGATGAGAATTGAGAGAGGAATGTAAGATGGAAACAGGTGTATGTAGCGAGTGTAGATGGTACCACCACCGGAAGGGGAAGACCTAGGCGCAAATGCCTGGTCCAATCGGGGAAGTTTTAGAAAAGGGGCATGTCAGGAGTACCCTAAGCCGACGAGCATGCATGAAGAATGTAATGAGAGTGAATGAAGCGAGAGTAGTAAGTTAGGATCGTACCAAATGGAGATCCGTGATCTCTGCCTACCCTTACGGGAGGCAGGCGTGATTTTATGTATGTATGTCAATAGGATTACTATTTTGTAATAATGGTTATTTATTTTTAAATATTATGTTTTGCTATGCTTGAATTCAATTCTATAAATTGTGTAATAATTTGTACGTCATCACTAAAGCCGAATATAGGTATAAAAGAGGCTAGGTCAAAAGATCTTGCAACTGGCGAGCATTTGCGAAAATAATAATGAAAGTAGAAGGAGCAAAAATTTGTCGGGATGCTGTGAAAAGATGTTGCCTCTGGCTATCTTAACGGAAAAGGGGTATGTGGTATAAGAATAATTGCGTACATTTTGTAACTCCAGTTTTGATGAACTCTAGCTCTACATTTATGAGTCAGTCAAGCAAAAAAAAACGGCCTTTCTATTTTTAACTTTCAGACCACTCTGTGCTTCGAAGAGCAAGTTAAGCCGTCGGTCCTGGTTGTCATACGAACATCTGCAACTTTCCTTATGGGTAGCATGGAAGTGCATACGGATACAATCTGGTCTAACTACAGAACTTTAATATCTCCAATGGGTTGCATGACATCTGAGACAGTTCACAGAAAATATCGAAGATATCTTTCCGGTTAGACTAGAACCTAACCACAACTGAGCTACTCACCTTCAGCGCCATATTCAGGCTTGAAGCTCTTCCTCTCTTTGAAGTTTTTGAAGACCTTTATAGTACTAGAGTTCTCTAGTGTCGCATACTCAGAGCTGTCGAACGCCCAGACGAATTCCTGTGCAGTACCAAAAGCTTTGTTTCTAAGCGCCATAGCCGTATATATTATGTATTCTCCATCGCCACATACGACCACAAATCTACCGTTGGGGTTGTGAGCTATGGTCTGTGGGTAGATCTCACAGGATCCCATATCCTTTGCAACAACAGGCACGCGTTCGCCATCTTTGATTTCTGTACCTGAAATGGGTTATAATAACATCAGACACTAATTTCAAAAGATATTTGAAAAGGCAATGTCTACCAACTGTCACATTTATAATAGTAGTAAAATAGTATTACCCTCGGGCAGTGCCTTCAGGTTGATTTGCTGCATCTCTGAGTGCTTGGCCCAGATGATCTTGCCACCATTGACATCCATAGATATAGCTGGCTCCTCGCGACCCACCTTTATCATTATTGTGCCTTCGTCGTACCTGACAAACACATACAAACAAGTTGTTATTATCATTGTAAAGAGAACTAATTATCTTACTAAGAATTCCTAATACGTAGATAAAATGATAATTTGCACGACTCGGGAATCAAAGAGAGGACAATCACGATCGCACGCATCTTACGCTAAGGGACAGTACATTCGATTAACACCCAGTTTTTTATAAACTCAACACAATAAAATACTATATGCATGGTATGGTTAAGAAGATCGAGACGACACAGCGCCGCCCTAACTTCTTTCGCCCTTTTGTTTCGTTGTTTATTAATGTGCTCAGATGATGATACAAACATCTCAACTCACCCAATAGCCACATTGTTGGATCCGTGCATGGATGATATGGTCCAAACTCGCTCGAAACCGTAGTTGAGTGAAGATTCCAGTCTGTAAGTACCAGCGTGCCATATCCTGATGCTGCCATCCTCGGAGCCCGTCAAGAGGATTGGCAGTTCAGGGTGGAACGATACAGCGGATACATTTTGTGTATGGCCTGCACATCAAAAATATTTGTCAATAAAAAATTAATGCCGTGTGTTTATAGTGGAGAAAGGGAGTATGTTCATATTTACTTTCTAAAGTTTGAACACATGTTTTGTTCTGATAGTCCCATATTTTGACCAGACGATCGTCGGCACCACTGATGAGGTACGGTTTGTCTCCACCATGATAATAGTCTACGCAGTTGACGCCTTTCTCGTGGCCTTCTAGGGTAAAGTTAGAGACTGAGGAGCCGAGCTGCCACACCTGGATTGAGATAAAAAAATTAAAAAACATTAGAATTAACAAACAAACCAAATCTATGTTGGAAATTTACAACTGTATACCCTTACTTTGACTGTGGTGTCCAGACTAGCACTGGCAAATGTGTTATTGTCCTTTGGGTTGATGACAATCTGCATCACGTAATGTGTGTGACCTTCGAACACCTGCTGACACGCCCAGTTGCGCTCCCAGTTCCACAGCTTGATAAGTAAGTCATCTGTAATAAGATACAAATTTTAATCATTCACCAATTTCACCTACTATACTTTCTTGGTTGGGAATAATTTTGTATTGCATATTATGCATGTTTGAGATCATTAGCTTTAAGGCCAAGTCAAAATGACATGTAAGCAGAGCTGCGATTGATGGACAAGGGTTGTGTGCAAATTTCCTTCTGAATGGGAGAAAAGCCACTCTCATAAAAGCTATTGATACAGCTAAACGGAAAGGAGAAGTAGCTAATGAATCCTGAATGAACTGTAAACTTAATATGCAATTAGAAACAAACACGACGATGATGACAAGGTATGTATATAAGAGGTAAGAATCTTAATTAGCTCAGTAATTTACGAATATTGTAATAAGTACTATCTAGAGTTTAGATCTTGACAAATCTGCTCACTTTCAGCTATGAACAAATTACTGCAATGCACCCAATATACCTGCGGGTGGCTGCTATTATAATATTGGCAGGCATTTCTGTTATAATTGGTACAACCAATTATTTATTATTATTATTTATGTTGAACACACTAGCAGCCATTAATTAGGCTGATGCGTATGTCTCATGATCCGAAGATTTTGTCAAATCTGTTTTTGAAACTATTAACACTGGGTGCCAAAACAACATTTTCAGGTAGGCTGTTCCACTCTCTAACGACATGGTTAGGTAGAGAGTGTTTCCGAGGTTCAAGTCTGGATCGCATTGTACATAGCTTTAGTGGGTGACCCCTCATTCACTCGTTGAGGCTGTATATGTCATGAATGTTATCAATATTCATAATAGTCGTGGAGTATTTTGTAAGTTTTTATGAGACTTCCTCTCTGTCTTCGTTTTTCAAGTGATGTAAGGCTAAGGAACTTAAGGCGTTCATCACTTGAATCAACCAATCAATGTTAATCTACAAAAAATCTTTGAACTGTAAGCATTATCTCGCCAATATATCTTTTGTAATCTGAACATTGAACTTATATAGCCCATGTATTAATGTATACACAAAATATGCACAAGTAGAAAATACTTACCACTGCTGGTGAGTATGTAGGGCTGTGTGGGGTGAATAGCTATACATCTGACGTAATCCGAGTGTGCTTCGAATGCGTGTACTCTCTCCAGCGTATTGTAGTTGAACACACGTATCTGCATATCATCTGATCCGGTGATGACCCAGTTTTTGCGTGGGACAAACTTAGCTGCACGCACCGGCAGGTCACATACCTACATCAACATATCATTAGTTAAAAGTAATTGAGACAAATTTGACACTGAACGAAATAGAAAAGATTTGCCATATATATAGCCTGCTAAACGGTTCACATTCAAATAATTTGGGCACAAATACATATACACATGTATGTATTACCTGAAGGACTTGTCTGTATTTAGGATTTTCATTAAAAAAAATTGTAGTTCAGATAGATACTACTAGTAGTAGTAGTTAGTACTCGTATTTACGTTTCCCTATTGTTTGATGAAAATGAATGTTTCTCTGGTTATCAATTTTAGTATTCTTATGCAAAATGAACAAGAATAATAATAACAAATGAGTTATTGTGATACTAGATGTGATACTACTTATGAAGTGACTTTTTTATGGTAACATAAGCTACTTTTATTGCTAATTTCATAGTCCCTAGGGTGACCACAGCATATTTTCTCATAGGTTTCTCATTTAGTAATCGAGTTTCTTAAAATTCAAGTCGGATCATGACATGGCACAAATGTTTATAAACATTTACAATCTATGTACAAAAGATTGTTGTTGTTATTATTTAAATGGCGATGACAGCAAACTGACAGATATGTCTATGCATGTGTAGGTCTTTTCGCGGGATCTCCCTTTTAGGTGAAGTATCTACAATTGATAGGTACCAAACCGCTATGTTTGATATGATTGACTGTGGGATGTTGTGACGAAATAATAAGGAAAAGAAATAATTAATGGGTTAACTTGGGGTCAAACCTCAGGTGTGGGTTAAAAAGTAGCAGTGTAAAATTTACTTTAATAGAAAACATAGGATACAATTGTAAATGTTGTATATTTATAGTGAATGTTCCGAAAGAGGAATTGTCTATGCTTGTTTTTAATATTTTCTTTTATGTTGTAACAGATACCTTCTGATAAATATTAATAAAATAAGGCCACACATATGTAAATAGCAATATCATATAATAAACTAAGTAAAGAAAAGCTATGTATAATAAATGTATTGCTGTGTTCACTAACAGTAATTATTACTGAACATAATTGGGGTTAACTGATAAGTTATAAAATACATGAATGTGAAGTAAATATGGAGGAAACATATTTTTATTTAGATGCTTCTTAGATTAGATAACTGTTTCCCAATGAAATTGTAATCTATACAAATGTGGAATGATCAGTCAAATTGTGTAGATTCTTGTTGTTAAAAAAAAAAAATATTTGGGCTCATTAATAAAAGAAAATAATAAATACCTGCATTCATTTTCGTAATTTTTATTTATTTCACACCATAGACCCAAAAACTAAGAATATATTTTATATTATATGACCATAATGAAATATCACATCATACCATAATTTCATTCAAGTAAATATAGAACATAGCATTTTGGCGTTTAATCATTAGAATCTTGTTTGATTTGACAGTCATGCATCCAATTGAAATCTAATTGGAATCATTACAAATGTTATGTGGTATATATATCAAATTGTGCTGTCGCACAGCACAATTTGATTTACAAAGTTTTCTTGCTTCATTGGTTGCAACCAACCAAGAAACCTTTGTAATTCACATAGAACAGTAGGTACCACGTGCCACTCAGTTTAATGTTTACATCCCTCTCTACATGGTAAAGTAATTAGTATAATATGTCTTTCCCTTTATCTCAAGCTCTTTAACATAAAGCTTTATAACAAGGGAGCTATATGAAGACTAAAATAATATCCTAGATGCAGATTATACTAGAACTCTTGCTAGGTATAGTTTTCATATAGAATCATTCAATGTTGATATTGAGGTCAGAAACTCTACCACCACATAAACTTACTGGCTGTTTAGAAAATAAGACTACTTTGACCATGTTTTAGAAATTACCTCGAATCTCTTGATCTGTGCGTGTGTTTCATAATTCCATATGTTCACGTCACCATTGTAGAGGGAGCACAGAAGCCAGGGCTCCGTAGGGTGCTGGTCCACGCATTTGACGCGGTCCGACCTCGCTGTTAATTTCCTCTTGATATCCAGGCGCAACGGCTTTAAAAACATAATAACGGTATACGTGAGCCACCTCGTACTAAACACAATATACACGTATTACACCCAAATTACATCAACTTGAAGCCGACATTGTACGATTGATGACACACTGCCGACAAATATACAACTACGTGGCCAAAATTTCGTAGACGATAAAAAACATAAATAAGCACTCTGTAAACATAATTATCATTATTTAAAAATTATTCTTACCATTTTAAATAGTTAAAACATGAAAATTTATCATACAGGATCCGTGGAACTGTAGATAGAAGTTTGACAGGGTGGGTGGACGTGTCACCAGTGTTGCCAGACTTGGAAGAATTTTTTTTAACTTAATTTTGTAAAAAAACACGTAGTCCAGTTCAAAATCGAATTCATACTGTACTTATTGAATAATTTTTCATAATTTTATTATAATTACTTATTAAAATAGATACTGCAGTGACATTAAGTATTTGACTAATAAATTATTTGATCAAAATTCATAGTTTTTCAATTAGGGGAAAACCCTGAAATATTATTTAAAAACTGCCAAAATTCAGTCTTGATCTGTCAAAATAAAATGTTGAAAACGCTCCGGATTTCATTTCATTCAATGGAGGGCCATGGAGGGCCAATTCTCGTAGAGTACGCGCCACGTAATAAGTCCCTTGGACGCTTTGTTACCGTGTTGCCAGGGACAGATTGTCAAATGTAACACAAGTTAACTTAAAAAGTAATATTTTCGGGAGAATAGCAACGTCTTTTTATAGTACAGAAATCCTATATGAGATAGGATTATTCCTTATGGAATGGAATATCTAGAACTGATTAAAACCATTTTATTTTCAAAAGTAGGTACACATGATCCCTACGGATACCCCCTTCCGCTGGAGCAAGCGGACTTGGACCGAAGAAAACGCACGCCGTCTGTGGGTCATAGATTTTTTTTAGTTTTGCTAGCACCTTCGACTTGCTCCCGTCCCTGTAGATATGTACGTGTTCTTCGTTTACCAGACTTACGAACTCCAGATTTATATGCTCCGCGGGGTGAGGTGCCTCAATAGCTGGAGCCATCCGCTCGATCTCCCTACCCCTCAACCATGACCCCTCTCTTGGCCACCTCACGAACTCTGAGGTCCAGAGAGAGCATCCCAGCCAAGATCAACCCCAAGTGTAGAGAGACCGTGCGGTAGCTTTTACAGAGCTTTTGAGCGAAACCGCGCTGCACCACATTCAGCTGCTTACGAACACCAAGCTTCTCCACCGCAGGACACCAGCTACTGGTGGCATACAGCACCGTCGGTTCCATAGTGGCGTTATATTTGTCCGGACCACCTCGGGATGTAATCCGGAGCTGATCCGGGCCATCCGCAATAAATTGTGGTAGGTGCCGAGTCATAGGTTGCTTGAGGTGAGATTTTCGGAGACATATCTTTTTCACGCTGGCCAACCTAGGGCCTTGTCTTACGAGCTGTTCCTCTTCGGGTGTGGGGACTGGCGGTTAGGATGATAGGTGGCTCCACCTTTCACCCCCAGTCCTCAAATCACCCGTGCCCAGTGATCAGCTCCATTAGCCGGTACGAAAGCACCAGTAAGCCAGTAATAATCCATAATTTCTGGGTCTTACTTACCACCACTATTACGGCGTGCCCTGCTCATGGTTGCCCAAATCGTAGCTCCAACTTCGCTACCGTGTCCATGTGGAACTGGGGCTTCACAGCCCGGATATCTTCAGGCTCGTGTTCATAACCCCGCTCCTGCGCTTCTTTTCAGAACCGATATAGCACTAAAAGAGCTCTCGCCTCCAGGATCCACGGTACCCATCCAACGAGGACGCTCGCTGCGTCAAAGGATATCGTGTGCTTACATACCCTTTGATGAATCCGATAGGCATGATGCACTAAGAAACGCACAGCTTCTGTACGCGTCTGACCTTCAGGGTCTATACTCATGCGCCCAGCCATTGACCGCACGATTTGAGTCTTCCGCAGGAGTCAAGCAGGGGTCCACAAGGACTAAAGGCCATCTCCAGTTTCGAGATGGCCCCCTGGAGTGTTTAGCCCTGGATAGAATAGCATCGTGCTCCCGCGTTGGCCTATTTCTGATAGGGTGACGCGTCTGATAGGTGGACTATCACCCCCAAGCCCACCCTCATGGTAGTCATTGAAAATTGTTAATTATACGTTAGTATTAACTAAGTAAGCCTTCGGAGCAGATAAATATATATGTGACAAAGCCAACTTATCAGTATTAATACACCATTGAATGGAAAATATTATATTACCCTTTGATTGATATTTGTTCAAACAAAAGTATCCTTTATTTTTGTAAAGTATAAATGATAAAAGGTTTACCATTTACGTAGTAAGTTACATAAGACAGCTGGTATCTCTGGCGATTCCACCGCTTTTCAAGTGATTGCTCAAACAATACAGCTATTATCAAAACGACTAGCGAATTGCTTAATAATCACGCTTTTGCAATACGCAAAAAGTAACATCAAAGTAACATATTGAGTTGTGTAACGCAGAAGTAACATAAGAGTGTTAATAATACACACACATGGCATATTAAATTCTCATAAAAGGGCCTCTACGTCTTGACTTCGGCCCGACGCACGCCTTCCAAAAACCCGGGACTCCATATTCCCGAGAGTCATGGAACCGAGAAACAATAATAATAATAATAAATATTTTATTTGGGATAATTTTTGTACAATCCATAGTTTTGTTAGTAATGCTTAACCTATGTTAGTAAGTAGGTACAAGATTTTCACATAATTACTTGTGTAAGATTATTGACTCCGACCCAATACCTCACCATCGGACAGTCTACCCTATCCGCAAGCACACTTAGAATGCCGTTGGCGCTGTTTCAGACACGTTGCAGCAGAGAGACGACTCTTTTTCTCATGATAGCGTGGATGGCAGCCATCGGTGTGCATTTCTGCAAACATGCCCGAGGCAATGCAGCGCCTCGCCATTCTCAACGGCATTCTAAATATGTTGTTGTATTGCACACGAAGTGCGCTGAGTGCCCGCTGGGTATAGCTGACCCATAGATTGCAGGTATAAAAAGATTGGCAGTACGCCTTGAATAGAGACACCTTTACTTCTGTGGTGCATTTTGCAAATCTACGGACCAACATATTCCCGGACAGCCAGCGCCCTTCATTCCCTCTCAATTTCGGCGTCATCAGAAAGGTTATCCGAGACCCAGACTTTAAAAACTTACTCTAGTGGAGAACCCCTCAGAAACACAGGTGGTATGGTGTTTACTTTATGCTCGCAGGGTTGGAAAACGATTAGCACACTTTTCGTCGAATTGAACCTGAGCCCATGAACCTCGGCATACTCTTCACATTTTTTGAGGAACTTCCTGAGACCACTAATTGAGGGACTCAGCAACACCATATCATCGGCGTAACTCAAGTTATTTATCATTGTTCCGTCAATGGAGCAGCCGACGGCGGTGTTACTAAGGCCCTTAATAAGCTTATTTATGTGTAGATTGAAGAGTCGATGGGACGTCAGACCACCTTGTCGCACGCCACACCCCAATCTGTACTCGTCAGAAAGAGCTCCAGACCACTTTACAACATTTACTTGGTTGTTGTACCAATAGTCAAGAATTTTAACCACCTCTTCAGGGGTATCCGTCTCCGAACGCAGTTTCTGAAAAAGAAGCTCGTACGATACCAAATCAAAAGCTTTCGACAGGTCCAAAAAGCACGCATACACCGGCGTCTTCCTGTCAACGTAATACCTGACGGTCTGCTTGAGGCTTATAATGGCAGCCTCGGTAGATAACCCAGTTCTAAATCTAAACTGCGCATCATGCAGCTTTAGATGCTTGTTAAGGTGTTGATCAAGCAGACCGTCAAGCACCTTAGCCACAGTAGTCGCCAGCGAGATTGGCCTGTAGTTGGACCCGTCCGACGGATCACCGGTCTTATTCTTGACTATGGATACAAGCGCTGTCCGCATACATTTGCCAGGTAAATAGGAGTATCTTAAACAGAAGGTAAATAGCAGAGAGAACACTCTTGGCAGATGTACGCCTGCATACCTCAAGTGCTCAATGATGACACCATCATGATCTGGGGATTTACCCCTTGTCATGTTACGTATGACTCTAGCTACCTCTTTAGCAGTAAATCCGAGTGTTTGCATGATGACTCATTAAATAATGTTAATAAAATAATTAAAATAAAATTAATTAAATGGTTATCAGCATTAAGCACCTGTGCGTCTTGACCGTGACCGGGATGGGGGCTCCACTCTAACGGTCTTTGCAAACATGTTGGCTACATCAATTGGTTCTTTGTAGCCGTCAACATTGAGAGGAGCACATGACCTAGGATTGAGATTGCTGGTCTCCTTCCAAAAAGTTAAAAGTAAAGGTTAAAAGTAACGCAAAATGTTACAAAAGTTACATTCTGGCAACACTGTTTTGTTGACGGGTCGCGATATCGACCCGTTCGCGAAAAACAACGAAGAATGATCGATCGAAAAAACATGGAATGTTGCCAGTATTATCTTTTTTTTACCGGTTATTTTAATTTTTCCAGATTGTTCAGATAAGAATGAAATCATAAAAACATCTCTAAAAACAAGCTTTTAATTAAAATTTCAGCTACAATACTGCAACAATAATTTTTGCGTTTTAGTCACTATAAAACTAAATTTCTGCAAAGTCCTATCTTTGTTTTATAACTGCGCTTCAAACCTTTGATATCGATATAAATTGCATAAAAGTATTTTTAGTTTCAATCTAGCTTTTCTCTAAGTATTTTATTATAGTTAATTTTTTTTTCGATCAAGATAGGAAATATTTTGAATCGGTTCAGGCGGGATCCAAAGCCGCGACCTTTCCCTTACATGAGGAATGCTCTGACCACTGAGCCACCGAACCTCGCCTGAAGCCGCAAGAATATATATAAGATGATTTGGATGGCTTCAGGAATTTACGTTGGCACATTTTATAGTTAGTCGCGATACAAGCGCCACGTGGCAGTTTCTAATTAAATTGTTTAAGATAGCTTTAAAAAATTATTAGGTAAATAGAATTGAGTTCTGATTGGTCAAGAATAGTTTGTAAGCTCCTATAAGTCCTGTTTAGTTAAAGAGAAATAGCGATATAAAAACCGGGGGAATGCTCAGACCACAGAGACTTAACAGATTAAATGGTTAAACCTCACTAGCCAGGTTGGTCTTCGGAAGGGTGACCATTCTTAAGACATTGAGACATCTTAGTTCCGCAGAGATTCGATAAGTACACATTCGGATTGAACATTAAAAAACAGATAGATATTCTTTTTTCTAATTATTTCTCGAGCTGTCGTAAGCAGGTCCACCCTCTGGTGCTGACCACAGAGTAACTGTGCTGTGTGTGCTGACTTATCCTTGAATTTTAGGACACCTTGTATATCCATCTAACCTCTATGTGGTCAGAGGACCCTTGTAAGGGAAAGACCGCTTTTCCTTTCCTCTTATAGAGGGGGCTTTAAAATTCCATTCAATTATTATTGTTCAGTTTATAGGTAACATTTTAGAAAGGTAAGTATTTTCTAGGATTGTGAGTATGAAAAATACAACTCTTCAAATCATGGAAATTTATTGTACAATTTAATGTAAATACAAGATTATACTCGTGTGAGATACATTATGACAATAAAAGATAATATTTTGTAATTACAGTGATAGTTCTTACTAATTACTCTTACCTAATACAGTATATTGTAATTTTATAAATACAGTAAAATACGTGTTAAAACCTTGAATGGGTACTTACATTTTACATTTAACAAGAAAACAATGCGTCAAAACACATTTTTTTAATTATATTTTTACTTTATTCGAGGGAGAATGTTGTGCACGTGTTTATAGAAGAATGTTGACAGTAAGACTAAGTTGTAATCAGGGAGATTGTACGATGATATGAAGTCGTGCGTAACAGTCTCCACCGACAGATTCAGCTCGCTGAAGCTAAAGCTCTTGGCCCATGCTTTACGACAACCTTCCAACATACAAAATGCCACAAAAAAGGAAAGAGATCTATCGCCCGCTGTTGTGAAACATCGAGTCTAGTGCGGCTATTAACTCACAAATATAGTTTTTTCATTAAAATATTGTATTTTAATAAAAGACAATAAAAAGATTCATTTTACTTTTAATTATTTCCTCACATTACAAGAGCAAATAATGGCGCAAATCATTTTTTGTCAAGTCTAGTTCTGATTCTGTTTTACTTGGCGTTTACCTTAGCTTTATTACCCTTGTCTAGCGCAGATTCATTACTTTACTTAGCTGTCAAATGTTTTTATGAATCTGTGAAACATGTACAACACTATTTTACCCAACATCCTGACCATGTTTCATGCATTTTACCATTACTTTTAATTTTTTTACACCAAGTAATTAAAAATATTTAACACTGTACAAAATAGTTATATTATTATCATATATAATCGCATTAGGATATGACTTATTTACTATAGTACAATATATTGATATACTTAAATTTAAGTAAGTTATTTACATAAATATAATACGCAACATGTCTATGTTACGGGGCCGGTTTGCCGGGGCCACAAAACTCTACCTTAAAAAGAGTTAAACATTCCTTTAAACATTTTCAAGGATATATATTTTTTATGATATCTTGATTGTAGGAACCTCATTTCTATACACTTGCGGTTGATATTTAGTTCTACTATTACATAGAAAGCCTGCTTGTAAACGGCTATATTCAGAAATACTACAGCGAATAAGAAATACTTGAAGCGCTGATTCCATTAACACATTTGAGATCACGAAGTCGAAATACTGTTACTCAATAGTTTGTCAGGTTTGGACTGGTTCTTAGGGCATTAATCGGCTCTCCTAATCTGTGATGGCAGAATAGACTTACTATACAATGTATGACAGGCAGTGTCTATTTATTCAATGGCTAAGTCATGTTGGTATTAGTATTATCGTCACATCTGGTTAAGCTATCTGTAGCCCCAACATGTCAGCAAAACTCGATGAATAAGACATAAAAAGTGAACAAATTGTCGAGTTATTTAATTTACTACAGTTTTTAAATATATTCTGACATTATTGTTTAACGTTGCCTTGCAATGACTCAGCCTTACGGAACTCGAATTTCTTAAAATTCGAACGGAGAACTAGTAATTATGAAATTTCAACCAATGGTAATGCTTCAAGTTTAGATGGAAATCAGTGGCTCACATAGTTCCGTACAACGTAATAGAAAATAAGGATATTAAATCAAGAGGAAGTGATATAGGAAACGTATTTTTTAATTGTAAAAGATAATTAATATACTCTTTTGTGTCAAAGCAGGTTGGAAGTGTGATGGTTGTGTTTTAAGGAAAATGTTTACATACATATATGTGTATATTTGTCTAATCGTCTAACCATCTGTTGCCCACAGCTCTGTTATCGCAACTAATCATAGCCTATGTCCTTATCCAAAGTCTGATCTAACGCTGTACCAAATTCCAATAAAATCAGTTCAATTGTGTAGGCATGAAAGCGTAACAAACCGACAGAGATACTTTCGCATTCAGTATAGATTTGTTAAATTATGCAACCAAGTTAAAATAGTCAAATTCAAGTCAAAAATGATTATCTAATAAAATAATAGTAAATGTAGTTCTGTGCGTATACTTTATAGCTGAATTTATAGAATAATATAAGAATTGTTAAAAAAATAAGGTTCCTTTACAAACAACCTCGGATCTGAACAAGTCCGACTATGCGATATTCACGCGATCTCTAATACATAAGAACATTGGTCGCGACAGTTAAACATAATGTAGCATACACCTGGTACGCTACGTGCCTCTACAGGCGGTGTTCATTTAATGCTGGAGTTAACTTTACGAAACAATGCATAAACATATACAAGAAAAATATTTAACATAAACTAAAAAAAATAACGCAAGTACCTAATATTTACAAAACATCATTAAAGATAAACATACATCAGGAGCAGACAGATGCGGTGCTTGAACAAAACTACTGGTCAAGCTTAAGACCATGTTGCTTAGGTCGACGATTATCTACACGTCTTTGAAAGAAAAATGATTCTAACCACGATCAAATACGGGTAGCTATATACATTAATATTTTCAAAATTGGAAATATAACTATAAAGGACCAACACCTAGGATACGTGGACACTGCCGATGAGGCTAGTCCAACGACAGCGAGATACATATGTAGCGAGCTATCTTTCGGTAAGTTTCGTTATGAAGTCTTTCGAAAAAGAACTAAAGTTACTGAAATAGCTCACACAGAATAAGCAAGCTGACATAGAAATGAGCTGGCCACATCTGCCGAAAGATCAGATGGAGTAAATAAGTCCTAGAGCGGAGACCGCGAATCGGCAAACGGAAGGTAGATCGCCACGTAAAAAGATTGGACGGACAACTTAAAAATGGTTACTGGGATTGACTGGATATGCAAGACACATGGCGAACTTAGGTAGCGGCGGTCAATAAAGGAAGAGATTTTGCTGAAAAAAGTACATTTTTATAGCTACTCCGTGAGGTTGTTAACGCGTTTAAAACATTTTATTTTCACATTTATTTTAAATATATATTGCTCTGATCAAACAAAAATATGTACCAATAGGGTAACTGAATTTAACCAATCAATTCAAATATAACAAATGTGGAAACCGGGTCACGCTTCAAGCACACACATCCTGCCTAAGATAACAGTTTCAGCGAGTAGTGTTTCCCGCGCTGCACTTACATACATAATGTATGACATTGCTGATGCGCAAATCACTGCCGACAGAAAAACTCGGCCTTAAATAGTAAAAAAAAAACTAATAATATTAACACAATTTTTCAGACTACATAACTAACAGCTAGTTAAAGTTCACTTAGTGTCCTACACGACTATGTGTTCGCAATTCATAGCGACGTATTATTTGAACCCTGCTTATTTGAGATAACTCCGGTACAGAAGGAGTGAGTGCGCGGTGTCACGCTCCTGTTCTAGAAGGAACATCATGTCGCGCTGGTTGATACGCTTCAATCGGGTGCGGAGCGCCATCTGACTGCGACCAGACTGTGGAATAACATTAATATTTTAATTTATTTGTATACTTCAAACAAAATGTATAAGTTATAGCATTAATCTCGGTTGCATCCAAAGCTATGAAGCCTGGAATACGCTCGCATACTATATCTCGGTTTGGATTATGTTGAGCAGGAGCGACTGGAGTCTAACTACTCAACGCCTTCCGTCGTCCCAAACCTTGTCTGTCAATCAGCAGGTGTACCGGCTTGAAGGTGCGGTTGGCTTGGGCCCCGAATATCTGTTGGGGGTATACACGTGATATGGCATTATGAGTAAAAGTTATTCGAAAATAAACTTACAAATCCAGGGCCCGGGTGCCCTGAATGACTGGCCAGCGAGTCACCAGCGGCGCCTGGTCCTTCTAGTCTGGGTTTCTTCCTCGGTCCGATGGCCTGTAGCGCTGTTAGATTGGCTTCGCGCTGCCGGAGTTCTTCTAGCTCTGCCCGCTGCATTTCTTTAGCTTTAGCCTTCAACTTAGCTTGCTCGGGATCCTCGTTTTTTGATCGCGATTTCGCTGCCCTCAATAACATCTCTCTTTCGGAATCCTCTCTGCGCTTCTTATCGACCCGGTCCAACTCTTCGAGGAACTTGAGTTGACCCTTCACGTCTTGTGTGGACTCGTATCGGCTGTCAGTCTACGACAAAAAAATCACAATACTATAATCTGAAATTTAACTTGCGTGAAGCAAGGTAATGGATATATGAAGTAAAAATGTAAGCGTGTGTATTTATATCTCACTATCATGAGAGCTTTAGCATAGCTATATTTACTATGGATAAAAGATGCAGAAAGCTAAATTGTACGATATAATTGTGTGTTCCAAATACACTAAATGAAAGAAAAATGTATAACATCAAGTCCAAAGTCAATATTAATGACCTAACAACGCATTCGGTGTTAGTCCACTCGTAGTTGATATAAGAGAACTTTTTAAACAAACTCCATGTGATTCAAACCATTAACAGTACATATACACATACACATATTCACGCGCTGGCAACAGCTAACCCTTAGTGTCGGTCGACGTGAAATCAAATTCAGATACAAATAGTCATGTTAATAAGCTGACTCTCGGCAGCGTGTGATTACATATTTATAACATTCGCATGCATCACATGCAAGTGACGCAAACGAGCAATGGAATAAAGATTACTGTTCTCAGACGTATTTCTAGAAAATGCAACATAAAAATTTTAAAAAATGCATTGCACCGCAAGCCAGTTACATTTTTAATACAACTACAAAAATAATAAATAAAAATGGCATACTGCATCTAAAACACCATAAAGTAAAGCGTGTTAAAATTGTTTGTCCTGACAGCACACACACAGCAAAACTATAATAATTAACTATATGTCAACATAATTTTAAAAATGTCTGTTTGTTTGAATGAGATTTTACGAAATTGCTTGAACTGATAACTTCTTAATGCATTCACTTGGATGAGGTTTAAATGTTTTAGTAGCAAAACCGTGGCGCATAGCTAATTTATTAATATCTGAATGCCATTATTCAGATGTATTAATCAGAATACATTTTAACACATTGTTTTAAGAATTATGAATAATAGGTCACTGAACGTAAGAACAGTAAGTGCTAAAGTAGCAAGACATTATGAATATTAGATCACTGAACGGCGGCGCGCGCGCGCCCGCGCAAGTAGCGATACAGATAGTTCACTAGTGATTATAACAACATACCTTGATAATGTGATCGATCCTGTGCTGTGCAATCACAGCGAGCTTTTCGATCAGGGTTTTCAGTCTTTCCTGCAAGGCGTGTGTTAGCAGACTGGCCACTTCTGGAGGTGGTTCGTCCAGGTTATGTCTAGCGACGATCGATTTAATCCGCGCTTGCATTAGACCCAGAGGCACCAAATACTCCTCTTTGCACGACCTAAAGTGAGAAAAATGTTAGATTAGCAATCATGTATATTTATTGACCTAATGGGCTACAGGTACAGCTATTACACAAACAATTTTTTTACCTGATCTGCGTCCCAATCATCTCTGTGGAGCCAAGAATCCTTTGGGTTTCCTCGGCCAAATTGACACCACCCATGGCGGCGACATCGTTAATATCATCGTCACCAGCCATTTTATCGTCTCCAAATGGTTGCGAGAAAGCAGTCGCCTTCTTCTCCTTCTCTCTCAACAACGACTTGCCCGGCGTCAACACAGTCGACAGCCCAGCTGATACGTTAGAGCGCGGATAGTTAGCTTTACTGTTCACTGTCATGGCTTTAGGCCCGCCGTTGTTGACTTTGTTCAAATTGAGCTTGGCGGGCGTGTGAACGGGTATATTTTGCAGCACAGCTATCGTGTTACCAGATTTTGATGGCGCAGGCTTCTGGTACAAAAGAATCGTGATTAGACAATGATGTAACGCACGCCAGCCTTGTCACCACAAGAAGTTATGTTTATAAAGAACATTTATTGAAAATATAAAAAATGTATAGGGTAAACAATTTATTATGATCATATTTAAAAATATTATTTAACTTCTTGCAGCGGCAAGTATAATAATAGGTACAGAATGGCTCTTAAGTCGTAATTTAAAAGACAGAGAAGGTACATATGTTAATAATTTGTGTAAGTTAAATAATTTTTTATTTATATAGTAGAATTTAATAAATGAATTAATGAATCGAAAGCAAAGCTCTGGACCGCAAAACCCACGTGATAAAATATGAAACCAAATATATTATTTAAAAAATGAAGGCCCTTCCATAGCGGGTGTAGATCACGTGGCTCTAGAAAAATAAACGACTTATAAGACAGCCTGTACAGAACAGTGTCAAGATAGAACATTCATAGCACATTAACAATTATTACCGAATAATCAACATTATCAGCTATAATTCTAGATACAACTTTCACTAACTAATTTTGGAAAACAAAAAGAAAACACGAAAATAGGATAGATTAAAAAACGTGTCGATTTAAGAGGTGTGGAACCAACAGAGACTCTCGCTGAACTGTATTACAGTGAGATCATAACATGGGACCGTGCAGGTTTTGCATGGAGAGAATTAATATTGAACACAAATAAATTTACATGCAAGATGACACAAGAAAATAGTTTGATCCGAGGTCAGTAATTCGTACTTTAAAAGTATTCGTAATTTTCCATGACGTACAAGTACGGTTGCACTAGATAATGGAGGATTGCGCCAAGCAGGAATAATTCAATTTGAAATCTAATCCTAACGGAAAAAGGAACGAAAACGAATTTGATTTTGAAATGATGTATTCTTACTTTTTTATTTAGACCAACCAAACTTTGGATAAGGCAATGGCTTTATTGGCATACTATATTATCAAGAATAGGTGCGTAAGGTTGATTTTTACAAAGTAACTTACAATTCGGCTATTGATTACTTGTCCTAAAACCAAAAAAATGTTTTGAATTTCTCAAAATTATTTCAAATGTATTAAGCTCACTTAATCGATTACCTATTATAATTGAGGTTGTAAAGAAACAATATGAACAAAAATAAAGGCATGGCTTGTATTAGTAACCTAAATTATGGCTATTCATCAACTGGAACATCGTTAAATCCTACAGATTTAACTTCGAACCTTTTATACATACATACATATAATCACGCCTTTATCCCTGGAGGGTTAAGCAGAGGTGAATTAACACCCACATTTAACCAATAATTGTATTCGGTAAATAATATATTTGTAACAATATTCTTTTAAAACAAATACAATCTATCTATATTATTGTAGGTATTGTATTAAACTTAATTCAATTAGATGCCGACTGACTACTGAGTATTTTTATTCTAATAGTAGGTACCCGACTCTAAATCAAAAATATTCACACCAGAAGTAATTACCTATATGACATGTATTTTTATTCTCAGTACGTTCGTTAGAGACCGTATTGCAGACAACTATTATCGGATCAAAACATGAAATCTTCAATGCTCAAAAGTTGTTTATCTTGTGTCACATTGCAGAAACAATCATGCTAATACAATAACTTCTATGTACCCACTGCTAGACCGGCTGTTACGAACAAAAATGTATGCACCATCAGTGGTAAATGTTCATAACACTTGTTGGTACTTTTATTAAGATAAGTACATAGTTTTGTAATGTTTTTTATTTATTTATTTTTAACACATCGAATTTGTGACACAATTTTGTTCTAAATTGCTTGTCTAGTAGGTAGTACAGTCTGTGCTCATAAATAAATTATAAGTCCATGCACTGAATAACACAAGTACCTACGCCACAAATATACAGTGCGGCAGCAACCGCAGTTCTGACACAACAACTTAAAACCTATACGACGATAACCTATCACGAGAGTTTGTAGCAATAATTTGGAAGAGTGCTCAGCTCTGATAGTCAAATAGGTACTCTCATTTCTAGGTTAATAACACAATGAACTGTAACCAGAACTAGCATATAGTATCGATGATAAACTTTCATAGTTTCACTAGCTCATTATGTCGTTTTGAAAAACATGAATGAATGATATAACACCTACTACAAAAATAATAACTAGGTACATAAAAAAGTAACTGAAGCCGAAAACAAAAACTCAACAATGTAGTACTACCGCATTAAAAAAAAAGAACATGAAGCGAGGGACAACAATTTTTAGGGCCGCCATCTAACATAAATTTTCAAGCGATTGGGGCATTCAGTTGTTCAATGGTGCTGCCACACTGCTGTTAACAAATGTTAGTGAGCATTGTATGAAAAACTTTGTCAACGCACTTGCTCATAAAGTGGCTCTAATTTCACCACAATTAGGCAAATAATGGCACCTATAATGAAACTGTGACTTTTCCCAGCTATAATTCACGAGAGAGTTATAGCTTTTTTAAATTTTATTGGTTGAGTTGCTTTGTTCTTAAAAAGTTTCGATACTAAAAAACATGTTCTATACTTAGTACAAGTAAATTAATACACATACTGATTGTTCATTTTATGGAACTTTGTGTTTAAATAGATAATTTTAAATTATACGTATTTAATAAACAAAACTATGCCATCATAAACAGATCACATGACATTTTACTAACTGCACATTCACTAATTGTTTCTCTAAATAACCTTTTTTCTAAGTAAATACTATGCAATAGTAGTTTATGAAGCTGTTGCATAATGAGGGTTCTTATTCTAAATTACGTGCAATTTCATACACTATTTTATCTAATTTAATGAAATAACATAATTTGTTCAAAATTATAGGCGTTATTTTTAGCGCAAAAATCATTTACTGATCGCACATCGTGTCCAGCTGAAGATATCGAAATGAAAAAGTTACTTACATTTTGTATTTTTTTTTAAATTATTTTGATATTTTTGTATGTAAACAATTTCATGACAGTTGTTTTTAATATTTAATGTTTATATTTCAATATGAGAATGGATAAAATATTTTTTTAGTATAATTTTCTTCGCAAGTGACCAAGTAGACGCCTCAACAAATTCAAACTGCGAAACGATGTCATGTTTTCAAATGTTATAAACAATTTCCATAAGTGTAGGAGCACTAAAACATCTAAAAAATACTAACAGAATATAACAGTTTCTAACATAATATTTTGAGTCTGAAAATTTTGTAAATATTTGTTAACAGAAGTGTAGCAGTACCTTACAATACAAGTGATGATAAGAATCGTTCATCGGGTATACTCGAAGATAGGATCGGGGCTGTAGGTCCAAAAAACAGATGGCAGCCCCATATGTAAAAGACAAACCTGTAAGATAGTGCTGGGCGTGCCACAGACAAACCCACTAGCCATTGAGGGCAGAGAGCTCGCCATTGTTAGAGGTAACATAGGCGGCAACAGTGGCGTCAAGGTTGCTATCCCATCCGGGTAAAGCTCGTCATCTTCGAAAAGCTACCCAACACCACCAACTTATTAGTCCTCGCACATTAACAAAGTGAACATATGCAATCGTATGAGTCAAATAAATAGATTTTAGAGTCTTTCAAATTAAAAAGCGGATAAGTGCATTTTTGAGATAGGTGTGGAAATCAAGCATTTAAAGGAATATGTATTGGTGTCAAAACTACTTTAAATTTTGTTTGTCATTCGGCAGATTAATAACTTAAGTCAAGCGCCAGTATTGTACATACAAATAATAAATAATAATAATAAATAAAAAATAGGCAATATAGCGCTAGTTTAACTTGTAATGAGTTCCTATGATGCGAATACATATATACATTGTTTTACTACATACATATTATGCCAAAAAACACCTAGACTAAAACAGTACAAGTATCTACAGTACAAAAACACACAGCGAGACTCGAACACGCAACCTATGACGTGACAGTCGGACGCCATATTCGTGGCGGTACGGAGACACGTCACTTTTAGTTATAGTAAATGTTTAGTGTTAGTGTTGAACTTCATCTATTCTACAAGTTTGTAGTACATTATGCTCTAAGAATAGAGAGTTGTTTTATTTTATGGGAAATAATTTGCCATAGAGTAATTTTTCTCCGATTCAGTACGCAGAATCAAAATTAGCACTGTATTTTACAGAATTATAACATACCTACTTAACAAATGTCTGACAAACATCCATACAACTTTACGTGTGGTCTTGACTGTTGGGGTTGAGAAGTCAAACGCTCAGGTAAAAGTACAGATAACTTCATCAAGAGAATTAACTTTAGATGCTTATGGAACTGAACCCCTCCCGTCAAGATAAATTGCTTCTTTTTGGCAGTTTTTTGCTTGAAGCAGCGCTCCCTCTCATTGTTCTTAGGTAGAGCCATAATGAAGTGCGTTGTGAACGTTTTTGGCCATACGACTCATGTGCTAAAGACAGCACTATAGTTAATTTGTTTTTAGTAACAAACTTCTACACAAGTACCTGAAAAAAATTGACTTACATTGCATTGCAATAGTATGTGTAGTACTGGTTTAACTTACTAAATAGGAGAAAAAATTACAGTGCCTATAGCATGTCTTGTCAATGTAATAGGTACCGTTTTAAAATAATCCTTCATGTGTATCTATTACATTATAATTAGTAGGCGCGTGAATATGATGTTTGTATATGTGTGTGTGTATGTATGTATTTATTATTCCCTGTGATAACACATTTAGTTTTTTCAGTACAAGGAGGGAAAGGGAGGACCATCGACTTATTTTTAAATGGATCATTCGACGTGTACCAAAAATGTTAGTAGACCTACTTGTTTGCTCGTCTCCGAACAGTTGTTTGTAGTCATTGTGCTGGGTTTACGCCATAGTGATTTGGGCACAAATTTTCTCAGCGCCATAAACATAGGGTCCTTTCCATCATTCAAAAACAAAAATAATGAATCAATGTTATCAATCAGTGAATGAAACAATGAATCGGTCGTTGTCCAATTGGCCACGATACTCTGCTGAGTAAACTTTCGTTACGAAACTGTTCTCACTGCTTCCACTGCCATGATACCAAACTGCACCAATTACCATTTATAATCTTCGACACAAAACAAGGGCATGTTGTAAATATATTTATGGAAGGAAGCACAACAAATAAGTGTAGATAACCGTTTCGTTGTCCCAAAACGGTTATTATTGCAGTTTCATAACTGATTTACAATTCTTAAAAACTTTACGGTAAATATATTGGTTAGCCGTTTCGGAATAGCGAAATGGTTATGACCATGACACATACTGTCCGCAGCCAATCGATAAACGATTTTAACAAACTTTGTCTTAAATTTGCTCGATGATACTGCACTGAGGTTTAAGATAGACTCGCATTTAGTGTAAGATGCGCTCGGTTCTATCAACTACGTCAGTTTGCTTTCACGCCGTAATACAAGATTCAGGTTAATATGAAAAGAAAAGTATTTTAGAAAAACAATAATATATTGTTCAATAAATAACAAACGTACCACAGAACAGAAAAATTACAGTAGAAATAGCAGCGCTTAGTTAGTAATACACCGACCATATCCCTCCCACAATTCCAAATAATTATCTTTTATAATAAATCATCGACATAGGTAATTTAATCTAGAGTCGTAGTACGTATATGTTTGTTAAAAAGAACGTAAATACATTTGACAATAGAGTTGATTATTGTTACTTTTAGTATGTTTTTGACATTTTTTCGTTTAAACAGTAAAAATTTATGGTGAGGGTTGGTATCGTAAGGACCAAGGTTTACAAAAGGGCCTTATCAATGTTTATATAAAGGCTATATCTCATATTTACTGTGTATAAAAACGACAAGGCATCAAACGACTATAACCAGGCATCAAACAACATTATTTCTATATTCTTAAAAAAAAGAGGCGCGTCTACAAATTTTATAATTGCGAAAGAATCTTTTTATTGATTCGTCAAATCGTAAAAAGAAAGATATCATTTTCGACAAAAAATATTAAATAGAACTTTCTGCACTAACTTGTGAAATGAGTTCTCTGGAATTTCTTAGTCATATTTAGAGTTATTACGACAGTATAATTATATTTATAACACAGACACATTCTATATGATATGCGGTTATGCTCAAAACTCGGGACTTGCGGTTTGCGGCTACTTGCGACTTCTACCATTATTATTTCTACTCTGTGGTCGTCACATTATTTTATTTCAACGATCTGGCTGGTAACATACTGGTGGGTCAGTTAACGAAAAGCTATACGTGTCATGCCACGCAGTGCTACTTCCTTTTTTAAATCACCTTTTTTCACACCATTATCTAACTTCATAATAGAGCTAAGCAATTATAGCTGCCACTTTTGCTGCTTAGAGGATATATCTCTTGGATTTACGTAGATCCTAGCTCTTCAAGCTAGATATTACTGTGACTCCGCAGTTTCCATACAGGAGATGAGTAGACAAGTAAGCTTTTCAACTACCCGAGTCAGGTGGCAAATGATACGCAAGAACTGTTTCTGACCGCCGAGGTGTTCTTGGAATTATTACGCCCACATTGAGACCCGACTGAGTTACTCCAAAATGCGAAGAGTCACCCACGCACTCACTGTCGACACTTGATTCAACTGGTACAAGTCATGCGTAATTTCTGCTAGACGTACCTACTGATAAGTCTATCAACTCTGTACAATATCACGGCACTAGACGGTTTAGGTTCTGCCGACCACTGCTAGGTCTACACAAAGGTGTATATTGTAGCTCCCTCAAGTCCTGTTCTTTTGAAGCAACGATTGTGGCCATAGAATTTATTACTTGTTGATTTTGAAGCGACGATGGTAGCCTTAGAATTTGTTAGTTAAGATAAAACGACAAGAAATCATGACACTACACGACACGTTGATCAATCTTTCGAACGTTTTTTCAGGACTGTTAAGACTTGCATGCGATAATATCGTAAAAAAATAACGAAAAAATGCAGTACTTTGCTATTTCCAACAGTAGAAATAAAATTGGAAAAGTAAATTTAAAAAAAATACAGGCATTTCTTATGTGTCGTGAGTATTTATTTATAGTGAAAAGTTGCCACGCGCGTAATATGCAGTTGAACACTGATTATAAAAAAGGACTTTGGGTAGCCGCGTCGTTTTAAAATTGAGCAGCCATTAATAAGAATAGAATAATATGAAAGTGAATAAAAGTTACTATGGACAAACTTCTCTAAGCAATGTCAGGACGTCGCTCTAAGTGTGGGATTTTTCGACCGTCCTGGACGTACATTTGTCTAAATTCTGGAGATAGCGATTTCCACTCCAGGGAAACATTCCCTTATTTAAAAAAGAACATAAATGCATACAAAGTTTTCCAAATACCACACCTATTAGTCAAACCGACCTTAAATAACTCATTTATTTAAGGTAAGGTATATTTGTAAGAATCCTGATTGAGCCTATTGATTGGTGCAATAAAAATAGAGGATTTTATATTTTCGGAAATAATTAAATGTTTTGTTTCTTTCTAAAAATAAGGGAATGTATCCTTTGAATGAAATGGGTGGAATCTCTGGTATTGAGTACTTTAAAAAAAAGGATATATTTTATTGCTTCTATTTTTACTATCAACTACTATTATAAACTAAATAATAATGACTTGCTACCATTACGAGTAACGGACCGATCGATATGGTGCATGAATAGCGCCCAAACGATCCCGGATCACTCAAATGCCCTCATATGCCACTAAATCCAATGGAACAATTCTCTCGGAGATCTTTAATAAACACCTCAACAAAGTCTAGGGAACAAGATGACCCCAATTATTTTTTTTCGTGTAAATCTTGTTTTGCAAATAACTGGCAGCAAATAAATAAAAATAGAATAAAGTAGATTACAGAGTTGTTCGAAATTTAAAAATAAATTTAAATAAGTAATGATTTTCGAATATGGAGAGAAAACTTTTAAAAGTGTTTGATTGTGCAGTTTCTCTGAGGCAAAATAAAAATTTTTTTTTTTGATTGTAAATAACGTTTATTATCAATAATACGTCTTTTACGTATGGTTTGTGCATTTTTGTGACTGTAGTCATCATGTCACGTCGTCATTTAAGTCGCGAAGAGATGTTAAGGGCTGTTGGTATGCTGCAAGCTGGACGAACTCAACGCGACGTAGCGGATGCTGTCAACACCCAACCAAGCGTAATTTGCAGATTATGGGCACGCTACAGTTCTACAGGGGATGTTGCCGAACGTCACAGGGGCCGAAATAGGGTTACTACCCCGCGACAAGATCGTTTCTTGCAAAATTCCGCAAGGCGGCAACCCACGATTACTGCTCGTCAGTTGGTCGCAGGCCTCCAGTCTCAGCATCAAGTGGTTATTAGCGATCAAACTGTCAGAACAAGACTACACGAAGCCAATCTTTATGCTCGCAGACCGCTTAGGGTTCCAGCTCTTCGACGTGGAAATCGAGGTCGTCGCTTATTGTGGGCTAACGCACATTTACAGTGGACCGACCATCAATGGGCACGGGTTCTGTTTTCCGACGAATCTTGCTTCGGTTTTCATCCTGATTCGAGAAGAGTGCGTATATGGCGAGTTCCTGGACGTCGGAGTCGTCTCCAGAATCCGGTGGGCTTACCAAGGTGGAACAATCATGGTATGGGCTGGAATTCGCCTTGGTGGAAGGACCGACCTCGTTTGGATACGGGGCAATTTGAATGCAAACCAATACATTCAGGAGGTTATACACCCCATGGTAATCCCTCATCGACAGCAGTTCGGTCAAGATTTTATGTTCATGCAAGATAATGCACGGTCACACACCGCGAGGGTAGTGGTCAATGCGTTAAGCGAGCACAATATGACGACGTTGGAATGGCCTGCTCAGTCTGCCGACCTCAATCCCATAGAGCATGCCTGGGATTTGCTTGGGAGAAGAGCTTTCAATGATTCTTTGGAAAATCTGAACACTGAAGAACAACTTTTTTTACACCTTCGCAGTGTATGGAGCCATATTCCACAGACGATGATTGACAATCTCATACTAAGTATGCCACGCCGTTGTCGAGCTGTTGCTAATGCTTTAGGAGGTCCTACAGATTATTAAAAACGTTTAAAGTACGGTTAATTACTGTATTTCTTACTACCTCGTTATTTTTGTGCCTAATCATAGAAGGTTGTAATACTCAATATTGGCACTATTCAATTCTTTCTTAAAAAAAAAAATAATTTGTATGAAAATGTTTTTATTAAAATTAAAATTAAAAACGGTATAAAAATACCCTTCTATTGATATAAAACACTCACTATTACAAGAAAGGGTTTTTAAATAAAAACTAGAAATGTCCTTGTTCCCTAGACTTTGTTGATGTGTGTAGTTCACATGGTTTCTTCCATTGGTTCTTGTATGAGAACTATGTGTTACCGAGACTGCATTAGAGATGTGGAGGGAAAGTACTCTAAATTCGGGGGGATAGTGAATTCCACTCCGAGGAAACAGTCCCTTATTATTAAAAAGAAACAAAATTAAATTTAAAGATTTTTGAGAAATCGCTTGCCACACTATAGTCGAATCGACTTATGTCCGATAAAATAACATCCTGTTCTTTTGTTGCATCGATCGAAAGTGACCCTTTCTAATCTTTCTAGTAAACCTGGTAAATTAAATTAAGGGAAATCCATGAAGAAGAAAATTTTGGTTTATATAAGTCAGTTCGACTACCAGGTGTGGCATGTTCGGAAAACTTTGAATGCAATTTTGTTTCTTTTTAAAAATTAGAGAATGTTTTTAGGAGCGGATTTAGCTACCTCTGGTATTAGAGTACTTTCCCCCAGGACGGTCGACATAATTCCACACTGGTTATCTCATCTCCGATATAACTTCTAATGAAAAAAATTATACATATGTTTGACACAGGACAATCAAATGGTATCAAAATTATTGATGGTTGCTGAAAAAATAAACGGCGCCACTAGTCCATACACAGTTACCCAATGCCCTATAGGTTCCTAATATATTTCTGTGAATGTAGCACTACTCACAGCGGACTGGGGTAGACTACCGAATTACTTCGCTGTGCCTTGAATTTAACGCTGCCTTGTAGGTAGTAAGTTGGAAAGTGAGAATTATATTTCGTACACTAAAGTCACTGGCAACCCAAACCACTTTCCTGGTTCGAGAGCGAGTACGCCGCAATAGTTCAACATAAATACCGGCGTACCATGCATGAACTTGAAAATTTAGCCTCAAAAAACCACGGCTACCAGTCTGCAAGCTCCGACATCTCATTCGTGACTGAACCGTACTAAGCGCTGGGCATATCCGACACATGGCACGCCTCGGTCACGAATTTATGCCGAGGGAGAGAGCGATACTAAATCCTAGTATAGGCTCCCAGTATATAACGACCTTCACCGAGCTGGTTAATAGAGCAAAGTTTTTTGCAACTTAAGCTTTATACTTTCGATTGGTATGGATTTTTTCTATAATCAAAAGAATGTAATGTACTTATAAAAAGAATTTTCTGTACTGAAATTTTTTATCAACCCATTTGCAATGTATTTATTGACATATTTAGTTTAATATAAAATATATCCTTTTCATCCAGTAACCAACTTGGTAAAGGCCGATTCATATCGGGGTCTTAGCCTATCTGGGCACCGCGCTTTTTATTCGATGCTGTCTCTGTCGCAATGAGAATTACCCGTGTGCACTATATACTACATATGTGTTTTCAATACGTTATTATTATTTCAGGTGTTTCATAATCTATATATTTATAATATTATTAGACTTTGACAACACATTAATCTGTAGTAACTTACCTATAAGTAGGTAAACAAAACATATAATTCTGCATCGGTCTAAAGTTGAGTGGCAAAAATTCCCTGTGCACTAAATCCATATGGTACAAATTGTTAGTGCATTAACTATAAAATAAATAAACCTCGGACGAGCAAAATGAAAAAATAACTCATAACTCCCTACAAGCAATATGGGAAAATGAGATAACTCTCAACGAGCAAAATTATTTTAATAACCCAGATCTACACAAAAATTATACTAAACTTCGTATTTTACATAAAAAACGTGTTTATCTAGCTCTTATTGTCACAGAAAACATTTTGCTAGTTGGGCGTTGATCAAACAATACTAATGTTATTATTATTTTTTTAACAAAACATGGACACAGCTACACCTGTAGCATTGCTAGAGCTCATTTTATCGTTATTTGTCAATAAAAATAGTATCTATCCTATTATAGTATTGTTTAAATTAAAAGTGACCACTGCTAGTCTCAAAACCCTATATTTTATATACAATCAAAAAATATATCTTTGGCATATGGGTGTAATAAATGCATATCTACGTGCGAGTTTGGAAAATAACTATCTTCTTACTATGAGGACAATTTAGAGGATTTCTACGACTAATACGGTATAAGGATTTAATTATATAGGAATGAATAGAAATGTGCATGTGATTGGCACTCAATTGAAACAAACTAGTAGTTAAGTGCTGCATCACGGAGGAATAATGCAGGTATAGGTCTACCAGAAATTCATGGCACAATTTAAAAAAAAATAACTATGATTTTTATATGGCAACATTAATGTCACCATGTCAAATTCGACCAATAATACATAGAGGCACAACTATTGATTTTTAGGAGAAAAATACTAAAATTAACATAGATTATAAAACATCGTTATGTCAAATATTTATTCCTTCGGAGTTGATATCCTAAGTTACGAGTTTACTAGTAAGTTGGGTTGTACCATTTTGATACTTTTACACAGATTTTTATTCTTTGTCACAGATATTAACTTATTTGAGATGATGATTATAGGGCTGTGGCAATTACAGATTAATATACAATAATTTTACTATATGTACTATAGATATTACTGTATATTTATTTCAACTTATGCAGTGGAATTCCACGACGCATTTTAGGTTTAGTTAAATAATACAAATTAAATTTGTATAGTTAGTACAGTTGTTTTAGTTGGTTTTTAATATATTTCTGGGTAATATGCAAATTCTCTTGCACTCCACACTTTGCACAAGGCGCGACAAGCGTAGACAAAAAGTACAAAACAAAAACAATAGCATGGAGCGTGCCGTGAGACGTGATTTAGGGATGCTAACGCATCTTACTAGCAGATATAATGATGATTATAAATAATAACATTGATTATAATCATTCTGTACGGAAGTGTCTCGAGAAATTGAATTTTGGAAATCAAATATATTTGTAGTAAGAATATTACACTTTAGTAGCTTATCATATCATTATAGGGTGGTCATTTTTCGAGAATCAAAATCGTATCTCTAAATTATATCTAGGTTTGTCTACTGCTATATATGAAAAACAAATTAAAATTTAAAATTATCAACATAGTTTCGTCCAATTTCACTAGAATTGTACTTAAAAAAAAAAAAAACAATTTGCCATGAGGTTCAGGTATACCCATAATAATAAAATCAGTATCCTACATATAAGATCAGATTTTTTAAGACGCAAGTCAACTATTCACAATGTTCAACCTGAGGCATAAATTGATAACTGTCAGAGACCAGACAGAACTGGGCACAATGTTAGTTGAATTATATTATTAATATTGTTATTTAATATCGCAGAAGGCTGAACAATTGACTGATAAACCGTAAAAGAACGTTAGTATGAACATTCTTTTGCAGCTAGGGTTAGATACTCAAAACTCACAAGTACTTTCTGTTTTTAGACAGTCATTACACGTAGTGTTAGTAAGCGAACTAACGGTTAGTTGACAAATTCTGCTAAAATTACTTAAATTGCAAACTACATTTTTTATCATTTATAACCAAAATGACATTTTAAAAGACCACAAATTGGAATTTCTATTTAAATATGACATTTTAATCACATCGCATTAGAAATTTCTAGATGTTAGATTCCGAATTATTCATAGCGCTCGGATCTTCGATTGGTGGAGCATCTGTTTTCATGTTAATTTTTTTATTTTACCACTAGGCAAAATAGCCAAACCGACTTCAATCACATCTTTAAATAATTAAGTCCGCTCAATAATTCTCAGTTCTCCTACCAATCGGCCGTATGATCAGAGCAATATAAATAACTCGTTTTTTCCATTCCATTCCATTCCATCATTGACAGTATCTTCCGTCAATGATAATTTTCCGCGTACTCTTAAATTATTACTTACAATTGGGACAGGGCTATTTAGATGTGGCGGTGGTGGGGCAAGTGCTGGTATGCCAGTATAAGCCACATGAGGAGCAGGTGGATTAATGCCTTCAATTACAAGCTCTTTTGTCACAAGAGACTGTCGCAGCAACGGCAGACTTTTCTGTAACATATAATAAGCCTATTCAAAATCACTCATACAGACAACACTACCGGGCATAACGGGGTAAATACGGATCAAGGGATGAATAGAGACAAAATGGTCATTAAATGTTTTAAATAATTTCTCTTGCAATATTTCCAGTATTTAGATGTTTCACTTTTCCTATCTAAATCGCATTGATGAGTCTGTTCATTCAAATAATCTATAGTTTCACTTGAAAGAAAGTAAGTGCAAAATATATATGACCATTTAATTCACATTCACCCCTTGATCCCGACTCACCTCGTTTACGGTATTAATAAAACATTAGAAAAGGAATTGAAATACTTTTAAAGTATCAATTTATTAATCGTTTTTATTGTGTACCTATCATATACGCAGCCATGGCCACGGGGCTTTCTCTATGGCCATGGTAACGTATAGCATACATAACGAGACAAAAGATGATGACGTAGAGATGCAAAGGATCTTACATATTCTGAACATTTTCTTTTTTTCATTATAAATTAAATTGATCAAAATATAAACAATTTAATTAAATCCAAATGTATGACTTTTTTTTAGTATCACCACCCCATCACATCCGAGGGGTATAAGAGGCGACTTACGGATAAATAGACAGACAATTCCACTGCGAGACAAGGATAACTCGAAATAAAATCCTATACCAACCCGCCTAACCAGAGAGGACCAATATTGGGAGAGGCTTGTCCTGCAGTGGACTTGCGATAGGCTACGCTGATTGATTGATAACCCTTTAGATTTCTTATTAAATTTTAAATGAATTTAAATAATAAAAAAGTATGTCCATGTAAACGCAACGCAGATCGAGATAAATGCTTTACTTCTGCACTTCATACATTTGCACAAGCGCGTGACGTCACCTGCTTTGCTGCCCCACCTGTCTGCTTGTATGGAACGTTTTCCAGCGGCTCGACAAATTCAATTTTCAAAATGTAATATAATTAGAACTATTTACTGGAAGAATATTTTACTTAACTAGTATATAATATTATAATGTGGTAATTTTCCGAGTGTAAAAAAGTAGTAAACATTCGTATTGAACCGACAGTCAGTTTCAAATTTTGTTGCTAATGGATTTGTTTAAGAAGTTTCAATTATTTATTTTAAATAATATTATAAATAAATGATTAAGCTCTATTCTGGTTATAAATTTAAATTTTTGTAATGTGCGCCGGCCCTTATATCATAAATCCTAACTTTCACATAAATCCCATCTGCAGTGCCTCGTGGTATTTTTTTAAATGAAACAATACACGGCTCGTGCACAAAGCTTATTTACCGGATGATTAAAAAACCGTGCTATTTATCGTATTTCGTTATTTTCTTCTTTTTAAAACATTTACTGTATTTGAGAAGATTCTGTTAACCCGAAGTCGTCAAGGAATTATTATCTATCTGTTGAGCCCAAAAACTTGTATTTATGATTGAAAAATATTGTTCAAGGGTTTTCTATATCATTCTACACAATGAAATGTCAAATAAAATTATGGAATCGATAATCGGCCAATGTTGGTCAGTTAAGGAAAATTTAGTATAAACGGAGTTTAATGAGCTTGTCTTGCGATCCGGTGCTCGGAAACGCATTAACACTCCAATAACTAACAGCGCTAACGTGTTTAGTATATTATTAAATACCCGAGAAAAGTACCTTAGAGGACTAGAAGAGCGTATTTCTGCTTCCCTCTCTGTTCTCTCGTACAATCTCTCGATTTTAAATAGTAAATTGCCTCACAGTTGCTCAATAGAAGAAATAATTGTAGAACAATAATTTGTAAAATACATTATTACTTACATTTTTAGGAACATAATATAACTTTACGGGAATATACATCTTCTTTACACTTTCACGATTTTGCATGATAAATAATTGTTGCACTATATACTAAGTATATGTAAGTAATTATCGATGGCACTCGCGTATCCTATCGAAACCCAAACACGTCCGCCTACGTTCGTTGAACTACACGTACTGATGCTGACTGATTGTTGCGTCCGACCGATCCGATATGTGCATATATTGCTTAGAATTGTCTAGCTTTTCTCTCTTGTAGGGTAAATGAATAGATAGATTTTTTACTTTAAAACGAATTGAACTAAATAAAAACAATAGTTTAAAAAAATTAAACAATAGGCTATTTGACCATTTTTAAAATGCTTCTTAAATGGTCAGGAAAAATTTCATTTGAGTGAAAAAAAATTACGATAGGAAATCTTCAAACAATATTTTTTAATGATATTAATTTTCTGAGTGAACTATAACGCTGTCATCCATGTTTATCTGTACATTGCTCTATATCATAATTCTGAAAATTTTGTGAGAGAGGAATAGCAATAGTTATTTTAATGCCAGGCTGCCTTTTCCTCATATAGCATAGGCAATTGCTGTCCCACCTGCCTGCTTGTATGGAGCATTTTACAGCGGTTCGACAAATTCAATTTTCTAAATGTAATATCATTAAAACTATTTACTGGAAGAATATTTCACTTCACTAGTTTATAATGGATGGTATTTAAACGTATATCAAAAAGAGTACATTTTGTACGACAAAATAATCCAAATTCACATTAAAAATACTGATTGAGCACCAACAAACTACTGCAAGTAAGTAGTTAGTTAGCAACCAACCAACCAACCAACCAATTATAAAAAAAATTACCACAAAGACATAAGGCAGGAGCTCCGCTTCGCTTCGCTCCCGCCTTAGTCTTCTAACCTAACCTATCCATTTCGGGGTGGGTGGTGATCATTCTGAACTTAATTAGATGCACAATCAGTATTTTTACTGAACGCGAAAATATTATCTGTTTATAATATTTATAATAAAGTGATAAATTTTCGAGTATAAAAAGTAGTCAACATCCGTATTGTAACGACAGCCAGTTCCTAATATTGTTGCTAATGGATTTGTTAAAGAAGTGTCAATTATTTATTTCAAATAATATTATAAATAAATGATTAAGCTCTATTCTGGTTTTAAATTACATTTTTTGTAATGTGCGCAGGCCCCTAATCATCATACTAACTTTCACAAATCCCGCCTACAGTGCCGCGTGGTATTTTTTAAAATGAAACAGTACATTGCTCGTGCACAAAACTTGCTTTACCAGATAATAAAAAAACCGTGTTATTTATAGTATTTCGTTATTTTCTTCTTTTTAAAACATTTACTATATGAGAGAAGATTCTGTTAACCCGAAGTCATCACATCAAGGAATTATTTTCTATAATAAAACAATAATTTGTAAAATACATTATTACTTACTCTTTTAGGAACATAATATAACTTTACGGGAATATACATCTTCTTTACACTTTCACGATTTTGCATGATAAATAGTTGTTGCACTATATAGTAAGTATACGTATGTAATTAGCGATGGCACTCGCGTATCCTATCGAAACTCAAACACGCCTACGTTCACTGAACTACGCGTACTGACGCTGACTGATTGTTGCGTCCGATCCGATATCCGCACATCCTGCTCACAGTTGCCTAGCTTTTTTTCTCTTATAGAATAAATTAATACTAACCTTTTCGTAGATTGATTTTTTTAGTAAAATGGAACTAAATAAAAACAATAGTTTAAAAATTTAATGAAGAGGATTTGGCCATTTTTTGAAATGAGTCTTAAATGGTTAGGAAACATTTCATTTGAGTAAAAAATAATTACAATAGGAAATCTTAAAAAAATGTATTTTTGTGATTTTAATTTTCTGAATGAATTAAAACATTGCTCTATACCATAATTCTGTAAATTTTGTGAGAGAGGAATAGTAATAGTTCTTTTAATGACAGGCTGACTTTTCCTCATACTGTAGGTAAATAATTAAACTTCATTTCATTCTTAGGTAGTATAGTAGGCGGTTGTTAGGTCTGACATTGTCCACCTTCCACTGATAAGTGGAAATTTTACTTTTTACACACTGAACACTACTCGTAGGATTATGAGAATAATTTTAAACGATCTATCAAATGTCTGCCTAACCTTTTTATTTTACTGGGATAGTATATCTCAATTTTCGGTGATAGATATGCCTCTCCGAATGCGATAATAGCAGAAAAAGATATTATGTCTGTCTCGCTTACTCTTTACCAATGTAATATTACTGTCTCTCTTTGATTTAAATTTTCAGTAATGTTAAATCAATCAAAGTTATTTTTATATGATAAATAATGCGACATGCGCACCAGTTCACCTGAAACTCAAACTTCTCCTAAGTGAATTACAGGAGAAATATAGTAATTATCGTTATTTTATTGAACAAGAATGAAAAAATAACAGTGTTGTGTGTTGATTTGTGAATTATGTTTGTGTTGAGTACCTAACCATTTAGGAGGTAGGACACGACGGTATCGCCCATCCCAATTAAGCAGTCCGACTGGGGAAGCACTTTCGCCCTACAGAATACCGCAGCCTTAATAAACTTATGTTGTGTTCCCGACGGTGAGTAAGGTAGCCAGAGCTCACTGGGGAGGATTTGTGTTGTCAGTGGGAAGGCCAAAGCGGGCCAATTACAGGCCTATCGCTGCCTCCCTTCTCTCGAAGGGGATGTAGCGAGTTATCCATACACAGCTCCTGAGATACCTTGAGGGAAACGGTCTACGGAGCGACCGACAGTACGGCTTTCGCCACTGTCGCTCTACCGGTGACCTTCTTGTGTATCTCATAAGCCGGTGGGCACAAGCCATCGAGAGTCGGGGCGATGCACTAGGAGTCAGCCTCGATATAGCTAAGACCATCGATCGGGTCTGGCACAAAAGTCTTCTGACGAAGTTGCCATGCTATGGAATATGGACTCCTCGAGGGACTAGGCGAATGGATCGCTAGCTTTTTGTCCAACAGAAGTATCCAAACCGTCGTCGAAGGAAGCTGCTCGGACCGCATGCACATAAACGCTGATGTCCCATAAGGCTCCGTGTTGTCTCCGACCCTATTTCTGCTGCATATCAATGACATGCTGTCTGATGGCTCCATTCATTGTTATGCGGACGATAGTATCGGCGACACGTATTACACGGGTTCTGCAAACATCCCTCGAGAGAAGAAATCGAGACTACTATCTCTGGAGTATCCGATTGGGGACGCCTAAACATAGTCTAATTTAATCCCACTAAGACACAAGTATGTGTATTCACTGTTAAGAAAATCCCATTCACTATAGTGCCGCCTGGGCACACTGCTTAACCACTTTCTCGATTATCGGGTTCTTTGGTGTAGATATCTCCAGCGACGTTCAGTACCGCAGTCATTTCGAGAACAAGGTTAAGATGGCATCAAAAAAAATTGGAGTGCTCAACAGGGCGAAGCAGTACTTTACTGTGGGGCAGCGACTCCTTCTTTATAAAGCACAGATCCGGTTCCACATGGAGTTCTGCTGTCACCTTTTCGACTCAGTGCAAAGACGGGCATTGAGCCTGGTCGACAATCCCATTCTCGCAGATAATGTGGAACCTCTCCGCCTTAGGAGGGACTTAGCGTCGCTGTGTATATTCTACCGCCTATACAACGGTTTGTACTCAGATGAATTGTTTGACATGATACCCACAGCAACTTTCTAGCAACGCACCGCTCGCCATAGGCAGGGCATTCAGCCCCACACATCGCAACCTGAGACGGTGCGCACTGTGCGGTATGAAAGAAACTTCATCCCACGCACACTCAAGCTGTGGAATGAACTCCCTGCTGCGGTTTTCCCATGCGCCTACAATATGGGGTTCTTCAAAAGGGATTGGAAGGTTTCTTCAGGGTCGTCAGCGCAAGTGTGACGTGACTGGTGTTGCACACGTCCATAGGCCACGGTAACCACTTCCCATCAGGTGGGCCGTGTGTTTAAAAACTTTCACTGAAGTTTAATTGTTTCCAGGTGCTATGACGTCCTTTTCATAGCTGTAGCCGTTTTTTGGATTTCAGTTATAGATTCAAACATTTAATTTAAAATTAAATTTCTTGTTGCGCATGTGCTTCGCTCTCCCGAAGATCGCCTACTTGTTGCGGACCACCCCAACTTGGCTCTGTCTTGTGGAAGTCTCCTCCTTCGACGGTGCCCTAAAATTGGTGGTAGAGTCGGTCCTCAACGTCTCCCTAGGTGAGACTCAGTGGAGTCAGGCGGCCCTACCAATCCGGAGTGGTGGTCTGGGGGTGCATTGCGTGCGAGATGTGGGCCTCCCGGCTTTTCTGTCGTCTGCGAGGGGGGTAGTTAACCTCGTCACTAGTTTATTAAATCCTAACGGTGATGGGGGGAACGTGCCTTTTTTCAACGAGGGTGCATCCACACCGGAAGTGGAAACCTTCAGCGGGCGTGGGATGAGGTGGGGATGAAGCATCTCCAAGCTCAATTATTAAATAGTGCTACGGAGGTCGATAAGGCCAGACTGCGGGCGGTGTCACAGCCGAAATCTGGACCGTGGTTGCAAGCGTTACCTTCGCCTCATTTGGGTACTTTGCTTGACGGCGACTATCTGCGTGTGGCGGTGGCTTTCCGCCTGGGCTGTTAGGTGTGTGAACCCCACATATGCACGCCATCACGCTTTGAGTTGTCGGCGGTGCACTGGAAGGTTTCCACGACACCACGCTCTGAACGGTATCATCCGCCGGGCCCTTGTATCACGTAATGTACCCTGCGTACTTGAGCCTCCGGGTTTGAGCAGGTCGGACGGTAAGAGACTGGACGGGCTGACTTTGGTGCCCTGGAAGAACGGCAAGTGCTTGTTATGGGACGCAACTAGTGTCAGCACTGTAGCCGCCAGCCACCTTAGTCGCACAATCCACTCCCCGTTGGCGGCCGCAGATGACGCCAGCTTAAAGAAAAGACTCAAGTACAGTGAGTTGGAGCCGCAGTACCACTTCGTGCCAATAGCGGTGGAAACCCTGGGAAGGTGGGGGCAAAGAGGCCAAAAGTCTTGTAAAGGCGATTAGGCAAAAGCTCATAGAGGCCACAGGTGACTCCCGGTCCGGATCGTTCCTGGTGCAGTGGCTGGCCATCACAATCCAGTGTGGAAACGCAGTAAGTGTGATGGGCACCTTTGCACCGGGAGCGATCAGGGGTGGGTTATCCGATTAGTACAAAAAAAATATATTTATTAAAATAATTTATAAGATTTGTAAAATTATATTTATATGTTTAGATTAAATAAAAATTAAATTTCTACAGCCATCGTCTACTTTTATGAACTGAAAGAATTACCTTTAGTTTTCTTGAACCAATTTGTATGAAATAAATATTTTATTTCATAAAATTTGATATGAGCCAACTACCCTATTATGCTTTAATAGAGGTACTCACTGATAAGTTTTAACAATCATGATTAACTCACACTCAACATTGACAACATTAACTTAAACTCTCACGTTTATTGGTAAACTGGTGATTTGATAGAATATCCTATAAACAAATTGCATTTTCAGGGTGCCGATACTAGGAAATCCGTCATGAAGATAATTTACTTATCATCAAACCAATTTTGTGTACCCTACATAATAAGCAACTAAGATTAGATTTTAACAAGTATTTATCATACACACAATATTCGATCGTTTAGATATTTACAAAATAACTGAAGGTGTCTTATTAGTGATAAAATACATACCTTCAAGAAACCAATTAGACAAGGTTGTGGGCTTGCATTCAAGAGCCGTTCGAGTCTGTCGCAAAACTCTTCAGGTTCTACTTGAGCGTCGATTAACTCTTGGATGAGATTTCTCACATTCCTCTCAACTGAGGGAGGCTCTTTGCTTGATAAGTCCAGAAGATTCGCTAGAAAGTTTCTACATTTTTCTTTTGTGTTGTCAGATGGTTTCTGTTGGGACAATAAGATGGCCATTGTTTATGCATATGATTATTATAGTGTAAGCTCTTAATAATGAATTAGCTGTTGCCCGCGGCTCCACCCGCGTGGGCTTCTGATTCTGTTTCCACTGATGACCTTTATGTGGTTTTCTATTGGTAAGATATATTAAAAAATCGGTTAAGCAGATCCAGATTACCCCCTACAACGTCACAAACTTTACCTATTTATAATAATAGTATAGATAGTAGACCAAAATTTCCTACAGACGTGTAATCTAAGAATAATTGCACGCGCAATCATCAATAGCACAGGTATATTTTTAACAAAAAATTAACCGACTTCTAGAAAAAATAAATGCACTGTATATCTCAAAAGATAAGAATTCCCGTAAGACATTTTTTGAAAACGGTGCCAAACCATTACCGCGAAACTCAGGCATTAGGTTATGTCTATAATCACAGTTCCACCACATCCCCAATGAAACTTGTGTGTGTGTGTGTGTGTGTGTGAAGTCTTGTGCAAGACACCAAGGCAATTTAAATGGGCAGGAATGTTGGAATTGACGTAATTGTCTTGCCAGCCGTCTTTAGCTATATTCTACATCGGCACCGACTTCAAATATTCTTTCGTGAATTTTCTTAGGAATAATTGTTTACTTTTTAGTGTTTTTTTCGGATTATACCACCACCAGTGGTGGCCACCACATAGTTGGCCACCACTGGTGGACATTGGGAAATTTTATCACGTTTTATTCCAATGGCCACCAGTGGTGGTCCACGGGAATAAAGTTTTTATTACATTTTATGGTGCACATTCTGCAACTGATCCTAATACAGTTTCGGTTTACAGTTTGCATTTGGGGTAGGTAGGCACCTACTTCTTAAATACTTACGTTTCGTATGTTGAAAGGCAAAATAATTCCAGTCCACACCTGTATATATCTTAAAACTTGAATAAATGATTATTATTAGGTATTAAGTATATTATTTGTGTGTATGAAAATTATAATTATTTAATATGGTTAAAGAGTTACTTTAATATTTTAATGCCAAATTATTATAAAAGAATATGTACCTATGTTATTATTATAAACATAGTTTATTTTTAATTATGATAACTTTAAATAAAGTATATTTTTGTAATCTGTCATATTATATTTAATATCTATGTATAAATCGTGATTCAATCTGTGATTATTATAAACAGTAAGTAAGAGGTGTTAGTTATAACGTTTATATAAATAATAAAAGTGATTATAAGGGCCAATAGACCCTTTGCATTTGAATTTTCAAAAATCGTTTATTTACTTTAATGCTTCCGTCATCTTGTGATATTAATGTTCCAAAATATTCAGAGCTTATAATAAGTAACTTGTAAAACATAAAAAAACGCGAGTGCGATATGTGTGGCCAGCATTCTGGGTGGTTTATATTGTGATTTAACCTGTGATTAATGTTTATATTATATACAGTATTATTAAAAGCTTATTTAAAGAAAAACCTAATGTAACAATAGTTTGATTTTACCGATTTATTATTAGGTAAGTACACTATATTTTTCTACTTTATTGTTAGGAAATATTTAATAAATGTTGATTTTCTATCATAACTAGTTATTTGTGCTTGGTGGTGGTCTTGAGGACATAAAGTAACAAAATTTCCCAGTGTCCACCAGTGGTGGCCATCGGGAACATTTCCAATATTTTATTCCCGCTGACCACCACTGGTGGCCATTTGGGTAAAAAGTGATAAAATTTCCCAATGTCCACCAGTGGTAGCCAATTATGTGGTGTCCAACGGGAATAATCCATTTTTCCTTTTAGAAGTCAGTTAATTTTTTGTTAAAAATATACTTACTTGATTTTACTTTTTTTTTGTGAACGTCAAACTAATTTACTGATAAGCGAATTCGGATGAGCCCGTCAACCAAACACTCGTATGAAATGGTGACTTGACGGGTTAACTGAAACAACCCAAGAAAGGGTGAATATTTTGAAAGTAAATCCCTTACAAATAGACATTCGTAAATGCGAAAAACTAGAAGACCAAGATGATGGATCGATGAAAATACTGCATACTGCTGGTATCCTTAATAAAGTAGCTGTAGAATCAATAATATTCCTCCAATAACTCAAACGAGACCGTCATAATGTTTATCGTTAGAGATTCATTATCAACCGGTTAATAATGGAACTCCTGCAGTAGTCCAAATCTAGAGCTCCATTTATGCTGTACATCACTAAAAAGTCTGTTGTGTGTCGTTGTAGTCCTAATCTAGACAATTTCTGAATGCCCTTGACCACAGTAATGTACCTACCGTGGTACAAGATGGTCATAAATTAACAATACCTCGCTCATTTCATGTTTTCAATTTGATTTTGAAGAGTTCCCTTGTGAATGTCCGGTATTCAAGGCTACCTCAAATCGAAACCTAAACGAATTTAAAAATACATTGAAATCGTATTAAAGCATTAAAAATATAGTTAAATATTGTGGACACTTCTGCGTACCCATTCAAAGAATCAGGCGTGATGTTATGATGTGGTCTTGCATAAATAGTGCAATTATATACGATTGCTGCAATCGCAGCCGATTTCCTGTTATTTATCGAATCTTTCTCATCAGATCTTTAATACGTTAAGCTATATCGGAATAAACCACTTCGCACAAAAAAAGAATTTTGCAAATCCGTCCACAAATGACGCGTAACAAGCATAAAAAATAAAAATAAATATATAAACATCCGAATTGAGAACCTCCTCTTTTCTAGGCACTTTAGGTATCTTTCTTAGAAATTTCGGCACCTCAAAAGATTAGTTTTGTGAGCTGATTTTTTTATAATAGTAGGTATATTATGGTACCTACGAGTGTGTAAAGAGACCCAAGCCAACAGGCAAGGGTTTTAATAGAGCCCGAAACGGTAATCATCAATACACACATGTATCATACATACGTTGTTCAACACACTTGGGAATAAAATAATACCAAATAATCATTTTATCTACTCTCATACTGAAATGTAAACATTAAAAATTAAAAACAACTTTAATGACATTGTTTACGCATAGAGTTTCAAAATAAATTTTAAAAAATACATACAATATTACTTTTTACCATTCTGATACAACTGCAACTAGACTTAGAAGGTATCAATGACGCATTTTTTCTACATAGTTACTTACCTATGCGCGATCAGCAAATGCATTTTGGCGCTAAAAATAACTGTATTTTTACGCAAATTATGTGAACTATTTCATGTGTTTAGATAAAATAGTGTATGAAACTGCATATAATTTGGATTAAGAATCCTTATTATGTAACAGTTTCATTAACTACTATTCTATAGTACCTACCTACTTAGATAAAAAGTATATCTAGATAAACAATTAGTACCTAAATGTGCGGTTAGTAAAATTATAATGAACTGTTTTAATGAGCATAGTTTTGTTTAAACACGTACAAGTTGAAATATTCTATTTAAATATGAAGTTGCATAAAATGAGTAAGGAGTACCTACCTATATAAATTTATTTGTACTATTGAACATGATCTTTTCTGTATCGAAACTTTTTTAGGATCAAAGCAATTCAACCAATAAAATTAAAAATCTTCCCACAAGCTCTCTCGTGAATTGGAGCGAGGAAAAAGTAAGTTTGATTATTAGGATTAGGAACCATAATGTGCCTAATTGTGGTGAAATTAGAATCACTTTATGAGCAAGTTTGTCGATATTAATACATAAATGTATTATGTTGTTGATTTCTAAATAAGAAAATACACTTGTGGACACATCTATTAGCCCAACTTGCAGTTTCGTTTAGTCCTAGCTAAAAATTTATATTAGGTCGAGCAAAAAGTTTTTATGTAGTTTTGAACCAGACACATTCATAATTTTATTAATTAGTCTTTTTTTTAATTTTGAACACAGAATTTAAAGAAACAAAAAACAATTTGGAGCCTGTTCGTTGATATCAAACAATTGAATACTAAGAAAACTTGATTTTATTGGTTTACTTGGATTTAATTCATGAAAGTGCGATTTTTGTCTTTGGTTTCGCAACAAACATTACTTGAGGTGTGGTTCTATCAATAATCTATGGATACTTCGCCTGAAGTCGCCGCCCATACTGTGGCACTTAACCAGGCCTGATACAGCCAAAGAAATTGAGTGCTCAACGTAATTTAAGTCGATCTGCCGTCCGAAATTTTTGTCAGAGCTACCCATTCGTAATAGAGAATGGCTGTAGCATTATATTAAAGAGTGAATTAATGTATGAGTTTTTGTCGTAAACCAACCAAATGGGACTTACTTCTGTTATAGAAAGCTTTTCGTTAGAACGAACAACATTATAAGTAAATTACACAGTATTTCGGTTGATACAGTGGTTCAACAGCAATCTTACTAATTGGATATTATTAGTTGTTAATACCTCTAATAAAATTACTTGAAGCATTGTTGTTCCATCATTCCATGGTAACGAATTTTAGTATTAATATTTAACGCCTATTTAGTCCCTTTGTTCTCTCAGGGCACATCGAGTCACGCTCTTAGTAACTAGCGGCCCTGTTCGCGTTGCATATTAGCTTTGGCGACATTTGGTCATATCTCCGGTTCTATTCAACCAATTATGATCAAACAAACGTACCTAATATTTTAAGTCTGACCAAAACTAATAAAACTTCATCAATATTCGTTCAACAGTTTCAAGGCCATGGCGAACAAACTGATATTTTTTACAGAAATCGGAATTTAATATTTTCCTATTCTTTTTTTAAAAATAAATGTATATAAAATGTATAAACACATAAAACTATGCTACCTGATATCGCGGTTCCAACTGGATGTAGGTTATCGTTTTTTCCGAGTCCACTCAATCGATTGCAGTCAAGTCTAACCAAACTGTGTAAATTTCTGTATTTCAATAAGAAAAGGCCGTAATCTTTGATCGTCATATTATTAATATATTCGTAATCAGCAAGCCCGAAAACCTCGAAAACTAGTCTAGTTTTGAATTTGATATGTACTGTTTGTGATAGGTAAGGGCTAATATTTTTTTAACCGTTTTTCTAATCATTTTCCATTAAGTTATGCGGTGGTTCTAACTTAGGGTAGATACAGTCACCACCAAAAGTCAATGAACGTGTTTAAACTTCCTAACTTCGTTTACACCGTACTCCTCAAAATTGAATAGGTATACGCAGCCGGCCACATAACGTGATCATCTTAAGATTACAAATGTGGGTGAACTCAATAAAATCAAATATACTGAACACGGTACTATTACAAAATGCGGTAAACTTGCATAAAATATAGACTGTGGTATTATGTGCACGGACTTTTGTTTACTTTACGTGGGCAGGTTATTTTGTTGCATTGTTTAAAATTCGGTAAGTTACCAAATTCGGTGAACATTATTTTTATAATAAAGACTTTAGGATAGTGTACACGGACTTTTGTTGACTTAGTGTTAATGGTCTTTTGTTAATCTACTTAAAATATGTTACAAAAGTCGGTGAAATTCCATATAATGTAGATTTTAGCATATGGTTGAGTTTACGTGTTCATATTATTTAGTTGCAATACATTATGTTCCAAATGTCGGCGAACTTTCACTTAAAATTCACACAGAGACACTTAACATGCACACAGAGACACTTAACATTCATACAAAACACTTTCGCCCCTTAAAGACAGATTTTTCTGACTACATATAAGAAAAAAGAACCGATACTGTAGGTGAAGATCTTTTCTAACTTTAATAGAAAGTCCGTTTTTAGTTTTACTTCCCTGATCAGGGATTATGTAAAAATGTCAAAAAGTATGTTTTCTTATTCTCATAGGTGTGACCGGGTTCTCTCAGAAACTTTATACTTCGGAGTATATTCATTTGGCATAATTTATTTTAATCGAACATTTTCAAGGCAGAACAATTTATTTAATAAAATCATATTATTGCAGAACGATCATAATATTCGAATTAGCTATGGCATACTCTTAAGATGACAGAATTATATTTGTCATAAAACGTTTCGCAGAATGATAATTCTTTTTTTTTTATGTGCGCAAATCCCCACGTTGATGCAACAGCAAAATGCACGACGACTGTGTGGGCCGCGGAGGTGTGATTATCTGAGACGGCCCTCGTCGGGTGCGGGGACCACGGAGGCCCTATCTATTCCCTGGGGATGCGCCGCCGCGGCCCGCTTCTGCTTGGATGACAGGTGGCTCCGCCCGTTACCCCCGGGTACAGCTTATGCAGGTACGGAGATCATTTTGCGACCTCCGACACCCGGGTCACCTCTGCTCGCACGTCGAGTGGCTTGCGAGTCGCCTTCGCTACCGATCCACCGTCTCTTTCACTAGCATTACTTGCAAACAGAAGGAGGCTCCGACAGCCCACGCATCCGCGCAGAGAACCATCTCCGTGAGAAAGGGGGCGAGCCTAAGAACTCTCACTCTCAGGGCCGCCACCAGCTCTCATATCTGCTTCTCCCACACCGGGCACTTAGTGAGCGTGTGAAGCCCCGAGTCCTCGCTCGCGTCGCGTGATGGCACTCGGACGTTGGGTCTTTCTCGATCCGATGATGATACCGCCCGAAACACCAGCAAAAGCTGTGGAATGACCTCCCTGCTGCGGTTTTCCCAAGCGCCTACAATATGGGGTTCATCAAGAGGGGCATTAGAAGGTTTCTTCATGGTCGGCAGCGCGAGTGTGACACCCCTGGTGTTGCACACGTCCATAGGCCACGGTAACCGCTTCCCATCAGGTGGGCCGTGTGCTTGTCTGCCAACTAATGTTATAAAAAATAAAAACCTTTGCCCGGTAATATTCTGCGTCAGCCAGTAGGAGAGGCTGCCGTGTGGTTTCTCTAGTTCTTCTCCACTCCCTCATGATGGATCATATTGCCATTATTACGGAGTGCCCTGCGCGTAGTCGCCCATGCTGAAGCTCCCACTCGGCCACCATGGAGCTAAGCGGCCCGAGTTTCTTCGCTCGGGATCGTGTCCCCGCTCCCGCACTGCCTTTCAGAACCGATATAGCGCCGAAAGGATCCCCACTTCCAGGATCCACGGTGGAGATCCGGCGAGGAAACTCGCCGCTTCAAAGGATATCGTGCAGTACGCTCTGGTGGCCCTGGAGGCCATCTTCCGCTGTAGAGCACGCAGCAGGCCTATATGCCTGGTCATCAGGGTGTCCACCCATATGGCGCACTCGTATAGGGCCGTGGACCGCACGATACCCGCGTAGTCTCCTGTAGGAGTACTCCGAGACTCTCGCGTTGGGCAGCAGCCACGTCAGAGCGTTAGCTGTGGCCAACTATTTGGGTCCCCGACTTCAAAAATGCTCCTCGAAATTCCACCGATCGTCGAGCACAAGCCCCAGATATTTCAAATGGGGTTTGGTGTCGATGAGAGTGTCTCCCACTGTGAGACTGGATCCTGCCGGTGGCTCGCACCGAGATTCATGAGAGAACATGGGCTGCATATTTTAGTTTAGCATAATAGCCGTAACAGACAATCGGATTTATCAGCTCCGAACCACCGTACGTCCCCGATGGTTTCCCGGTCCCCGTGGCCCGGTGGTCTGGTGCGACATGTGCAACAGACGGCTGGATTTGTCTGTTCCGGACAAGTACGGTGGTCTGGTGGCAGGTTCAGTGATCTGGCGGTCCGGTGCGACGTGCGCAATGGTTATAAATTAATCAATCCGCCAAACTCTAACAAAATGTTGTTCTTAAAAGCAATTAAAACTAACAATTACTTTTTTCGTGCGGAAACCACTTGCTTCATCTCGCAGGAGGTAATTAAAGCGGTGAGAACAGAAAAACATTTTCGACCTTAATGGCATTTTCTTTTTTACGTATTTTTTACATGAACTGATGAGGCTGGCCACGAATATAAGAAAAAAACGTGTACTATGTGATGTCAATAAGGCCGAAAATTGCTTTTACTGTGTTTAATAGTCTCTTTATACAACATGTCATGTGGAAAATTAATGTATTGCAACAAAATAACATGAACACATCAACTCGAACAATACGCTAAAATCTACATGTTATGAAAGTTTGCCGACTTTTGTAACATATTTTAAGTAGTTTAACAAAATACCATTCACACTAAGTCAACAAAAATCCGTGCACACTATCCTAAATACTATATTATTATTACAATAATAATGTTTACCAATTTTTGTCACTTAAGTACCTATAATAAACAATGCAACGAAATAGTAAGTACACGTAAAGTAAACAAAAGACCGTGCACATTATGCCACAGTCTATATTTTATGCAAGTTTACTATATTTTGTACACGGTACGTGTTCAGTGAATTTTATTTTATTGCGTTCAACGACATTTGTAATCTTACGATGATCATCACGTTATGTGGCCGGCCGGCGTCGTATACTCACTTTTGACGAGTACAGTGTAAACGAACTTTGGAAGTTTGTACACGTTCATTATCTTTTGGCGGTGACTGTACATACATAATCTAGTATAAAAACTATTTACAACGTCATTCGTTATATTCGTTATAAACTAATTTCTACTTATAGAAAAATTGTACGTATATATAACGTACAACTTTCTATAAGTAGAAATTAGTTCAACTCGGTTGGTTTGATTATCAAAAACCATATAGGTCCGTAGTAATCAACTAATCAATTTCTCTATTACGAAGAAATATTTTCATCTTTAGACATCAACAAGATAATACATATTATGTGTATTTTACAGTGTAATTGATTTTATACATAATCAGCTCACAAAAGTAATCTTTCGAGGTGCAGAAAAAAGACACCTAAGGTCATCAACAGCCGTCTCGCTTTTGTTATTGGTGATTGCGTGTGCCACTATTCTTAGATTACATTGCCTATAATAAATTTTGATCTCCGTTACTAAACGTATATCATGGTAGCCCACCCATCGCGTATTATTAGATTTATAAGTTGAAAACCACTTTGAAAAAAATATATATTAGCATAGCAAAACAATTTGGCTATTGATAGAAAAGAAACAAATTGGAAATTATTGTAGGTAATTGGTTAAATTCTCTTTGCTCCATAATAACTAAAAAAAATGCTCGATCCCTGGAAATTCTTTACAAAGAGTAAGTTCTGTTAACATAGATAATGAAAATCGATTTAGTTAAAATTAATTTCAGGTCTTGCGTTTTATGCCTTTAAGGCCTTCTGAAGTCGACTGTCGATTATAAAATAAAGAAAAACAAAAAGAACACTTATAAGTTATACTTACAATATGTGGGGGTGGTGGTGTTGGTATGATTTGTGCTGGCGTGTTGTTATTTGGGATGTTAGGTGCCACAGATACTGGTGCCGCGACGGGTGCCGCTGGCATATGACCAGGTATTGGCCCTGGCGGGGCCATGCTCGTTGTCACCGTCGCCACGCCAGGATGCTACAAAAGGTGTTTGCCGCTTAGTATGTCCTGCTACGTATTATACGTGTCTACACATGCTCAAGAGACAGTCATGAATACGCTAAACACACACATTAAAGCAGGAGCAGACATTTATAGCATGTAATATTTAGCGCAAATCCTGAAGATGACTGAAGAGGGACTTACCAAAATAATGTGATCTGTATTTGAATGCAACCCAAAAAAAATATCTAACTAAATAAAATACAATAAGCTACCAAAAACAAAATCCTTGCATTGCACACACATCCCCTTGCCACCATAGATACAGGTATACATACCTATTATAGGAATGTAACCGTTTCGTAGCTGTTGAAAAAGTACAATAGGTCATCGTAGATCACTAGCTTTCATGAGTTCCACGTAAAGGCAGTGAGAAAATCAATCTAGAAATAAATCCATGCTTTTATGTACCCCCAGCCTCTCAAACACAAACCTTCAAAACACAGGATCTTCTAGGAGAATGTTTTGCTGCATTTTATGTCTGTCCATGAAAATATATGGGAACATTTTTGTTCCAAGAATAGGTACCTTTTAATTTTATATAGGATATTAATTGCAGTTGTTATTAGTAATGGTCTAAAATCCTACCTAACATTGACCTTCATTCATCTATTTACCGGAAGAAAAATATATTAATTATATTACTACTTACTAATAGGGTGGTCTAAAAAATTGGTCAAAAAATTTGTTTAAAATTTTGATACGTGATTTTTTTCAATATTCACTGCCTCATATTTTCGGATTTCAAAGATGGGCTACCATTATTCTTGACTAGATTTTAATATACAACCCTATATTACTAAATTCGTAATGAAATCTAGTTACCCGTTTGCACACGGCAACCAGGTGGTAGGAAGCAGAAGAAGGCATAACTTGAAGGTTCGTTTTATTGGCAGACAAGTCAGTGAAATTGAAGAAAAATCTCGTTTAATTTTTTTTTAATAATTAATTTTTTGATTATATTTTTTTGGGAAACCCTATTGGTATGTATTCAACAGCATTTTATTAGCTAAAATATATTTTTCATACAGTAAACAGATGGGTGAAGGTCAATGTTTCGTCGGATCCTATATAACAAGAATGATTTTTATATTATTACAGTGACAACTTGATTATATTTTTATCTGGAGATGGAGTTCTAGAGATTTACGATTGTACAGATTGATAATCGCACACAATTTGGTTCGTAGGTACTTATTAATTTATTTTCGAGATGATTAGGAGGCATTCACTAATCGACATCGACAAACGAAATTAGAATTAATTAATCTCCTAATATGCTTATCTCTTGTGAGAAACATTTCCTTTGCGGAATAGTTTAACAAAATGAAAATTCTTTTGTGGAATGCAAATTACCTAATTTCAAACATTTCTTTTGTGGAATGATATCTAATCTACCAATAAACATTTCTTTTGTAGAATGGACAATAACTAATCTCTGAATAAACATTTATTTTGTGGAATGAGCATTAACTAATCACATTAAGAAATATTTTTTTGTGATATAGTCATTTTAATTAATCTATGAATTAACATTTATTTTGTATAATTGGCAGTATCTATCTAATCTCTTAACAAACATTTGTGGATGGGGTATTATATATCGTCGGGGATAGGAGTCCGCGTATCTAACAAAATGTAGCCAATCTGAAATTGCCCGCCAGCAGCCGTAAAATTCTCATTCGCAATCACAAGCAATTACCTAAAGGTGCTGCCACACTGTTGTTAACAAATTTTTACAAATATTTTGAGACAACATTATATTAGAAACTTACATTCTGTTAATAATTGTAACATGTTTTGCTCTTACACTAATGGAAAATGTTTATAACATATGAAAAAGGTTTACTCATTGAATTAGTTTTATTTTTGGTTAAATAAATGAAAAGTGCTCTACCTGGATGCGCCAAACATTAAGATCTAGGCTCATAATATGTAAGCAAATGTTTTATTTTCTTACAATTTGTTTACTAACAAGTTTGTTTAGCATAATTTACTAACATAAAACATAAGAAAACGTTTTCTAACATTTTGATCAAATGTTTTATAAAACAATGTGTCTAACGTTTGTGAACATTTGTTAACAGCAGTGTAGCAGCACCATAACTGGAATTTTATCTTCAGTTTTATATCAGGTGAGGTGAAGTCATATTGATGAGTACTAAAAATATTTTTGTTTTACTATTTATTGCAACTTACCAGATTCTGTAAGAAATATTGCTTTTATTGTTTAAATATTATTCTATAAACTAGTGTCAATACCGCGTATCTTATTGAATGAGTTTCCACTTTTTAGTGGCTAGAACATGAACAAAAACAAAACTGCGTAAGCGACCCTGCTACCAAACGAGTAAGAAATAGGTAAGTACATAAAATTAAAGTTTATTAAATGGAAGAAGTAGTCATTAAAATAACACAGTTGCAATATTTTATTTGCCTTCTGTAAAGTTTGGTGTCATGCACACACGCGGCTACGACCTATGCCATTTAAGCGAATTTGCAGTATCCCCAACGATATAACAAATGAAAATTATTTTGTGGAATGCAAATTACCTTTGGTTTCACATGGTACAAAAGGAAACAGGCGGTAGGACACGAGTACGACGTCTGACTGCTCAATTGCTCAATTCCATCCAATTGAGCAGTCAGACTAGGAAAGTACCTCCACAATACAGAATACCGCGGCCATAATAACCTCGTATGTTGTGTTTCCGGCGGTGAGTAGGGTAGCCAGAGCTCACTTGAGAGTTTCTTCTTAGTCTTCTACACTGACGGCACAGAAACTGTCTGTGCATACAGGGTCGGCAGCGCGAGTTGTAACTCCCCTGGTGTTCTCTGGTGTTGCAAACGTCCATAGGCCACAGTAAACAATTACCATCCGGTGGGTTGTGTGCTTATCTGGCACCTAAGTGGTGCAATAAAATAGCTTATGGCCGTTTATTACCCAAGGCACTACCAGCAGTGTCATGGGAAATTTTACTTTCTCATGACGCTAGTAGCGTCCATGAGAAAGTAAAATATAGTATAATATAGCTGATTGGGTCATTGGACACATACAACAAAATTACCCGCGATCTAGTAGGCTTTGATTTAATGAAATTGACTTGTCTTCTATAGCGTATTATGGTTATTTAAATAAACAATTTGAAATATCTATTTAAATTTTTACAACGTGTTACCAAACGATAATTCTCATTTGATGAACTGAAGAAGAATCATTATTATCTCTAGTTCCCTGTTCGTTTTTGTAGTTTTATCTTTGTGTTCTGGACTACCTTCAGTAATCTTACAATCGTAGTAACGTAATTGAACCTTTCCTCACCCTTTTATCAATTATCAGCACCGCGCCGCGGTTTCACCCGCGTAAATCCTGATCCTATGGGAATATCGGGATAAAATGTAGCCTATGTTACTCACGAAGAATGTAGCTATCTAATGAAAAAAGAATTATTAAAATCGGTCCAGTACTTTTTGAGTTTATTCGTTACATACATTAATACAAATCTTTCCTCTTTATAATATTAGTATAGATTAGTTCTATGACGTAGTTCAAAAACACTCAACATTTATGTGCTTTTTTAGGCCCGTAACGTTCTATATAATTTATAAATTTTTGCATGCCTTTTCTGCTTTTACGCATTCCTAATCATGCACTATTACGGCCGGTGGGACTTTGGGGAGCGTCTCCAAAGTCTGACTACCGAATTGATGGGCACAGCTAACGCTCTGGTGCAGCTGTTGCCCATCATGAGAGGGCTGGAGGAATCCTGCAGAAGACTACGTAGGAATCATGCGGTCTATGACCCTATACAGGTGTCCCGTATGCCATCAGGGGGTACCGCACGATATCCTTTAATGTGGCGAGTTTCCTCGCCGGATCATTGCCATGTAATCTGGAAGCGACAACTCTTATAGTGCTATATCGGTACCGAAAGAAGACCCGTCGTCTTCTTTCGGTACCGATATAGCAGATAGAGTTATGTCTCAGACAATCTCACCTCCAGCAACCTACAACCCACAGACGTCGTCGTACGTTTGTGTCAGTTAGAGTCCGAAATAACCCTCCGTCCTCCGTCTCTGGATTTGACGACTTAGGACGAGTTCTTTTAAAGTCCTCTGGGGATTTTGCGCACGATAAAAATAAAATTAAGTATTATTTTTAGTCCAGCAACAATAGTAGGGCTGCTGTTAGTCCAATTATCCAATTTAACGTTTGCGACCTTAAATTAGATTATCAAAACAGCTTCTTGTAGTGTGTTGCATTCTAGTTATGATTTAGGTATCAAGATAAATAATTATCACGCGTGCTCAGGGAAATTTATTTTCCATTACTAGTACCACAGGTAGTGTCACACGAAATTCTTTTTTACCCGTGGCACTACCGAGTAATGAGAAAGTAAAATTTACCAGTAGTGCCAAGCAGTAGTACTGCCCAGGGTAATAAATGCCTATGCCTCCTTTGTGAAGGAATTCTAAACTGATGAAGGTATTTCTAACCCAACCTAATAATTTTGGTTAATTTGAATAATTGACAACAAGTAGTTTGACGAATTCGCTAATGATATCAAGAATAAATTACTTGTCATCAATTATTCAAAAGAAGCAAATCAAAGGGAATTCATATTACACTGGCCTGCAAAAGACGGTATAACACTGAAAAACGTGACGATTACATCTGTACTATTTATGTTGGAAACTTGAAATATGAAGCATTATGTTGAAAATATAGTTTTCTTGTTTAAAACTACTTTTAGACAACCTCCTTTTAAAGGGTAGCTGAAAAAGTAAAAAAAACGCTTCTTTTTCAGATGCTGTAATTTGTTACTTTTAGCATCCTGCTTTTGTTTTCGCTTTTGTTTCTTGATCATTTACATTTCATTCAAAAGCCAAGGTGTTCAGCACGTAAACATTTATTATCATGCCTCTTTCACCTAAAGAATGTACACGAATAATGATAATCTGGAACATCAGTATGCGTCGTACTGCAAGAATGGTGACTGTGACATTAAAAACTGTCTTCAAGAGGAAATAAAGGTACAAAGAAACCGAAAATCATCTAAGGCCATGCAATGGCCGTCAAAAATGCTCTACAACTAGAGAAGACCGATATATTGCCAGCACTATTTTGACAAATCGTCACCTCAATGCAGTTCAGCAGGCACATGCTGTAAAAATGATTCGAACGATCGAACGAACTCGACAGCTGAATCCACGGTGAGATTTTAATTTCGCATGCTGTAAATTTGGTGCTATCGAGCACATAAACATCCCTGTTGACGTGTGCTCGACAACATAAAATAAATAAATTTTCAGCGCGTGACATTGAAGTAGAGTTCATCATTCGATCGTCCGAAATGGTTTTTTTATACCACTTAGTTGGCAGACACGCACACGGCTCACCTGATGGAAAGTGATGTTCTTACAACATGTGCCTGCAGGTTCTACATCAGCTTCAACTGATGAGAGATGATTATATTAGCGAAGAAACGGTCAAAAGAATTGCTGAGATAAACCTGAAGCCTACAGGCCAGGAAATAGTCCCAAACTTGAGACAGGGCATCGGGTTAACAGATTGAGGTGATGGACGAGGATGACCACGCATAGTGGAGTGAAGAAGAATGTGCAGAAGTCATGTACACGGATAAGTCACGTTTCTTATCATTCACTCATGAAGGAAGGCGAAACGTCTACAGGCGGCCTGGCGCCGACGCAGAAAGAGTCAAACACGGCGTAGTCCAATACTCTGTAGACGTAAGGGTTGGCATCTCTTCGGAAAGTCGCACAGAGTTAGTGGCTTTAGAAAATGGCACTCTGACCGGGGTGAGACATGTTCAAGAGATCCTTAATGAGTATACAGGGTCATATCAGGTAAATTTGGATGATGGATCAATTCTGACCGGCCACACACCGCTCATGTCGTACAAGACTACATTCAGGAAGATGGTATCAACCTAATGGCCTGGCCACGAAGGAGTCCTGACGTGAACCCGATCGAACACGCTTGGGCTGAGCTCGGAAGGCTGGTCAGACGACGCAGACCACACCCTGACACCTTCAATGATCTTAAACAGGCTCTGACGGAAGAATCGTCTCCGAAATCTCGTTTTCAGTATGCCAAACCGACTTGAAGAGTGCAAACACCTTTTTCAGGGTTTTCAAGTTTTTGCCATTCAGTGAAAATGGCTACCTATTGTTTTCATGTTACATTTATATTAAAAACATTAAGTTAAATAAACTAAACTTATTAAAAAAAATTGTTAACTATTCAAAAGTTAATAATAAAATAAGTTTAATAGAAAATTGACTTTAAAAACTGAAACCTTTTGCAGGCCAGTGTATTTAAAGACTGCCAACTGCCAATACACAACAGCATACTTAATTTGAAACTATAATATAAAAAAATTGTAATCATTAGAAAAGGACATCATTCACATTCCATACATTTTTGGTCCGTAAGTGCCGGACAAACATAAAAAGTACGATATTTCGTTAGCGCTTGTCTTTACTTGTATGTTTTATCATGGCTTGACGCCATGATAAAACAGCTGAGGGACCACTGCGCTCGGTAGGTTCAAAAATATTGGAAACACATTTTCAATGAAACTAATTATTGAAAACTAAAATTAAACCGAGACAGTTTATCATTGTGTTTCATACATTTATTTAGATCAAAAATTGAAAGTGCCGGCCAAAGAAAAAAAGCGATAATCCGTTAGAGGTATTCCTTTTTAGTATATTTTATTATCGTGTCAAAGCTGAGGGCCCACTGCGCTAGGTTTTATTAAAGTTCAAAAATCTTGGAATCACATTTCCAATGACGCTAATTATTCAAAAATATGGAGAAATATCGTACTATTTTGGAACATTGGTTAATAAAAGCGATAATTAATTTAACCGAGACAGCTTATCGTTGTTTCATCCATTTAAAGATAAAAAAAATGCAATATTCCGTTAACGCTTGTCCTCACTAGTATTTTTAATATGGCTTCATATTGGATCAAAATGAACGATGTCCTTTGCAAGGAATTTAATTCCTTGCAAAATAGACTACAAATCATAGTAAACAAATAATCACATGGTTATGTCTATAGTTCGCGCCAAATGGATTGAGAATTAAGTTTGTTTACCGAGTTGCACTTACGTCCGGTTTGGACTTAGGACCGAGGTTGAAAAAATTTTAATACTGGAGCAAAACCAACTGCAGCTCCACGTGGCGCCCGTGCGTACCATTTGTTACACAAAAATCATTACCTATATTTAATACTTAAATTGACTACCAAGATTTATTTCAGGTTTAATTAATGAATAGGTTTTTTATTTACATATAATTTGTTAATAGGAGAATGATTGAAAAATGATATAAATTTATAATGTAATATTGTAATATTACGGCGAAGTAGAAAAGTGCCTTAATAGATTCCCCAGAAATAAATATTTAGATGATATTAGACAATTTAGAATCCCTCACGGAAACAAATCTTAATACCCACACTCGTTGATTCTGAAGTGCCACGCAAAGCCGAAGCTATAAATGCTTGGAAAATATTTTGCCCAGTAACCTAGGCTCCCAAAGACAGTGGAATGAGCCGCTTTGCAGCATTTAAGACGATGAATTAAGTAATTATTAACTGTCTTAATTATTTCAGATAGTTAATTATTACGTGCTCTAATGTTGCAGAGCATGCTCGCCATCTGGCTGTGGGAGAATGGGAATTTGGTGTGCGGATTCAGACCCTGACCACCATGTTTGACAACACGACATTCAAAATCGCAACCTGTCTTCGTCTGGGTGCTCCTTGTATTTTTCCTCATCGCTATCACTGTGGAGAGGTAGTCGACAGCCTCGGGCATCACGGCCTATCAAGAGGCAGGTGCGCATGACGCATGTCACGTCATGCACATTTAAAATACATAATCTGCAGGGCTCTTCGCACCGCCGGCATCTCAGCCATAATTGAACCAGTTGGTTTGATTACACAAGATGGGTAGGACTGGTGCAGGACGCAAAATGCGTCGACACCCTTGCGCCTTCCCATCTTCCAAGTACAACGGATGCTGTGGCATCTGCGGAGTCACTTTACAAAGAAATAGCAAAGTGACTGGTCGGTGCTTCACGTGACGTTCGAGCTGGCCTCTTTTTGCATTCAACGAGGCAAAGCCGCCAGCCTTTTGCGCACGTTATCAGTCGACATTGATGGGCAGGAACTTTTCGACCCTTAAATTTTTAAATTCTTTTATATTCTTGTAAATATTACTTTATTAATTTGGAAAGGAGGTATAAGTGAATGTTTGGGTTTGTTTGTCAATATATTAAAACTGTTTAATTTTAAGTGATTTTTATTCTATAATCCCTTTTTATTGCATTGTTAGAGAGAGGAAAATGTACCTTGCCCACATTAAGTTTCATGTTTTGAGCAAACACTGAATATATGTGCCAAGTTTGATCGATAGCATTTAATACCTCTCGTTCTCAAGAAAATGTTCTATTTAATAATTTAGCTGATGAGTGAATGTATTTTTCAAAACAATAAAGAATATTATTATTATAATTATTGTCACTTTTGTTAAAGTAGATAGCACTAATCCCAATTGCATACGAGATCCGAAGCTTTCACCTCGGGAGTCTAGGGTTCGCTTTACCAGTCTAGCTGTGAATTTGGCTGAACTTCGATATTTTCTGTAAAACGACTGTCATCTGCCCTCCACAACCCAAAGGTTACATATACGGCACACGTATGAGCGTAGGCGTTAACCCTCATCCAGACTATGCTTCTCGCATTGCTTGCTCATCGTGTTGCCAGAAATACACACATTAAAAAAGTCTAAGCAACATACATGCTTAATGTTACATAATTCTGCAAATTATATTTGTCAATAATTCTACTTCAGTATCAGAATAAACGGGATATTTACCATGTTTCATTATTTTGAGTGTCCGATATTTCGGCGCTGTTGCAAGCACCATGATCACGGAGGAACTGGAGTAGTGGCGGTGAACAAAGAAAAAGTTTTTTCCCTAGGAGTAATTATATCGATCTACCCTCTTTTGGTTTGGTTGTTTTTGCAAAGACGGACCACTGGATGCCAGACGTTAGGCAGTTGAAACCCCTCCTCACGATTGAAATTTCTATACTTTTTTTATTTCAATTGCTTCCCTAACCAGTCTTGGTATATAGTGGCGTTCTGTCGAGAGCATCTGAGGGTTATGTAGCTCTATCCAGTGATTCGTACCGGACTCCAATAAATGTTGAGCGATTGCAGATTTATGCGGTTCATTGTTTTTGACTGCCCTGATGTGTTCCTTGATTCGGCATGTAACCGTTCTTTTTGTTTGTCCTATATAAGAACTGCCACAGCTACAGTCAATCTTGTACACTCCCGGTCTGTCCAGTGGGGAACCATCTTTGGGTGAGCGCAGGCATTGCGACAGCTTTTTAAAAGGAGTGAAAATAGTTTTGACAGATACCTTCTTCAGGATGTTAGCGATCTTATCTGTCACTCCTTTGATGTAGGGTAAAAAGGCTGGCTGTCTTTCCACCTTATAGTTCCGGGGTTTATTTGTGGTGAGTCTGGGTGGTCTTATCCGTCCGTTTTGTAGAACGCCGCTTATGTGCTTCAATTCTTCCTGTAAATGTTCCTCGTCACATAAACTATATGCGCGGTCAGTAAGTGACGTAACTACCGAATTCAGATGGCGCGGATGATGATGTGAGTCGGCATGCAGGTAGCGGTCAGTGTGAGTGGGTTTCCTGTACACGGAGTGGCTACACGACCCATCCTCACGAACACCGATCCTCACGTCAAGGAAGGCAAGTGTTCTTTCCTTTTCCATTTCGTACGTAAAGCTCATTTTTCCATGGATGTTGTTGAACTGGGCCACGTATTGTTGTACAACATTCTCACTCCCCTCCAGCGAAAGCCGAAATATCGGACACTCAAAATAATGAAACATGGTAAATATCCCGTTTATTCTGATACTGATGTCAGTGACCATGATAGTTTAAATAATAATTCTACTTTTTTACCATAAGAGTGGAACCAAAAATCTGGATCCTAGAACCAAAAAGGTTACACACCGGTGTTACTTTTTTTTATTAGACACGCCAACATCACTTCTCTTCGCCTGATGGTAAGATAAAGGCAAAGTCTCAGGAAAGAGCGTCACCATTACAGATGCGGCGGCTGACCTTCTTGTTATTCTAGTGACCTCGTGTACCAATTGGGTCAGGGCATGCGCCAGAGAAAATGCATGGGCGGCTCTTCCCGCTTGGTCTGTTTTGGCGGAGCCCAACCAGATTTCGTGGTAGGCGTTAAATTCCCCCAAAAATACCACTTCGGCGTTCGGAAACCGCTCCTGCGCATCATCTGCCGCCTGACTCAGATATTCAAAGAGTCGAGTTGTCTCAGCATCTCCTGTATGGGAACGGTAGAGGCACACATAGATCTGACTCTTAGAGCCATGGTCTACGTGTACCCATAGGATTGAGAAGGATGGGTCCTCAATGCAGCGCAAACGGCGACAACAAACATCCGCCCTAACACACACGCACACCACACCAAACCTTTTTGGTTCCAGATTACCTACTAGCTAGTTGTTAAAAAAAACTCGATAGTATTTTGTTTTTTTTCCATAAAATTAAAAGCTGATACATTAGTACCAATGTAAATGTGTTTTCATTTGTTCATTAAGAAATTTGGTATCGATTGTATTTTATAGTTTTAACCAAGTTTTAATAGAGCTTTTGATAAAATTTTATTGTAAGATATTCTTTACGTTATGAAGCGACGTCATTTGCCCGCTGAATAAACGCATAGAGCTGTGGGAATGATACAAGCGGGAAGGAACCAATCTGAGGTACTTGCCATGTTACACTATGACAGGAAATCACGCTGAGCTGCAACCGGGCCGTGAAAGGAGTACAGCTACTCGGCACGACCGATACATGCAACTAAACGCAAGACGTCAACCAAATAACCGCCAGAGAGATAGGTTTCTGGCTACAAAACTCAAGTGGTGTTGTTGTTGGCCCTCAAAATGTGCGAAATCGACTGTATGAGAACGGTCTACGAGCGCGACGTCCAATCAGATGCCCGCCTATACGTCACGGAATTCGCGCTCTTCGAAATGTATGTGTAGGGAACACATAATGTGGCCCCTGGAACAATGAGACAACATTTTGTTTTGAGATGAGTCTCGTTTCGGGTTTAGACCTGATACAAGAAGGGTAAGAGTGTACCATCGTCCCGGCAATACTGACAGATTGAGGTGCGTTTAGGAAGTTCATCCATTTAACGGATCTACAGTTAAGGTATGGGCGGGTATTATGAAGAGCAGACGAACTGAGCTCGTTTTTGTAAATGGAAACATGAACGCTCAAAATTACGTTGAGGATGTTCTTAGGCCTTATGTTCATCCATTTGCACAAACCCTTGGCTTCGATTTTAAGTTCATACATGACAATGCACGTTTTCATATAGCTATGCGGACTTGCGGGTACTTGGCAATAGAACACATCAGGGTGTTACCCTGGCCTGCACAATCGACAGTCATCAACCCCATCGAGCATGTATAGGATATGCTCCAGAGATGTGTTTTAGAGGACCTGGACGGTGTGACAAGAACTCAACAGTTGCAGAATTTGCTAAAATTTCATTGGGAGTGATTGCCGTAGGGTACCATTAACAAACTCATCGATAGCATGAATAATCGGTGCCGACAAGTTTTAAACAACAGTGTGTCCTCCTACACAAAAATTAACGAATCCTTTAAGAATAAATAAATTTAGGTTTACGACTTAATTTTGTTTAAAAAAGTTTATTTTCTTAGGTGCCTTGTTTTCCTCTGTGCATGATAAAGTATCACTGTAGTAATGTATGCATTATGCTTTACCAATATAACGAAAAATATAAAGAAATTATTTTAAAGAGTAATACGAGCCCCAACGTAAAATGGTTCGTCTAGTCTGAAATTTTCTTTATTAGATTTTTATTAATTTAATTTTTTTGTCTCTCTATATAAAATATTAAGGTGTTCTACTATCGCATGTCGCGTAACTTATACCCTTTTTTAATAATGAAGCCATAAACTATTTTAGCTTTTTAAATTCATAGACATCCTGTTTTAAAATTGAAGAAGTTGTAAGCAAAATGTTTCGTCTAATTGTTAATTGATGCTAAAGAGTTCGTCTATCATTGAGTTAAGTAAGATTATACCTTTTTTGTACAATTATGGACCATAATTTAAATTTGTAAAAGTAATTCTGTATCATTTATCAAGTGAGACAGTATAAATTCTGAAAATATCAGTTATTTTCATTAGTTTTCACATAACAATGGGTCGTGGCAAACAGGTGTGTGAAGAGCTTCGAAAGTGAATAGTTTGTAGGGTCGATGCTGGCAAATCAAGTTACCAAAAATCTAAAGACTTGATACTTCCCAGATCTACAGTTCTCAATCTATCATTCAGCACTATAAAAAGAATGGAACCACATCTTGTTTAAAGAAAACTGGTCGACCACGCGTCACGAGTGCAGTAGAAAACAGAGTCCTAAAGAAAAATATCAAAAATAATCGTCGTGCGCGAGCTGGAGAACTCACGGTGCTCGAGGGAGAACTTACGATTCATAAAGACGTCTCAGTTGATACTTGCAAAAGAGTCCTGAAAAGAATGGGTTAAGGATTTTACACCGCCAATGTGGCCAGCTGTACAAAAGAAAAAAAGATAGAAGTTTGCTTGATCATTTAAATTGAACTTCCGATCAGTGGCGTCGTATTATTTGGAGTGAGGAGTCCAAATTTGAAGTGACAATCGGCGATCAAAGAAAGAAAGTGATTCGGAACAAAAATGAGACCTTTCATAATGATTGTCTCAAATGAAAAGTGAAGTTTCCGGCGTGTCTTATGATATGGGGCTGCATGTCGGCACAAGTATGCAGTTTGTGGATGGTTCTATCAATGGTGCGAGATATCTACACCTTTTGGATGAGAGTTTACTGCCCTCTATTTCGTCACTCAAGCATCAAGATTTTTTCATTATTCAACAGGATGGTGCCTCCTGTCATACTGCAAAGACAACAAAGACGTGGCTACTGGCGAAAAGCATCACTACAATCCAATGGCCGGCCATCTAACAGCTCGGACTTGTCGCCGATCGAAACCCTATGCTATGGTTAAAAAGCTGTCGCAATGCCTGCGCTCACCCAAAGATGGCTCCCTACTGGACAGGCCGGGAGTGTACAAGATAAACTGTAGCTGTGGTAGTTCTTATATAGGACAAACAAAAAGAACGGTTACATGTTGAATCAAGGAACGCATCAGGGTAGTCAAAAACAATGAACCGCATAAATCTGTAATCGCTCAACATTTATTGGAGTCCGGTACGAACCACACTGGATCGAGCTACATAACCCTCAGATGCTCTCGACAGAACGCCACTATATACGAAGACTGGTTAGGGAAGCGATTGAAATCAAAAAGTATAAAAATTTCAATCGTGAGGATGGGTTTCAACTGCCGAACGTCTGGCATGGTCCCTCTTTGCAAAAACAACCGGGAACAAGCCAAACCAAAATCACGAGTGGATACAGTAAGCATCGGGTATCGTGAACGTGATCGAGATCGGGTTCGAGTTTATAGTGAGAGTGAAACCAGTGGTAGTGCAAGATACGATTAGTAAAATAACTCGAAACAGGGTAGATCGATATAATTACTCCTAGAAAAATCTTTTTCTCTATTCTCCGCTAAAATTCCAGTTCCTCCGTGATCATGGTGCTTGCAACAGCGCCGAAATATCGGCAACTCAAAACAATAAAACATGGTAAATATCCCGTTTATTTTGATACTGAAACCCTATGGTGGAAAATGAAAAAAGTTCTCCGTAAAAGTCCATCAAGATCGAAGAGCGACTTAAAGGCTAAACTCTTGGCTGTGTGGAGTAAATTACGCCTGAGCAGTGTGCAGTGTTGGTTGCAACTATGCCTCTGCGCATTAAAGCTGTCATTGAGAGCAAAGGCGACACAACTAAGTGGTAGACGAACTATTTTGCGTGAGTGACAAGGGTAGACGAATACCTACTTTTTCCTTGTTTTAGAATATTTTTAAATGTTTTTATGTTATATAAAGTCATGAAAGAAATTTAGTTATGGTAAAATTAACTTTAAAATGCTCCTCAAATTGTGGCTTACTTCTTAATAAATGTTGTTACATATTTTACCAATATTTACTTTCTATATTTTAAGCTTGGCACTACTTTCCATAATAGACAAACTATTTTGCATTAGGGCTCGTATGAACAATGAACATCAGACTCAGTGCCCCATATTTAAAAACAATTAACTAAATTGGCCAATTACTATAAAATATTAGATATTTAAAACTGATAATCTATTAATCATGCAAAGGTCAGTATTAATTAAGTATTAAAAATAAATAAAACCCAACTGCTGTATAAAAGATCAAAACAAGTTTGATAGAAGGCGGTATCCATTTACCAAATCATAAACCGAAAGAAAATTAATGGGAACCGGCTGCTGTCAAACTTGTTTCGTTCTTTTAAATAGCAGTTAGGTATTTATATTTTTTAAATTATTTATTTATTTATTTTATTAAACTGGGCAGTAATATTTCCTTTGAGTGAAATACGCTGTCTCCAGTATTTAGAGTACTTTCCCTCCAAAGACAATCGTAAAATTCCACCCTGTATAGCTACGTCCCGATATAGTTTAGAGAAGTTTGTCCATAGTAACTTTTAGTCACTTTATACTATAATGTCATTTATAATATTTTCATTAATGGCTGGCCAAGTTTACCCAAACCCTTTTGTTTTTCTTGATTTATGAAATTATATAGATACTAGCTGACCCGCCTCAGCTTCACCTGTGGCATATTTTTAAACCTCATATCTCTCCTTTGAGCCAGCGATTTTTTAGTCTTCAAATAATGTATGATTGATATTTATGATTTTTAAAGTAAGCATTTATTTAGGACACCTTTACAAGTGCCCTCCCCAACTGAGTGGAGCAGTGCCTCTTCAAATAGAGCTGCTTCGTCATAGTGGGTGATGCTTTACGTACTCGGTAACCCAACTGACAGAGCAGTCAGTTGGGCAGAACATATTTTAATGTGTAAGTGATCGCGCTGCCATAGACGCACTCTCTCGTCCACTCGCTCCAGAGCCGAGTGGAACAAAAACCGCTATGACGACGGGTGAAGAGCTAGATGCAGTGTCTAGCCGGAGATAACTTTACGCCTATTACCACCACCTTGGGCCTTTCACGATGCCTTGCCATCTTGCCGGATTCGCCAGCGTCAGTCGCTATTAGCTGTCGAGCTGCCTACGCCGCCTATTTCATGGAAAGTACGGCAAGTAACCGTAATCAGATTTGCTTAAGAAAATCCCCACGTAGCCCACGAGTCTACGTGGTTTACCGGGGTGTGGCCGCTGTGTGCATGACAGCTACTTGGAACCACATGTAATATATTGTGGGTCGCAAGTGGTTAGGCTCTGCGCCTTCAGTTTGAAGGTCGAATATAGATGGCAAATTACCTTTGCGGCCCACTACACCCACCCTCTAGTACCCGGCGCTTGGCCGTTTTTCACGTCAGATTCTTTGAAACAAAATCATTACCTTTTTTTTTCATTTTTGAGGAATAAATTGTGATTCTTTAAATGATTTAATATAATGGTTAAAATGTATTTATTTGGAAAGTAATAATAATAAAAGTAAATAATTACTAATTGTAATGAAATACATCAAAAAATAAAAATTGTCGCGATTTCAGTCATTTAACAAAAAAGTTACGTACATTCACTATATTGTGTCCAGGATTAGTTAAAGAAACAAATACATGAATCAGTTATATTTTTGCCCTCCTGTAAAATTTTAGAAATAATATTGTCTTTAATTGTTTTTTGCCTCTACATTAAATTTTTAGGTTTCCCGACTTTTTACTTTAAATTTGTTTTTGCTGTCCAAACTACTATTAACTTTATTCTCAATCGATCCGGAACGAAGGGAAACGATAGTTAAGTGTACTAAATCTGCACAGTATATATATGAGCAGTGAAGCTTGCAAAATACAAACAAGTTCTGCTACTATGATAAATTAATTGAATGAAAACGGATTCCAATATTTCGATATGTTTAAACTTGACACTATAATTAAAATTCAAGGAAGGTGATTAGTACCTGATTATACACAATCATCAAGAGATTCCAATTTTATTAGGTTCTTACCTGGTTAATGATCTAAGGACATGCACCTCCACCATTATAATTTACATGCATGATTTAGGCTGAAGTTGGACAAATATGGCTCCACTACCCAGTACAATCCAAATGAGTGCTAAATTGTCCAACTTCTTATGACCGTGGATGATTAGCAGAGTGGCAGTGCCTACTTACTGCCGGCACGGACGACAGCCGGATAGTTTGAGCCTGCGGCGCCGTGAGGGTGCTGGGCGCGGGCGCGGGACCCACCCTCAGCAACTGGTATTGACCATTCTCGGTCTTTAACAACAAATGACCCTGCTGCCCTGGTTGTAGACTTTGTAGAGTTTGCAGCGTTATCTAAAAATGAACGCCTCCTTAGAATTTTAATGAACTCATCTATGAAAGTTCAATCAATTTGTCAAATTAAATACAAAGATATTTTTTTTTCAATTAATTATATAAATTTAGGGGTAGAATTCTAAAGCAGGTCATTTGTTAGGAATATTATATTACATTTAGTTGGGAGCAAGGAAAAGACATTTATCACTGTGCAACATTAATTTGAGATTTATAATATATATATATAAACCATATATATAATATAATGCTATGTGTGAGAGTCACAGGGTTAGCATGGTGGAAGCTGGTGTATACCATTGTAATCACATGTTCTAGTGAAAGCTCATACAGCACACATTGCCTGGCTGATATTTTTATGGATGACACGAATAATCTTATTCCCCCTTCCTTCTATTATTTACTTAGAAAATATCTGGTAAAGTGTCGCACCATATCATTATAGTATCACGACTTGCAAAACAATCTAGCTTCAGATTTAGATTTTGTTTAGATGGTTACAACACCACCATTGATAAAATTAAATATCAGTCTAAGGTCAGTTTATGTATGTACACTGAAATTTTAAATAAAATAATATAATAATGAATATTAGTCCCAAGCTTAGTAACATTTGCTCATACCGCTACTACAATTAAAGATTCTCTGCAAGTGTGCTTATATAAAAAAAAACAAATTAAAACAAATTTAAATTCATTATTAACCAATTCAAATCATTAACCAATGAGTTCACAAAGGCAAGGGTGTCAATTTATTGCAAAGAAGACTTGCTGAGATATCATTGAATTTGTAGTTTGGTGGCTCATTTATCAGTGGCGATGGCTGAATAATTGTAAAAATAAAAGTAAATAAAGCCTAAATATAGTTTACAAGTAACATAATATACCACTGATTGCATATTCAAATGAGGTAACCCAGTAGGAATTGGGTATTTGACAAATTTTGGAAATCTATATTTTTTGGGAAATTACATTATAAATAAATAAAATGCGTTTTTCCTTTTTTTTACGTTTGCTTGAAATGTGCAAGATAACGGTCGGTCACGTTACATTTGGATGTGACGTCATAATAAAATTGTGATATCCATGAATACAAAAGATATAATGATATGTGACCAAAGATGAGTACTTGTTTTAAACATAACATGTTATAATTGTTGAAGCTTATTTTTTTTAATAGGACACTCAAATAATGATCTCTAAAATAGAAATCAATGGTTACAGATAGCCCACCAAAATCAAAAGCTTACGGTTGATGAATCTGTTGTTCTTATTTTTAGGACCACTTTGATATACCTAGGTAAATAAGAAATCAATTTAACCTTGCAGAATAATAATTATAATAAATCATAACTGACCATAACTTTTTATAAGGTTAACATTAGTATAGCACTTCCTGTAATCAATATCTCTGTAAGCTATCTAGGCATAAATATCATATTCCTATACATTCAAAGTATTCAATATAAATATATTATATCTTACAGCTCCCTAAAGATATGAAAAATTACCTACATACAATATATACATATATATAATAAAAACAGCATAATGGGCCATGATGACTGGTTCTATAGAAACTATATAAAAGGAATAGGCAATTTATAAGTTAAGTATACCCTGAAAACTACTTCATCTGTTTTTATAGTCTAGCTATAGTTTTTGTTAAACATATAACACTATAGCATAGCTTATTTTGGATGAAGATACTTACAGGAAAGTATTGCATTCTGAAACTTGGCAGATCAAAAGTTAGTAGGTAGGTACTGGATGCAAAGAAATATTGGTATTATTAATTAACCTAGCTTTAGATAGATTTGCACTGTCGGTTTTTATAATATCCTCATTGATATACAAAAAACCCAAGATACACAGTCAGTGTCTCAAAAACGACCATACCAAATGAATGCATAAACCGGTATTTGTTCGCTCATTTAAAATAGTGTACTATCGCGCGCCTCATAGCACGCGCGCTAAAAAATGCCGAACTGTTTATTTAAAATTATAAAAATATGGCGTCAAGAACGTTAAAAAAGGATGGGATTTAATGATTTGATTTTTTTTTTCGATAAGTATAATAGTTTATTGATTTGTTTATATATTTTTCAATGTCAAAGTCATTGTGATTCTGATTTAATATTTGTAAAAAAATTATTTGACGGACCATATATATTTCAATAGGCGCGTTTCAGTGTAAGAACAACACAATGAACTTCTTTTAATTTCAATCACATAATACAAATACCCTGTTCTAAGTTAAATGGAGTTGATTTTTTACTATTGTGCTTTTTTATTTATTATTAGATTGCACATGTATTCACTTAGAAAGGTGTTTTTGATATATGCCAATATAATTATTTCAACTAATTCAATTTCCAACTATAACAAATATTTCTTTGTATAGATATGCGATATTTGTACTTAATATTATTGAAACAATAAAAATATGTAATTTACATCATTTTAACAATAAGAATCACTTATTTTTTCATAAACCTTTGAAAATTAAAATATATGTATAAATGTTTATTAGCTGTTGTATCTTGTCTTGTCCTACCGCTATCAGGTGCTCGTAAAATTTTATTGCTTTATTTACACTGATTTGTAAAAAGAGCTTAAAGTCATATGTGTAAGGATGAATTTGCCCAAAAACTATATTTATAATATATCTTTAGCTACTTTTGTAAAATTGGTGACTGTTTCCAGTGTTACATTTGTTCATGACTATTTCTTGGGTTTTTTGTATATCAATGAATATCCTTGCTAAATATTATCCACTTTTCACAATAAGAATATAAGTTATTATAGTTGCAGCATGCAAATGTCTTTGCTCGTTTTCTCTTTTTTGGTGCGCAACAAACTATTAGATCAATAACTAAAAAGAAAAATAAAAATAAGGCAAGACTACAGAAGAAAATAAACTTAGCACGAAAAAAAGAGAAAACGAGCAAAACCAGTTGTGTCAAAACGCCATCATAGCGTGCCGCAACTATAGTGAAAAAGTAAGCGAGCAAATTATAAACACAGACAGTCGAGACAGGGCGATTTGCTTTTACCATTCAAAATGCGCAAATTGAGTAATGTCATATGAACTGATAATGGATTCACCCACGTTTTTTTTGTGTAAAGTAAAGATTAAAAAGTCACAACTTTATTATGTAAAAATTAATTATTTACAATTCATATTTGATTCAAATAAATTTATATAGTTATTATTAACATATAAACTATCATATTCAATACATTTTATATTTTATTGTAAAAGTTGTCAAATACCCAATTGCATTATAAAGCCCTTCGCCACTGGTGTCTACCTATACACTGAGATAGCTTGCATACAAGTATTACATTGACTGACCATACATGCAACATGGGAGTGAACAGTAATGTGCATATTAATAGTAATGAATCGTAATAATGTTATACCTACTTTACAACTTAACATAAAATAATAGTTAAGTAATTTGCAGGTGAATAATCAGCATAACAAATTTAGAAGTGGTGGGTTTGCACAGGCTTATTTTATGTGTGCATGATGTATGCTGAGTAAACATGTTTACTGATTAATTAGGATGTACACCACTGAGTCATGTCATTTACAAAGCAAGTGTTGATAGAGAAGAACAGAATAGTTAAATGTGCAAGTTGAGACTGAAAGAACATGAACATTGAGGGGAGACATGTAAACAAACCTGGCACTGCAGATAATAACGGAAATAAAAAGTAACTGAGCAACATAAATAGTATGGTGGCACATAGACTTAAGTCTAAGCACCATCATGTAACAAGCAACATTTATATTCAATCAGCCTCAAGTCGTGTCTGTACAAGAGTATTTTCTTTTATTTTTTTAATTAATGAGAAGATACTGAGCAAAATCGTCTGTCCAAATCAAACAGACTGCACACTTACTGGAGCAGTTGCTCTCGTACCAACAACTTGAGGCGTCCCGATCACCACACGTGGTGAGACTGTTGCAACCGACTTCTGAGTGGCTACTGCAGGGGCCCCAGACCTCATGTTCAGTATTTGAACATTAGGGAGAATAGTGGGCTGAGCAGAGCCAAGATTCTGCGTGGTCACAACAACATTCTGCCCTCCAGGCTTGTTCAGTGTCATCACATTAGGAATTGAAGCAGGCATGCTAGAGTTCACAGTCATTGGGACAGTCACCATTCCAGGCTGCATACCCACTTGGCCAGTATTTGCGCCTTGCTTAATGACGAGCGGTGGCTGCATGGCGAGAGCTTTGTTGCCCTGCTGAGGTAACACACCACCAGTCACGGCGTGAAATAACTGGCTCTGCGACGAAGGCTGTCCGATGCAACCGTTCGCCAACGATGGAGCAGAAAACGTAACACCGTTTGGGTTATTTAGAGGTTGCGCGTGTGAATATATCACTTTCAATGTTTCATTGGAATTATGAACACCACCCGTCAATGAGAGAGATGTAAACGGTAGGTTGGATGAATGTACATTATTATATGTTACACTAGAATTTGGTGCTAGATTTGAATGAATATTGTTCACTAATGCACTTGAGTTTATTTGGTCCACTATATATTTCTGACCCCCTATTAGAGAGCCTGCATTTGTCGCCAAATTGCAATTTTGAGGCGGTATAACGTTCACAATATTATTTTGCGTCGACACTGGTGAAACAGATGTGATTAACTGATTTTCTAACGAGCCTACTATCGCGTTTACAGCATTCTCATCGACGTTTGTGGACAATGCTTGCTCTAAAAACTCGGCTGACGCCATTTTATACAAATCATCGAATTTGGATAGCGTTGCAAATAAACCGGAACGAACCGTAAATTTCGGTTTTTAATGTTATTCAATCTTCTCTTTATATTATCTATTAATAATGTGACATCTTTACAAAAAATCTATTAGTTTATTATAATTAGTTTATTATAATCTATTATAATACAAGATTTATTTTTTAAAGTTAGTAATGAAGTGTATATATTGGTTTTTAAATATACAGCAAAATTCCAAAATACACATTCAACACACTAAAATAATTTGATGTAACTTTTAAAAACTATCTCAAAAGCTCTCAATAAAGTTTATGAATAATGAAATTGTTATATATCATCAACGTTTCATCAATCCTGTACATCATGAGATTCGATTTGAACTCATGAATATTATATTTTTTTTATGCAATATTTTGAAATATCAATCCACACTCTACCTATCTTTGATCTAAACTAAATGATGGCATTTCCTTTTATGTAGCAAAAGCGCCTGGGTATATACCGCGAAACGCCTGTTTCAACGATATTATCCGCCGTGTTTTTGCCACCGCTGACGTGCCAGCCATTCGTGAACCTGATTTATATAAACGATTTTTTAACAAGCTGCTTAATGAAATTAGGGATTTACCTGTGAATAAATTTAAAAAAGTAGTAAAGAATAGTTAAATTGTGCCAGAAAGGCATGATGATGATGAGAAAAGCATGATGAGGAAATGATTCTAAATAGACCAAAAAAATGCCCGCTGAGTTTCTTGCCGAGGTCTTCTCGTCGGGGCCGCGTTTCGAAATTGTGATCCATTTGCTAAACTTCTTTCATATTTCTTTTCACATTGACGTTTTGTAACTTCCGATTTAATGGTCTATGCATAATAAATGATTTTTGACTTTTGACTTTGACTTAACGGTTTGGTGGTAGACGATTGGTAGACGATGACAACAGATCGGAAAGAATTTCGTTACATCTTTGGAAGATGGGTAGGCGTAAGCGTCGACAGCCATGCACCCTCACATCTTCCAAGCACAGTAGGCTGTGCCGGCGCTGCTGCATCTACAAAAAACCTGAAAAGGCGCAAATACTTTTATGATTATGTTTTGAGCCGTTCGAGGTTGAAACGATGGAGACGTGGGGGCACCGTTTTTTAAACAAATATTTGGTAAAATAGCTGATTGATGCTACCCAAGACCAGAAGGCTGGTTATTATCTTACACAGAGGATAAGCATTGCCATTCAACGTGGCAATGCTGCCAGCCTTCTGGGAACGGCACCGATCGGTAATGATGCGGAGGAATTTCATGAAGCATTCTGTATGTAAGTTTAATTTTTTTTAGTACCTAATCATAAGTTACTGACGACCTTGAAAGCGTCGGTAGCTTAGTGTTTAAGGAGTTGGCTGTACGATCAAGAGGTACCGGAAATGAATAGGCTACTTGACTATTTTTTTTATTGTCGAAAAATGAGCCTATTAGTATAATACCTATAATGAACTGCTCAAGAAAAATTTTCTTACGACAAATAGTTTAAAAGATATTTGAAATTAAAATTCAATTTCTCATGCTGGCCGAAAATGCTTCATACAAAATCGTACTTGCAAGTGACGTCACGCGTTAGTTGCGCGTAATGCAAGAGAATGTCGCATTTATCTCGATTCACATTGGGTTTACATGTGTATAGTCAGTATAGTTAATAAAAAGTAATTTAAAATGTAATGAGGAATCTAAAAAGTAAAAAATTGGGACTGAATTTGATTGTCATAGTTAGTTTCAGTTGGGTTAGGAAATATCTTATTTTGGAAGGCATTTTTTTCCAGCAAAAACTAAGATATTGAACGGTATTGGGAAGGATCGAACGACCTTGTCAAACCAACTGATATCCAAAAGATCGTAACAAGTTTGACAGCAGGCGCTACGCGCTACCCATTAATTTTTCTTTCTGTTTATGATCGCCATAGGAAAAAAAATGGTACAGCCTCCTGTCAAACTTGTTTCGATATTTTAGACAGCAGTCGGGTTTACTTTTCACGATCTATCAAACGACAAGTCGGGATTTTTATTTCTGAAGATTTTTTAATTGCAATTATAATTTATCCAACACTGACACTATCGACGTGAACCCACTACTAGCACAAACAATTTAGCTTAGTTGGAGCGGTTAGAGGTAGGTAATACATATTAGTAATTTCGATTGCTGCTCTATATAAAAAAAATAAAATGCTGATCGAGTGCGAGTCGGACTCGCACTCCGAGGTTTCGTACAAAATTGTATTATTATTAGTATACTTTTTTTACATGCGAAAAATCCTCTCAGTTGGAAAAGGTTATGTCAGACTCGAACCGACTAAAACACATGGCGTCGGTGGGTCGTTGTTGGCTGCAGAAGGTGAGATTGACACCCTGGCTGGCCCAGGGCGGCCTTCCTCGGAGATGTTATAGACTTGAGTTTGTGGTATGAATCTACTTGATACCTATGTGTATTACTAAAAAAGGTCTTATTAAGTAGATAGACGGCCAACGAAGTGATTTTATAAGGGTACCGATTATTTTTTCTTGAGGTACGGAGCCCGTAAAAAGAGAATGACACACAGATGGTGTGCGTTTCACTCGGTTTGACTTGTTACCCTACTTATCGCGATCCGATACTTTTCACGTTGCTAGCATTCACTGAGAATGGAATTTCGGAAATTATGGATTAAATGATCTACAACTTTGTCCTACAAGTTTTTACGATAGCACTTGCTGTTTATGAGAAAAATGCGACAAATCAATAAACCTTTGGCCAGAAACAAAATGCATAAGTCCAATCGATGAGGACTTTTGATATTTTTTGTATTATGGTGTATTTATGACCCCCACCAGTTTTCAGCTCTATGCGAATGTATGCTAGCTCACATCTTTATTTTGTCTGGATTATAATAAAAATATTAGCACCACCAGCCCAACAACCCAACTCCAACCAACATTCAATATAATAACATTCAAAATACTATTTGTTTTGAGTGAATGTACGTATCCGAATGCTTTTCGTAATGTACCTAACGTTGATGTCAAATTAGGTAATGGACAGAAATCTGTCAGTTTTCAGTTCAGTAACTCACTTTGGTAACTCAGTTCAATAGTAAGTCAGATTTCAGCAAGTAGAAATTGCAAATGCAAAAAGTATAATTTCCCACGTGTGATTCATAGTTTTAATAAAAAGTGTTCATCTGAAATATTTAACAAATAGTATTATTACGCCATGGTACATACTCCCTACATGTTGATTTAATAATTTCAAGTTATTGTAGTTTTCAATTTTCATAGATTGACATATGTTTTGTCATACGTTGTCATTTTAATTCTATAATTTCTAGATTGTATTAATTACGTACTGGTGTGGGGTCACTTATTTTTCGAAGAACAATAACCAATGATACATGAGCCAAAAGAACTGAAATGTAATGAGTGAAACGTAAGAAATACAACGAACTGTCGTTATTACTTGTCACAGGGGGCGTTTGTTTTGTTATTCAGAAGTAGATGTTACGTGCACTGCGACTTCAGTGACCAGCTCCAAATGTGACCTAATCTCGTAAGTAAACAAGTTTTCTTTATATTGTTTAGTTGACTGATAGTACATTGGATATTTAATTACATTAACATTAAAATAAATAGAAGCTATAAAAGTAATAGGGTAGTGGTCGTTATCCCCACGGGGACCAGCCGGGTTGGGGAATTGGTTGTTGTGAATACCGTAGATGTTGTATTTTTCGTGACTTCCTTTTTCGTTAGTTTTATTTATCCTTAAGTTTATATTTCTCGTTGCTGTTGCTGTAGTTGTTGTTGGCCTTGTTTCCGTAGTATGCTTGTTTAGTTTTTTGACTGATTTCCGTGTTCCCTCTTGTCTTGAAATGGATTTATTTTTGAGAGTTTCGTGGGTTGTTTATCTATTGATGTCTCATTGATGCGACTGAAACCCTCTGGCGGGGTTGATGGTGGAGAGGATGGTACTCGCTTCCTTTTCTCATTACTCTTGAATTCTTTTACTATCAGCTCTCCGTTTTTAATTACTGCATATTTGCCTGCAAGTCTCGCTTCTTTCATTTTTGGGATCAGAGCCCTGTTGGCTGCAATGACGTCTTTGGGTAGGTCCTCAGTAGCGTAGACGCCCTTAGGAAACAGCGCGTTGTTTTTGATTATAAGGTTTTTTCTCCACACTAGTGTTGTAGTTATTAAAATTGGTCTGGTTTTGTTAGTAGTTTTCTTTCCCAATCTATAAGCGTCACTTATTTCCCATCTATCCCACTCATTTTCTTTAGCTTTCTCGCTTATCCCATTGAGATAGGGCACTACAGTTCCAATCAGTTGTGCTTGATTGGTTTCTGTCTCTGGTATTCCGTGTAGGAGGAGATTATTGCGCCTTGACGATCGCTCTAGTTTTGTGATTCGTGATTTTAGTTGGACTACTTCCGCTTTTAGCTTTGTGTTTTCTTCGATTAGCGGTTTCATTTTTTCATCAAAAGTTTCGATTAGGCCCTTATTTATTTCTTCTGTTTGCCTTATAAGCTCCACCTTCAGTTTTTCGAATAATAGCTCGCATTGCTTATCCATTTCAGCTCAAATAGAACATACCTTACAAATAGGTACGTACAATGTGAGATCACTTGCATCAACTGAAAAGCAAATCGAACTAACACACTCTTTGGAAAATATTAAATGGGATGTCTTAGGATTGGCAGAAGTTAGACGAACGGGTTGCAAAATTGAAGAATATCCAGAATACATCTTCTGCTACTTCGGAGAATCAGTAGGCCTCAATGGGGTTGGTTTCCTAATTAAGAAATGGCTAAAATCAAAAATCATAATCTTCACAGGAATCACGGAACGGGTGGCTATATTAAAACTCAATCTCAATGGGAAACTTATATCGGTAATCCAATGTTACGCTCCAACCTCAGTCTCAGATGAAGAAGAAATAGAAAAATTTTACAACAATATCAAAACAGCCTTAGATATGAGCGAAGGAACAATACTCGTCATGGGCGACTTCAATGCCAAAGTCGGACAGCCGCTAAACCACGAAACCTTAGTAATGGGAAGTTACGGATACGGAGCTCGCAATGATAGAGGCGAAAAACTAGTACAATTTGCTCATGAACAAAGACTTTCAATAATGAACACATACTTCAAGAAAAAATCCAGTCGAAGATGGATGTGGATCTCACCCGATCAGAAAACAAAAAATGAAATAGACTTTGTATTGTGCAATAAGACCAAATCCATAACAAATATTGAAGTTCTGAATAAAATAAGTTTCCCATCGGACCACAGACCAGTGAGAACTACACTACAACTAAAAGATCTAAAACTAAATAGAATAAGTATTAAACCTAATCCAAATACGCTAAAAACAGACGACGAAGTTATCGCGTACAACGAGAACCTGAAAGAAAATTTGGACTCAAGCATACTTTCATCCATGACGGACATACAGAGATACTATGACATCCTTGAAAACACAATCAGGAAAAGCCTTAACATAAGAAATCCAACAAACAATACAGAAGGAAAACACAAAATCCTAAGCAAGAATACAATAAAGCTGATACAAGAAAGAACGGACCTTATGACAACTCAAAATAGAAGTAAAACAACAAAGACTCGTCTAACAAAACTTTTCAAGGAAACTAACAGAGCGATCAGACAAGACTACAAAAATCATAGACACAAAATTATAGAAAAGAACCTCAACAGATACAGGAGCTCAAAGCGGGCATTTAAGGAACTAAACCGGCACAAAGAATGGATTCAAAAACTAAAGGAAGATAACAAGGAAACGAGAAGCAGAAAAGAAATAATTAACTGTGCAACCAATTTCTACAGAGACCTTTACAAAAAAAGAGGCGGAAATACAATAGAAGCAGATGAAGAACAAACCATAACAGAAACAGAGGGACCAACTACAGCAATAAACCAAGAGGAAGTACCGCCGTTCACGGAACAAGAAGTAGTAAGACAGCTGAAAAAACTCAAAAAAGACAAGAGTCCGGGTCCGGACAACATAAGAGCTGAAGCCCTTATAGCAGGCGCATCTTCACTGCTCAAGTATATTACCTTACTCTTCAACTTGGTACTACATCAGGAAAAGATTCCCAAGCAGTGGAACAGCTCGGAGATCGTACTTCTTTACAAGAAAGGCGACCCTCTAGACATCGGGAACTATAGACCAATTAGCTTGCTTTCGACAATGTACAAACTGTTCACATCATTACTTCAAAACAGGCTGGCCCCCCAAATAGACAACAGCCAACCGAAGGAACAGGCAGGCTTTCGCAGAGGCTTCTCAACCACCGATCATATCCATACTATAGAGCAAATTATCGAAAAATATAAAGAATTCAACCAACAATTATACATCGCTTTTGTAGACTACAGCAAAGCTTTTGACAGTATTTCACACGACTCAATTTGGAGAGCACTACATTCGATCAACATAGAGACGAAGTATATAAGAATTATAAAAAATATATATGCAAACAGCGAGAGCAGAGTAAGACTCGAAAACACAGGAGAAGTAATAAAAATAGAAAGAGGAGTCAGACAGGGCGACCCTCTGTCAACAAAACTGTTTATCGCCGTCTTAGAAGATATATTCCAAAAACTTAATTGGTCAAGGACAGGAATATGGATAAGCAACGCTCGCCTCAGTCACTTAAGATTTGCAGATGATATTGCGCTCTTTGCTGAAACAGCTGCAGAAATGAAACGAATGCTACAATCGCTAAATGATGAAAGTGAAAAGGTAGGGCTCCAGATGAATGCTGCAAAAACCAAAGTTGTGACAAACGGTAGCACCAAGCTAATTGACGTCGAGGGTAAAGCTATCGAATATGCAGAGAGCTACATTTACCTGGGCAAGCAGGTATCATTTAACAAAAACAGCAACGAGCTAGAAGTAGATAGAAGAGTCAATATAGCATGGAAAAAATACTGGTCACAGAAAGAAATTGTAAAGGGAAACTACAGCCTTAAACTAAAAAAGATAGTGTTAGATACTTGCATTCTACCGTGTCTCACATATGGATGCCAAACCTGGACATTTACTAAGAGAATAGCAAATAAAATAAACTCATGCCAACATGCTATGGAAAGAAGTATTTTAAAACTAAGAAGGATCCAAAAGGTCAGAAATGTAGATATAAGAGAAAGAACGAAGCTGACGGACGCTCTCGAGCACGCACTCCAGAAGAAATGGAGATGGGCGGGGCACCTAGCTAGATATACGGACAGAAGATGGACAAGCGAAACCACAAAATGGAAAGGCCCCAGAGGAAAAAGAAAAGTTGGAAGACCAAAATGAGGTGGGATAACGATATTAAGGAAATAGCAGGCAAACATTGGCTAGAAACTGCAAAAGACAAGAAGAGGTGGAAGGAGCTGGAGGAGGCCTATACCCGAAAAGGGACTATGCAATAAAAAGAAACTAATACAACTAACTTACTAATAAGGATAGATTCTAATATAACTGGTTGCGCCGAAGTGGAAACTGTATTTTTGACACGGAAACACACTCCTTTTATACCCGTCCCCTCTTCCGCACTAACCATAGATGTGGCTTCCGTCCGCCATTTGTGAAATATAGACACTCAGTCTCGCTTTGAACTAGCCAGCGTAAAGACGGACGGACCGCGCTCGCGTCTCTCAGAAATGTATAATATTTGTTACATTTTTACCGCTTCATAGACCTTTACCGATCGGATTGTGCCTCTCGTGTGTTCCTCAAGCGATCTAGTGATGCTGACGGCAGCTCCTGAGCAAGGAAGAGAAGATCCGTGTACCGGCTGCGATGAAAACACGTGTGTCGTGAAGGTTAGTGCATCCTCTCCTAATTTCTCGGGCTGCATTCACTGCCTGGATCGAATCCGCGGCAGCCCGGCCACCTGTCTTGTTTTGTGTGTAAAGCGTCAATAGAACAGTTAGCTACTTCCCGCAATACAGTCCATTACCGCACGCTGCCAAGCGCCACCATTTTTGGTCCGGATCGAGCCGGATTCTTAGCCGTAGTTCGTATTTTGTTATTATTCTAATGGGAATGAGCGCACCGCACCTAAGTGCCTGGTTATTTTAGTAGAAAACCCCGCATCCAGACATTTAGGCTTAGAATTTGTTGTCCGTTCGCCGCTGGCTCGCATTGTACCTACCTAATACATAAATAGGTTAGGTATCATATCAACACTTAATCGTAGTTCACAATTTTCGCACCGCACCTAAGTGCCTGGTTATTTTAGTAGAAAACCCCGCATCCAGACATTTAGGCTTAGATCTTAGGTATACTAGACACCCTAGTGCATAGGCACAGTGTAATACCTAACGCATTTGGCTTTGTTTTGTTTTTTCAATTACGTTGTTCTCGGCTCGCGTCGTATTTGCCTGGTACCTGCGTGGGTAGACACGTGGTTGTACCTCATTCCAATTCATACGAAAGTATTTTAATTTGAATAGATATTACGCAATACTTAGTCCCTGAAATAATAGTTGAACCTAGACAGCGACCATCGCGTAGGTACGACCTTGTTGCTATGCGCGTTTGTTCAAGCGTGCATTCACAGTTGTAGGTACCTACCTATCTGCCGAGTGTCGCTCGCGCCGCCTCGCTGCTCTGTACCGCTAAGATTAAGTCATTTCATATTTGTTGTTTACCTCACTTTAGTTTGAGATTTAATTATAAACATGTCCCCAAAGGTTGATAGGACCGGTAAGGTTCAATTGAAACTTTTAAACGCTAAAAAAGAAATGATTTACTCTCGCGTACAATCGATTTATGATAATGCACTTAAAACCTCTGATTTGGTCATCAGAGATTCGTTCTTGTGTTCTATAGAAAACTTAGATAGTCTACGCGCGGATTTCGAAACCTTAGTACATGACATCAACGTTTTAGAGTTGAATTTGAATCCCGATTACTCAGTGAGTTATCAGGCCTTGTCGTCGTTTGACGATTTGTATTGTCGTATCAAACGCGTCGCTAGGAGTTTGGAGAAACCGGCTGACCTACCCAACCCCACTCGCGACCGACCTAAGTTGCCACCAATTCAAATACCCGAATTTGATGGTAACATTCGCAATTGGTGTCTATTTATAGATAGTTTTGAGAATACAATAGATAAGAACGATTCGTTGACAGATCACGAAAAATTGCATTATCTCGTTGAAAAATTGACTGGTAAAGCTATAACCGTTTGCGCTGGAATTACGTTTAGTGCCGAGAATTATAATTTAATTTTAAATACTTTGAAAGCTAGGTATGAGGATAAAAGATCGGTAGCTAACGCCTATTTAGATCAGATGTTTGATTTGAAATCTATTGCGGCATGTAACGATCAAAACTTAGAGAAATTTCTAGATACTTTCGCGTCAGCTGTTCGCGCCGTAAAGAACCTAAAGATTGATGACCTCTGCGACTTCGTATTTTTGTATATGGGTTTAAGGAAATTAGATTCCGAAACCATTCGTTTGTTTGAGTCGGATCATCGCGGCAATAAAATTCCTAAGTTCGAAGACTTGGAAAGTTTTGTTCGCGAGCATATAAAAGTATTGCAGCGCTCTTCATCGAAACATGAAGGCGCGAAGATAGTTGTTGATTCTGCACGCAAAGTAGATGCGTCATCGAAGTCACTGAGGTCAACTCATACTTATGTTAGTACCGCACCAGCACGTGTACAGTCACCTGTTTGCTCTTTGTGTAGCACTCATCATTCGCAACTGTACAGGTGTCCTGGTTTTCTAAAATTGTCGCCTAGTGATCGTTATAAATTTGTTCGCGCTAATAATTTTTGTTTTAATTGTCTCGGTACTAAACACCGCGTTGTTTTATGTAATAGTAGAAATAGTTGTCGCAAATGTCAAGCGAGACACCACACTTTGCTTCATTTTGAGAATAGTAATGCCGCATCCAATGTGAGCACGGTTGGCTCGTCGAGCGGTGACACACGGCAGCCTGCGCCGCAGCCGCAGCCCGCGCTCGCGCGCGCTCCGGCCCGCCCGGTGACCGCCGCGGATGACGTCACCTTGTGTTCGTTCTCCGCTAGTGCTGCACTCACTACTGTGTGTCTTGCGACCGCCCGCGTTGTTATTGTTGATGCATTAGGTAAGCCGCGCATTGTTCGAGCGCTGTTAGATGGCGCTTCGCAAAGTAATTTTATTACTCAAGATTGTTGTCGGCGTCTTGGTTTCAATGTTGATAAGCGTTCAACCCGCTCAGTGGTGAAGGGTTTTGGAAGCTTACAGTCAGCTGTTCGTGGCACCGTTAAAACAAGGTTTAGATCTCGTTTTAATAATAATATTTGGTTTGACATGGATTCGCTCGTTATAGATAGAATAGCTGAACAGTTGCCTACCGTCCCGGTTGACACGTCTTTATTAACGAAATTTAAAGACTTGCCTTTAGCAGATGAGACTTACGCTGTTCCTGGAGTCGTCGATATATTGATCGGCGCTTCGATTCTCCCGCACCTCCAGTTATCACGTAAGGTTCAAGGGGGACCGACGTACCCCGCTCCGCACGCACTGGAAACAGTTCTTGGGTTTGTTATAATTGGTTCCGCACCCGCTTCTATGGATAGTTTTAGTCACTCGACTGCTTCGTTCTGTTGCACCGTCGAGCCGCCACTGGAGTCTACCATCCGCAAGTTTTCGCTCGGTGGCTCCCGTGTATCCGCTGAAAAACGCTTTCTTTGTTTGGAACGAAAGATGCAGGCGTCCCCAAAGTCGAAGCGGGCCTATGATGAGGTTGTTAACGAATATTTAGATAAAGGTTACATCTCACCTGCGCCTGCGGACACTGGCGGGACCCAGCCTTCGTACATTATCCCGCACCGCGGAGTTATTAGAGAAGATAAGCTTACTACTAAAACTCCGTGTAGTTTTGGATGGCAGTGCTAAGACTAGCACTTCCGTGTCGCTTAATGACATAATTGTAAATTTTCGCATTAATATTAGTAATTTTTAGCTTTTAGGACTCAACAGTCGCTTTGTGTTGGGCCCACTCTTCGCCCCATCGTTGGGACACATTCGTCGCTAATAGAGTGGCAAAAATTCAATCTGAATTGGCGCCACATAATCTCTTTCACGTTGCTGGCACCGACAACCCAGCCGATTGTCTCTCTCGTGGATTGCTTCCTTCGCAAATTTTAGATCACCCGTTATGGTTTAGTGGACCGTCCTGGATTCATGCCGCGTTAGATGGGTGGCCAGTTAGTCAATTCAATCCCACTACGGTTTCCGAACCACCCGAGGAGAAGAAGCACTCGCTTGTTGTATCGGTCCCACGTGAAGAGACCCTTATTTTGTTGTTGGCTAATCGCGTCTCGTCTTGGTCGAGACTGTTGCGTTGTGTTGTTTGTTCGCCTCTGCCCGCTGCCTAGCCAGCAGTAGGCACGAGCTCCAATCTAGGTTTATATTTTAGTTGTTATTTCCCAAACCTAGATTTAGATTAGACTTTAGATTTGTTTCGCATTTGTCGTTTCGAAGGTAACCCTTCAAGCCGGGGGGAATGGTTGCGCCGAAGTGGAAACTGTATTTTTGACACGGAAACACACTCCTTTTATACCCGTCCCCTCTTCCGCACTAACCATAGATGTGGCTTCCGTCCGCCATTTGTGAAATATAGACACTCAGTCTCGCTTTGAACTAGCCAGCGTAAAGACGGACGGACCGCGCTCGCGTCTCTCAGAAATGTATAATATTTGTTACATTTTTACCGCTTCATAGACCTTTACCGATCGGATTGTGCCTCTCGTGTGTTCCTCAAGCGATCTAGTGATGCTGACGGCAGCTCCTGAGCAAGGAAGAGAAGATCCGTGTACCGGCTGCGATGAAAACACGTGTGTCGTGAAGGTTAGTGCATCCTCTCCTAATTTCTCGGGCTGCATTCACTGCCTGGATCGAATCCGCGGCAGCCCGGCCACCTGTCTTGTTTTGTGTGTAAAGCGTCAATAGAACAGTTAGCTACTTCCCGCAATACAGTCCATTACCGCACGCTGCCAAGCGCCACCAATAACTAACAAATAAGTTTATAAGTTTTATATTATGTATAGGTGTAAAAGGGCTTAAATAAATAAAAAAATAAAAGTAATAGAAGATTTTATTAGTTTAGTAGTTTTTAACACTAATATTATAATAAAACTAACTACGTTTTAGTAGTTAGTTTTATTATAATACTAGTGTAAAAAACTACTAATAATAAATAATAAACTAATAGTAGTGTAATATACCACTTGGTTGGTAGACTAGCACACGGCCCACCTGATGGAAAATGGTTACAGTGGCCTATGGATGTGTGCAATACAAAGGGAGCCACACTCACGCTGCCAACCCTGCAAGCTCAAGAGTTTCTGTGTCGTCAGTGTAAAAGACAAAGCAGTTCAAGCTCTTGGTCTACCCACTGACAGTAAAAAAACTCTCCAGTGAGCTCTGTCTACCCTACTCACCACCGGGTACACAACACGAGGTTATTATGGCTGCAGTATTCTGTAGGGCAGAGGTACTTCCCCAGTCGGATGGCTCAATTGGACAGAAATACCGTTGTGTCCTACCTCCGATAAAGTTCCAACTAACTGCCACTTTCATTATTTGAAATGGTAAGTTAACATTATAACCTTAGAATGTTGAATAACTGAATTGAAATAATTGTAAGTGACTAATTCAGGTTCTACATAGGTATTGTCCTAATTTTGTTATATTTACCTGTGCATTATTAGATAACAATGCATACAGAAACGTTTATCCAATTTATCTACAATTCTCTAAGACCTTAATTTTATAATGAAAGTGTAAATTAGTGTCAACTTGTTATATACATAAATTCAATGTGGCAGCTAAAATGAGTGAGAGTGATTAACGGTACAAACAGTACTCCCTCATATGGGCTACTTAAAGTTTAAATACTACCAAGTGCTATGTTATAATCAGTCGCTACAAAATAAGCCATAAAACTATATCAGTTATTAACTTGTCATCGCCAGCTTCCCTTTTAGTGGAGGTAGCACTCAGGCAAAATTAATTATCTATACTGAGATATCAATGGTATTTTGGTATTGGTCATGAGATCTTCCCAGACACATCCAAACTTTTCAGTCTAACTGCAGATTTGGCTGAGCATTGATTTCGATGAAGTGACTGCCATCTGATCTCTTCAACCCAATGGCAAAAACGAGCATTGCAGTTAGACCAGTTTTAGACTTTTCGAGGCTGCAACTATTCCTGACTACTGCCATAGATATTTGTATGTCAACCGGAACCAATGGCATAATGTGCCCTAAGAGGCATGACCACACCAATGCAAAAGCCTATTCATGCAAACAAATAGCCAAATTCAATACTGCTACACCACAGAGGCTGTTATAGGTGTAACAAGATCAATCAAAAAGCTTCTTAAAATAGACCTGCACCAGCAGGTAGGCAATCAATCATATGTTTACCTTTGAAACAAAATGTTAAATCATACAAAATTTTAGTTAAATGGACCATCCTTAACAGATTGCAGCCAGATACTCAATGGACTTTTATTGGTCTTTTTTTATATCTAAGTATTTGAGGTTTACCTAATGCAATTACAATGTTTTATTTGAGTGATGATAGCAGTAAACAGTTCATTCCAAGTTTTTACACAGCTAGTAAATATTCTTGGTTTTTATATTGTGAGACAGAGACATCATTTCAGATATCTTACAGTACCTAGAGTTTAGGTATCTTATGGCATGAATCTTTTCTGCAATATTGATTAAATGTTTCATGGCTAACAGGCCTTGGAGGTAGTTCTGTCCACACTACAGATAGTATAAGTGCTGAAACAAACTTTTAGGCAACATATTTATAGTATAATCTGGTCAAATTAAACTAAAAAATAGGAGTGAAGATACAATAATTCACACCAAGCTGATACTTGTAGGATTTGTTCAAAATACTATCATAAATATAATCTAAAAAATCCTCAATAGAAATTGTTTTGGCAGCAAATGTGAGTGTTTTTAAAATCACAGACACACACATCAGCTCAATAGCTGCTAGTGTGTTTTACAAATAAATAATAAAAATAATAATTATCTATAACAACACAATCCAGTGCAAGTCAGGCTCACACACAAATGTATCTTTTCGCAACTGTATTGAACCGCAATCTTGTACCACATAAACAACCATATACTTTGATTGCTTTGAATTGAAATACTTATTTTAGAGTATTTCTTGTTGAACTAGAATCATGAAAAAGCAAGGTCATATAGGATAAATAATGGGAAAAGCTTGAAAACTGTAAATATATAGGTCATCACACTATTTCAACTTTCTATGGTAGGAGCACAATACCATACAGATATTAGAATACAATACATAGCATACTAGACCATACTTTTTTTTTACGTGCGCAAAATCCCGGTGAAACCGGTGCCGGTGGAAGAGGTTATGTCGGACTCGATCCGACTAAAACGCATGCCACCTGTAGGTCGCTTTGGTTGCCGAAGGTGCGGTTGACAGGCATGACCCTCGCAACCCGGCCGACCCAGGGCCATTTCTTACGATCTGGCCCTCTTCTCGGGGGTGGACTATAGAGTCCCCAACTCGTCCCCGGAAACGGGGAGCGCGCGAGGCGCGTCGCCGCCGCGGCCTGCTTCTGTCATGGTGACAGGCGGCTCCACCTGTCACCCCCAGGCCTGCGCTCGACCTCGGACGCCCGAGTTGCCTTCGTACGCGGGCAGCTTGGCTTGCGATCCTTCGTCGCTCCCGCTGCCACTCCCGTTCCGCCTCCTCCTTCACGAGCACTACTTGCTCAGAAATTTCAGAAACTAACTTGGCTAAATGTAGCGCTTAATGAGAACCAAGTTTCATTGAATAGATTATCACTGGTAAAATCCAGTCTTAGTGAACATTAATAAGGAAAACATGATGGTTTAAATCCTGCCGGTGTCTGCTATTGGCCAAATCCGCCCGAAATAGTCTCGTCAGTGTGTGTAGTGACAATTTTTGACACTAACACTGTATATCGGTATACGGCATTATTAGCTACTTATTAGCAAAGTTATTCCTTCTATGATGGTGTTGGTGGTGGTGTTTTGAAGCAAATCATTTCTCATCAGGTGATATCATTTTTCCTCTCCGGTTCTCGATCGTTTCCAAATAGTCCTTTCTTGCACCCTCTTCAGTACCTTTTCTTTCGTTATTCTGTTAGTCCAGTTTATTCCCTCCATCCTTCTCCAGCACCACATTTCGAACACCTTCAGCTGCAATATCTCCTTCTGTGTCATAATCCACGCTTCACATCCATAGAGTGCAATGCTCTAGACCAGCGGTCGGCAACCGTTTCGCATGCATGGGCCGCATAGTGATAAAACAATATATAAGAGGGCCGCACTGTACAATACAACCTCCATTCCCCCCCGCTGGAGGCTGAGTGGTTGAGGCGGTTATGTCGGACTCGAACCAATTTTCATTTTCAGTTGCCAGAGGTGAGATGTCCGAAACATATTTCCACGGTGTCCGAAACATATCTTGGCTCCGAAAATGCCGCCGCCTCGGCATAACTCTGCTAGGATGTCATGCACCTGTCACCCCCGGGCCTGCGCTAATGGAGGTCCTAGTTGTCTCAGCTCGTCGCAAGCTAAGCGGTTCGTGAGTCTCCTCCGTACCCGCTCCGACGTCTCTTTTTCAAGTATTACTTGCTCGCAGGAGACGAGAAAAGCCCACGCGCTCGCACATCGTACCTTCGCCGTTAGCAAATCAGCGAGAGAAAACTCTCACTACGTGTACAGGCCTGAGTCCTTGCTCGCATCACAGTGATCGCACTTAGATATTCACACCGCACGACATTCCTCGCCACCAAGGTCGATCACAGTTGGGTAGATCACAGCTCTTTTCCGCCAGGTACGCCCCGACTATGCAGCGAAAGTAGAGAGGCAGGGAGTTGCAAGGCTTCGGTGATATACAGGCGGAAGCCATATTAGTTATTCTGAAGAGATGCTCGGCGAGGCGCTTCGCAATAACTCCTTCGAAGAGCTTTCACACCTCGTCGAGCAACACTATGGGTCGGTAGCTGGATAGAGGGTCCGCTGGTCTTCCGGCCCTTCGGATGAGGACCAGTTTCCCCGTCTTCCGTAGTTTCAGAAACTGAGTATCAGTCCAGCACCGCTGTCACTTGGACCAGATGGCCAAGTTCGTCATCAAAAAACTCACCTGTTCTAAATGAGTGTGATATAAATGAGGTACTGTCAGTGAGAAGACCAAAAGCTTGTTCTGCTTTGTCTTTTACACTGACGGCACAGACACTCTTGTGTTTACAGGGTTGGCAGCGCGAGTGTGACTCCCTTTGCGTTGCACACATCCATAGGCCACGGTAACCGCTTTCCATCAGGTGGGCCGTGTGCTTGTCTGCCAACCAAGTGATGTAAAAATAAATAATTCGGAGTGCTCAAGCAGTACCTTACTGCGTGATAAAGATTTCTTCTTTATAAGTAGCAAATCCAACCCCATATGGAGTACTTTTGCCCGAGTACCTGCATACTAATTTGAACCCTATGTCTTAGTGCACACGTGGCAAGACGTGTCTTCGGCAATCCTATACTTCGCTCAAATTTAGGACAGACTTCTTCCTCGCTGTGCATGTTTCGATTGATTAATTGATCGGATGAATTGATACAAAATGCCCTCGACTACATTCTATCTTTACACCGCTCGCGACAGGCAAAGAAATTATCCTCACGCGTTTTAACTGGAAACGATATGCTTAGCGAGGTATGAAAGGGGCATTCCATATACGCTTTGGCTGTGGAATGATCACCCTGCTGTAATTTTTTCAAGTTACTATAATACAGGTAAACACTCCGTCATATTGGCAGGTGGTTTTTAAATTTACAATCATTACTTTTTTACACTTTTTAAATATTTATCACATAAAAAATAATTAAAACATAAATACACAAAACAAACTCGCGATCATGTCGCGTCATACAACCCTCTAAGGTGCCCATGATGCTGGCCGCGTCAAACAACCCACTAAGGTGCCCATGATGCTGGCCGCGTTGCCCTGCTGAATCGCAGTAGCCAACCTTTGCCCCAGGAACCGAATTTGCGGCACGATATGATGGCCGTTTTGACATGACTGGTTTTGTTCGTACTCGTAATCTCTTTTGGTGAGCTTTATATTGTACAAGGAACTGTCAGACGAAAGACTTCAGAAAAATATGGCGAATCTAGCACGGAACAAAATAAACTTCACACACCAAAAAAGAGAAAATGAGCAAAACCAGTCGTGTCAAAACGGCCATCATAGTGTGACGCAACTTGAGTTCCTTTCATTTGATACCAAAATTGAGGCTCTTGTGAAAAAATATGTATTCCCTTATTACGTCATTTGGTGGTGGCGGCCAACTTGGACAGATTTTTTCGAACATAGTCATGTTATGTAATAGATAATATGCTAAATAGCTAAAAAACACCCTTTCAAACGAAAATAACTAAATTCTAATCGTTTCACCCATCCATTTTTTTATACCACATAGGTGGCAGACAAGCACACGTCCCACCTGATGGAAAGTGGTTACCGCGGCCTTATGGTGGCCATATGGACGTGTGTAACACCAAAGGATCCATACTACTCGCTCTGCCGACCCTGCAAGCACAGAATTTCTGTGCCGTCAATGTAGAAGACCAAGCAGGACAAGCCTTTTGTCTTCCCACGGACAGCACAAATTCTCCAGTGAGCTCTGGCTACCCTACACACCGCTGGGAACACACCACGAAGTTATTATGGCCACGGTATTCTGTAGGGCAGAGGTGCTTCCCCAGTTGGACTGCTCAATTGGTCGGGCATACAGCCGTGTCCTACCTCCTGCTTAAAATTCAGGATGCCACAGGCAGACACACACACAGGTGTAATTTATCAGTCTCCAATATCGGTCACTAAAGTAGTATGTAGATCTACCAGTGATCTAAAATTAAGCCTCGAGAGTCGATGTCGTCGCGCCGAAGCGTGAATGAATGAAACTATTTATCTCTGCGTCTATTCTAGAGTTCTTTCCTAAGTTGTGTCCCCCAATGTTTACGGGAGTGACTGCATGACCTCCGAAAACGTCTGAGCCTCGTTTGTTAATCAGCAGATCTAGCAGATGAAGCAGATGATCGCGCGCGGTAGTGCCCCGTAGACCTATGTTGGGGCACCCTGTTTGAATATACCGTACCTGTATGAACTGCATTGATGGTGAGTAATGTTCTATTTATTTTCCAGATATTGCTATGGAGCGTCATCCTCTGAAGTCTTCACTTCCTAACATGGGTTCTACTTATCAGTCTGTTTACAAAAAGGTAAGTGGAATATATTGCTATACTTGATATTTTCTATTATGAATCCATGAATGTAGGCAAATATGTAGAATCGGACAGTAGGCTTCACTTAACATTTAGTGTTTGTTTTATTGAAATTGGTTCATAATTGTGATGTGTGAATAGATCAAACCAATAAATGTTTAAAGGAAGAGCACATTACGATCATAGGAATCTGAAGAACTAGGTTCTTCAGATTCCTATGATCGTAGGGAGGCAAGAGTTACTGCATCTCAGCAAAGTTAGGCCAGGTTACGTACTGCACAATCCAAAGATGTTCTCTCGAATCCAATAGAATAGTGAACAGCCGATTTGGTAAAAACAAAACTAAAACTTGTATAATTATTTATATCATCACACCATTATAATAATGAATGTGGCAGAATGTATTTTGCTGACGTATAATATACATATAAATATATCTATTTCGTGCAGTAACTCCATGGTGATTGTGACTATGTAGGTCAGTGGCGGACTTACATCTTTACTGATCCGCATTCGAACCCATCCAATGTATATATTTTTTTTACAGTCTTTTAATTTATTTTTGTTTAACTTATAATTTTTTTATTAAGTATTTGTTTTGTTTTAAATTAAATATTATATTTGTATCCTCTTTATCCATAATAAAATCGTGATAAAACTTGGTTGTGCGACTGGAGTAGTAGAACAACATCGATCTTAACTTAATATTTTTATAATTACAAGGAAGACTGGGAAGGTGATCCCACCAGCCCGAGAGGTCGTCAAACTTCAATCGATTCCAAAACTGGAATAGAGGCATTAACTTTTCATCGCCTAGGCTACATGCGGTCACAATTGGTCGGTCGACAGCGTTCGAGAACTTTATCTTCTGTTTTAAGGTTTTCATTTAAACGATATTAGCTCTTCATTTAACTTTGTACAGGATATTGATCAATATACTATGTTTTTTAAACATAATTATTCAATCTGTCTTTATGCGGTATCCCCACTGATACCACCACACCGGGGCTAGCACTGACGTAGCTATGTCAGAATCGACCCAAAGCCTTGCGTGCGTAACACATCGCACCACAATCTGGGGCCTTTTTGGGCTAGGGTAACGGGTAGCCCATCTCATCGCCATCAAATCTGCGCTCGTGGAGGAAGAGATTGTCTCAGGTTCTCTGACGCCCGTTGCGTATTTTGTGGGATGGGAGACCTCTTTTGCCTTCATTACCACCTCTGAAATCGAAGCAGCGCACCATGTAACACACAGTAAGGGTACCATATTAGAAACTATCCATCCTGAAATACCTAACTATCCCAACTTTGACGGCCTTGCTTTTTCACATCCAAGCGGGGTGTCAATGAACCCGGGACATAATAGTACTGTGCGATAAAGAAATGAAGTTCCGAACCACTTCGTTCGAGGCGGTATTACACATATTTCTCAGTATTTGAGTGACATCGCAGTCCAGCACGTGTTGTTCTGGATAGGAAGGAAAACGGAGAGGCAAGTTGAAAGAGTCATAATTGACATGATTTTTACTCGCCGTGGTGCGGTGAAAATGGTAAAATACAGCCGAAACGGCATCTTCTCTACGTAACTGTGGAGATTCTAAATTGTAATTAATCTAAGGACTACCGACGCATGCCGCTGCAATCTTATGGATTGCGTCTAATAAGTCAATCTGCGTATTATACTAAAGATAACGCTGCTCCTATTTATACAAACGAGAGCAAATGTGAAACCAAAACCAAAAGAAATCTGCTGCGTGGACATCAAGTTGGCCGCTGCATGGAAAATGTGTCAAAATGGGGCTATGATTATGTTTTGGTGAACAAAAGTTGAATTTTTCAAAACCCTTTCGCAGCGTTTACCTAGTCCATAGAAGAAACCTGTCTAATTCGTAATTTTCGGTAGTTTATTAGTCAGTTACCCGAAAAAGACTGAATAATAATTACTTGAAAATATAACGATAATTTAATTGATACAATACAGTATTATCTATTATCTATCTATCACATAAGAGCATAAATACGTACCTATTTACCTACCCATTATTATGTTTTAAGACAGATGAACAGATGAAATAAATAAATTAAAAGGTAAGTATAGGTCCACTAGAAACTCATGGTGTCATGGTTCGATTTTAAACAAAGAATTATGATTTTTATATGGTAACGTTAATGTCATTATGTCAAATTCGACGAGCACATTGAGGTACTACTCAGCACTTTTGAGAAGACATTACACGCACATGCACAGTCTGAAAGCCGAAAGGTATGCAAAGTCCATACACAATTGTCAAAATTGAAATTGATAACATAACATAATACATAAACTCACGCCTATATCCCCGAAGGGGTAGGCAGAGGTGCTAGAACCCACATTTCGCTAGTTTATGTTTTAGGTCTCAATGTAATAGGTGGCGAGCCTATTGCCATTAATTGGGTACTTATAAACCGGCGATAAATACACACATAACTTCGAAAAGCATCGAAAAGTCATTGGTGTGTCCCATGAAATTGATAATATATCATTATGTCAAATATTTTATTCCTTCAGAGTTGATAGCCCATGTTGCGAGTTGACCAGTAATTTTGGTTGTACCATTTTGATACGTTAACGTAGATTTTTGTTCTTTGTCACATATATTAAAACTTCTTTGAGATGATGATGATATAGCTGTAGCGATAACACATTAACATGACTTACCGGCTGAGGGCGTCCACAGTGCGTCATTCCGAGGGTCGCCGCCTCTCCAACAATAGTCCACCACCAGGTCTGTTTGGGATGGCCACGTCTGCGCTTTCTTTATGGGTTTCAGTCTAGCGCTTGCTTCGGTATGATTATTGACCCTACGAAGTGTGTGGCCAATCCAGTTCCATTTTGGGCGTTTGACCTGTTGATGAATAGGGCACTCATTGGAGCGATCCCATGGGTATGCATTGGTAATTTTCGCGGGCCAGACAATACTAAAGATTCGGTGGAGGCAGCATTTAGTGAACACGTGTAGCTGGTGTGAGATGTCTTTTGTGACCTTCCAAGTCTCGCATCCGTATAAGCAGTACGGTTGGATCAGAATATTTTGAACTTTTTGGTTGCTCTTGCTTTAGCTATTCTCAAAGTGATGTCCTCTTCGATCCCATCAGTTTCCGACATGACATTTCCGAAATAGGTGAATTTGTTTGCCCATACCTCATCTTTTTGGGTGTTTATTTTAAGGCCTGTCTTCGTCGCCACACCCTGTAAGTCATCCAGTTTGGTTTATATATCGGCGCATGTATGACTCAGCAGGCATACTACTCTGTCAAGAAAGTACCGGGAAAAATTAATAATACACAAAAAAATTGTATTTCATCCAAATTTATTTTATCACCTTCAAAGTATGCTCCTTCAGAAACGATAGATACACTTACGCCAACGAATAATCCAATCATCAAAACATTTTTTTAAACGCTGTTTCCGGAATTGAGTTCAGTTCTCGCAGCGAATTCTCCTTTATGTCTTCTACTGATTGAAAACGGGTGCCACGAAGTGGTAATTTGAGTGTAGGAAAAAGAAAGAAGTCGGCTGGAGCCATATCTGGTGAAGATGGTGGTTGCTCGATGGTATTTGTTAAGTGTTTGGACAAAAATTCGTTCACAATGATGGCCTTGTGCGAAGGCGCATTATCGTGGTGCAAAATTCCAAAATTTTCTTTCCGCAAATCTGGCCTTTTTCGTCGAATTTGTTCTCTTAAACGTCGCATAACACTCAAATAATATTCTTTATTTACCGTTTGACCTTCCGGTAAATAAAAAGAAAAATTCCGAGTGCACAACACCTCGATAGTCAAAGAAAACAGTCAACATGACTTTGACTTTTGATCGACTTTGACGTGGCTTTTTCGGTTTTGGTTCAGTTGGAAGGCGCCATTCCGAAGCTTGTTGACTAGTATGCATGTCAAACTCGTAAACCCACGTCTCGTCACCAGTAACAACGCGTTTCATGAATGTTGGGTCGGTATTGACCCGTTCTAGCATGTCCTCAGCGACTCTCATGCGATTTAGTTTTTGAAGAAAATTCAGGTCTTGTGGGACTAGCCGGGCAGCAACACGTTTCATACCCAAATTATTAGTTAAAATGGTACGGATCGACTCGTGAGATACAGAAAGTTCGGCGGCCATCTCTCTCAAACTTGAATGAGGATTTTCAGTCACTATTTCCTTCATTTTTGCGATGTTAACTTCAGTTGCGGACGTTGATGGCCTACCAGAACGAGGCAAATCTTCCATCAAATCTCGACCGCTTTTGAACGCTTTGTACCACTCATAAGCACGTGTTTTTGATAAAGTTGATTCACCGTAAGCCTTCTGTAACATTTTCAGTGTCTCCGAACATGAAATTCCATTGGCGATGCAAAATTTAAGACAAACTCTTTATTCGATGTTTTTGTCCATTATGAAATTCGCAATACACACTAGATATTATAAAACTAAAAACAGCACTGTTTTTAACATAAATGACAGATGCAACTCAAACTCCGCGCCAAATGGAAAGCAGTTGTGCCAATCAAACAACAACAAAAAAAACAAAAATTTGATTTTGGAACCATAAACAAAACATTCATTCCCGATACTTTGTTGACTGAATGTATATCATCGGCTCAGTCTAAGTCCTCTAGGGTATTAATTCTAGAGACTTCTCATTTCCAACTCCATATTTAAGGGGGCAGTTGATTCTCAAGGCACTTGATAGAATACTATAAGCGTAAATTCCGCTGACCTTCTGGTAGAGGAAAAGGGAAGTTATCTGATTTGGACTTGGTAAAACAGAAAGCAGTGAATCGATATTTGTTAATCTCAGACTGGGTACGGGGTGCTGGGTATACTCGAACATCTTATCTCCAACAAAAATATGGAACAAGCTAAGCCGATCTCTCTGTGACCCTGCTGAGTTGATGTTTTCGCAAATTTTAAACTTTGTTACATTTGACCTCTCGTATTTATTTAAGTATAGATCCTATAGTAAAAATGTATAGACCATATTTGATGTAGATAAATACTATAGGAGTAGATAAATAATATAGGAGTAAATAAAGAGACATTGTTAATAGTTATCAAAATGCAAGTAAAACACTGAAAAAAGAGACCTTTCTCCTCCTCTTCCACCGCTAGCTAGTGTCCTACCCTCGGGGACTTTTACTATGTTCATCTGGGTACCCTAACGAATAACTGTACCAATTTTTAAAACTACACGATTTATTTGGTCTTGTAAATTTTCACGTTAATTCTTCACTGTTTTCTTTTTGGGCTATAATCTTTTGAAAATTTATATATACTCCGGTCAACGGACACATCCGAGGCTACAGTAATATGTAACCACCTGAAAATTAGTAGGATTGTTCAAAACTCGATTTTGACATAAAACATTATGAGAAGGTAGGACACGACGGTATCTCCCGTCCCAATTAAGCAGTCCGACTGGGGAAGCACCTCCGTCCTACAGAATACCGCGACTATAACAACATTGTGTTGTGTTCCCGACGGTGAGTAGGGTAGCCAGAGCTCACTGGGGAGGTTTTGTGTTGTCAGTGGGAAGACCAAAGGCTTAAGTTGACACCGCTTATTTGTGCGGGCGTGAAATGTTGGCGCGGCGGTTAGGTAGACCCGGTGAAACGGTTGAACGCTGGCTGCCCGCAGGCTGTATGGTTCCCGAACCTGGGGATCACTTAATCTCCGCCCCAGAAGGCTGAACCAGCAGCCTCTGCAAAGTTCCTAGTGCTGTAGTCGTGCCGAAGGAGGAAACCGGAGTGGACTCGACTACAGTCTCTGGGAGGGGACCGGGGGCTCTTCCGCCCGCCCGCACATACCAGTCACACTACCCTAACCTCTATGAGGTGGTACGAAGCCTTACTTTGTCTTCTGTACTGACAGCACAGAAACTCTCTTCACCTTCTCCCTCCCCCCCCCCTCCACTTATTTATGGCCCGAAATAAAAGAATACGTGTTACCACAGCGGCATCATCATCCACATTGCAAGTGGATTTACGCCATATCAGGGGCCTCCACTCTAACCTTAACGAGGTTCACCGCCATCTCGAAACCGCGCAGCCTACCTTGTTCTTTCTGACGGAGACGCAAATATCATGCCCGGCTGATACTAACCTACCTAATTTACCCTAGGTACAAATTCGAGCACAACTTCTTGAGTCGCGCCGGGGTGTGCTGGTACGTCCGGGATGATATTTGCTGTCGCCGTCTTAATGGCCTGGAAGACTGGGACCTGTCAACTCTTTGGGTTCGTATGGATCACGGAGGCCACACCCGTGTCTATGCACAGGTCTCATAGCGGTGACTTGGGCACGCCTCAACTCTCTGGCACTACAACTCGGCAGACTGGGACGGTCTACGAGAATTCTTCGCGTCGTACCCGTGGAGGCAGCTTTGCTTCACTTCAGATCATCCAAGCTCCTGTGCAACAGCAGTGACTGAAGCGATCCTAGCGGATGCTATATTCCAAACCGCTGGATCGCAACGGGAAGCGAGTAAACGCCCGTGGTTTAATAGGCCCTGCAGAGAAGCTAGAGAACGCAAGCAATTTGCATACATACAGGACTTGGACCACGGCTCTTGCCAATAAGGATCCGAACATTGCTGAAGTGAAGCGGAAGTTGAATACTGCCTCGAGGTCCAGTAAAAAAGCAACGGCCAGGGTTTGAGTTCAGTGGTAGAATTGGCAAACGGCTTGCGCGTTACCCATCTGTCGGTCGTGTATATTGGTCGCTTGCCAAATCTGCCGAGGGAAACTTCTCCCAGTCTTGCCTTCCGCCGCTGCAAAAACCTGACGGTAGTCTGACCCATGGCGCTAAGGAGAAAGCTGATCTCTTGGGTAATCTATTTGCGTATAACTCGACTATGAACGACGGGAATGCCGAGCCACCTATTCTTCCCATCTATGGTGCTTCCATGACCGAAGTAAAAATAACGCAACGGGTAGTCCGGCGGGAACTTCAGTCCCTAGATGTTCGGAAGTCGAGTGGGCCTGATGGTATTCCGGCGATGGTGCCCAAGCACTGTGCCCCCAAGCTGTGCCTTGTACTTACACGCCTTTTCGCACTCTCTTACTCCGCGAGACAAGTCCCGGCCTCGTGGAAGACTGCCTTTCCATCCCTAAAAAAGGTGACAGCACAGATCCGTCCAATTACAGGCCTATCGCTATCATTTCCCTTCTCTCGAAGGTGATGGAGCGTGTTATCAATACACAGCTCCTGAGATACCTTGAAGGAAACGATCGATTGAGCGACCGACAGTACGGCTTTCGCCACTGTCGCTCTACCGGTGACCGGCATTAGGAGGTTTCTTCAGGGTTGGCAGCGCGAATGTGACGCCCCTGGTGTTGCACAAGTCCATAGGCCACGGTAACCACTTCCGGTGGGCCGTGTGCTTGTCTGCCACCTAAGTGGTATAAAAAAACTGTCATACACTTAATGTAAAAAGTCCTTAAAAAATGGGTCCACCAATACCCGTTTTTTTTCGGAGTCAAAGATCATAAGAATTAGAAGTTTGATTTTCCCGTTGAGCTAGACGCATGAAATTTGGGAAGAAGCAACATCTTATCGGACGAAATAAAGGGCCAAGATCGGTACAGTACGGGTAGCTACATATTTATGGTTTTTGAACTCTTCCCTTTATTTCCTAATTCTAGCTCAACGGGAATTACCTTAAAATCAAAGTTTTAATTTAACGCAATCAAAGTATTACGTAGCACATTACGCGCCACAATTCAGTTTAGTATCGTACCCTTAGTGCCCGAGCCCGGCTCGCACTTGATCGAATTTTATAGATAATTGCATGTGGTCTATAAGTATGTCTCAGATATTTTTATTTGCGTAAGGTTTTTAAGTATGTCTCAGATATTTTTATGATAAAACTAAGCGTTTTGCTGCAAATCGTGAAATACCCCTTTTTGTTCCCTTTGACCTTCAATAAAAAAAGGTTCAGGTGTCGGATCGATGAGGACTAATTAGATTTCATTTATGGTGGTGTTCTGAACAATCCTACCAATTTTTAGCTGGGTGCGAATTATTGTACCCTCTCTCCTATAATTTGGTTTAGATTGATCGGTATAATGCGCTATACGTGTAAGTGTGTATGTGTAAAGTTCCTTCGCAATATTTTTTTCCTAAAATCATCAGTTCTTCGAATGTCTCGCGAGAGTTCTGAGAACTCTCTCACCACCGAAAGTCATTTGAGTTCCTTGTGTGAACACATGTATATCGGGAACCATAAATCTCTTAAATAAATCATTGAATATACTCGTAAAAATATATTATAGTACTTTTTATCATGAACAGTATTGCAGTTGAGCTCACTAAGCCAACGAACTCCTCTGTTCGGGTTCCTTGATTGTACTCGTAGTTATACCAATATATTATTTTATTTACACATTTTTTCGACTTTAAATATGTATTTAGCATTTAAAATTCACGTAATTTGCATTTGGCGCTCTTCATCAGGCGTCGCAGTTGACAGCGCTAACGATTACGTGAGCGATACCCGAACTAATTCTGTAAGTTACGCGGGGACTCGGGGAGGCTTCATTAATCTATGGTAGAACTGCCCTCCGCCGCCGCCGTCCCAGCCGCTATATTGATTTTCCGCGAGTTACCCGCTTACGCTCAGCCGAGAAAACCCGGTATTGCACCTCTAGAGTCGTGCAGGTCGGTCGCGTTGAAAGTAAACCTTTCTCCCTTTTCTAATACAGAGATAAGGCGTCGTTAGTGACAATTGAGCGGACTTGTTTTGAAAGACATGTAAGTAAAACACTTTACCGATAAATATTTTATATTTTGTCTATGGGACATATAAATTATGAATAAATTATACATCTATATATATAAATTATTTTGTTTGCTGCTCCACTCCACTGAGTTTTGAGTATATTTGTATTTTGTTTATTTATTTTTTAAATATATCTATGTTAATTTTTATTAACGGTATTATTATGTCTTTGTTGCTATTATTATAAATTTGTTCGCAATACCTGTTATTTTAATACTTTTCTTATTTTTGTGTTAAGGTCTCTCACGTAAAATTTTTAGTTATGAGTTTAGTAGTTTTCTTTTAAAACTGTTTAATTATATTTGAGAACCAATATTGTTCTAACATTGTCCTTTACACTGCCATCTAATAACTTCTATATAAAGGGATAAAAATCTAGAATCATCCCTAGGGAAGTGATGTAAGCGCTAAAGTTTGTTTTTATTAATACGTTGGATATTTTAAGTAAACACGGTAGGTACAAGAATTTAGGTACGTATTTACACTAGGCACATACGTATCATCTATTTTTCCATGGGCGTAGACACCCCCCTGTCTACGCCCATGAAAAGCAGCTGATCCCCCCTCACCTCCCTGAAAACCTCTCAGGAAATGTATGACGCGCAATAACCACTTATTAAAGTAGGTACGGAAGTAATAGGGCCTGATTCGCTAACTTTTGAATAAACTACTAGTGAAATTATTTAACGTGCATAATTCGTATGGTATGTTTAGGCAAGTTGTCCGTTCAAAATGGCAAACCGTTTATCGATAATTTTTAGGTATCCAATTGAGCTGAAAGGCATACACCTTTAGTTTGGACGACAATACATTAAATGGTATCATGGAGCTGGTCTAGAGTAGGTGGGTGGCCACTGGCTAGTGGAACTCCTAAACTTCTGCTAGAGCGAATGGCGCGCGCGTCACCTCCAGGCCGGCCAACGGTTCAACGACTTCCGACACCTGAATCGCCTTCGCGCATTGCGGTTTATGCGAAAGGGACCTAAGTCTCCTCCGGCCCCGCTCCCCCACCTCTTTCTTGAGCATTACTTCCTCGCAAAAGGCGGCAGCGGGAGCCCACGCGCTCTCGCTGTTCACCATCACTGTGAACAACGTGCTGAGCGAGAGAACTCCCACCCTCCAGGACCGCCACCAGGACCCGTCTCGGCGTATCAAACGCCGAGTGGAATTCCTAAACTAAAAAAGATAAATCCATCGAGTTTGGACTCATCTGTTTTGTCTTGGCGAAAACTGCAACCCCGGATCTTCAAATTTTTAGGCGATCCCTCGGGCCTACTAAAACCTTATGAACCGCTCGTCTCAGGTCTTTAGATGTCGAATTCTAAGATTACCTAAAGGCGCTTGTCCACCGCCACCGTCACCGGGACGTTTGTTGTAATTGTCGTGCGTGGTAGAGCGTAGAAATCAAACAAACTAGGGAATGCCTGTGTTCAACAGACGACAACTTCTCCTTCTGCTTATGTACGTTAGAAGGCGTAGGCGATGCAAAGAATTTTGGATTCATTCGATAACACGTGAAAGATACATTACAGGTGCGTTTTATATACTACACGACAAGTTGCGGCAACATGAAGAGAAGTTTTTTTAACTACTATAGGATGTCCACTACTACGTTCGATTATATCCTAAAACCTATTACTATAACTAAATCTAAACTCTATTCAAAAACTATTGCTGCGATGCGACGACCACGTCACGGCGCCGGTGTATACACGGTGTAGATGGACACGTTTAAACTTGTTTTGAATTGCCGTCACTTCGGACCGTCACTATCTCGGGCCGAGTTCTAGCGGTAGCACCGAACTAAGCGATATTTCGGCGGATGGGATGACGGCGCTTGAGTGACGGGCGTGCGGTGGACACACACGGCCATAGTAAATATATCTGTCGTTAAATCGGCACCGTCATCTCGCTAACGTACCGGTGATGGCGGCGGTGGACAAGCGGCCTAAGACTCATTCTTCACCCCGGCTGACACCCAGGGCGGTCTCCGGTTACTATATGGCCCGTCTCCGTCTTGGGTGTTAATACCACCGTGTCCCCATATTTCCCCCGGACATTATGGCCACGCATCGCGCTATGCCGCTTCTACTAGGATGGCAGGCATCCTGTCATTCCCAGTACCGCTTTGCATTCATGAAGTATAGAGGTCGTCGAGCGGTCTCCGACGTTTTAGTTACCTCCGTGCCTCCCAGGTTGCCCCCGAGGGGTTCTTGGGGGCGGCCTTCATTCTTCATAAACTAATCGAGTTTGGGTTCATGGTTCAGTTTTGTTCTGGTAAAAACTCTGATGATAATGGTATTTAGGGTCAGGCCAGGGTAGTGAAACATGGTATTCAGTGTAGACCCCATAGGAAACATAGGAACACTTAAACTACACAAGACAAAGCTGATGATAACTTATGTGAATATAACAAAAGTCTCAATTTATTATATAGGATTACTTTTTCAAATTATCAGTTACCGAGCATTTTTAATTCGCAAGCCCACGTCCTAATTATATTCTTATTGCTTCTTATTGCCCACGCTGTCGGAGTTATTTCTGAATAATATTATATGAAAAGCTATTCAAAGAAAAAGTTCTTTGAAGTTTACAACGCCAACGTCAAGATGAAAGCTTCATTTGTACGGCTTACGCCTTTTACTGGCGGCATTGATGAGAAGTTATGAAATCAAATAAAACTAATAGATATTTTATTTGTTAGAGAAAAAATAATAATTTGCCTACGTTTGGGTGCATCGTGTGTTTCTCCGCATCGGTGTCTCTGTGGAGAAGCAGTCGATAGCCTTGAATTTCACGGATTGTCTTGCAGCAGGAGCGCAGGCCGCATGTCCTGACATGCAAATATTAACGACATTGTCCGTCGAGCTCTTGTCACCGCCGGCGTGCCAGCTATACTTGAACCTGTTGGCTTGGCTGGTGACGATGGTAGGAGATCGGACGGTATGTTATTGATGCCTTGGAAGATTGGTAGGCCTTTGATGTGGGATGCAACTTGCGTCGACACCCTGGCGTCTTCCCATCTTCCAAGTACGATGGACTGCACATGCGCTGCTGCTGCATCAGCGGAGACTCTCAAACGGCGCAAATATACCAATTTAACTAGTAATTATATTTTTGAGCCGTTTGGAGTCGAAGCGTTGGTTCCGTGCGAACAAGCGCGCGCGCGCTATTCAAAGAAATAGCGAAGCGACTAATCGACGCTTCCCGTGACCATAGGGCTGGCCTTTACCTCGCTCAAAGAATTAGCATCGCCATTCCGCGTGGTAATGCCGCCAGCCTTTTGGACACGTTACCGGTAGAGATCGATGGGGAGGAACTTTTAATGCCTAAAGTTGCAGTCTCCCTCTTTTTCTTTTATTCATTTTTGTATATATTGTATAGTTAGCATAGTTTTGTATAAATTTGATAAGTAATTGTATCTATAAATTTTTTCTGTATATTATAAAAGTTTAATGTTAAATTAATTTACATATTTTGTGAAATTTATGTGAATAAATAAAAAACAAAGACGTTTATGCTCTTGAGCCACATTTGCATATTAAATACAGGGACCCATTCTGTCGAAATAATTCGATTTATTTGAAATCTACGTGATATTCCAGTGTTAGAGAACTGCTATAAAATCCGTTAATATCAGTTAAGTCAATTAGAAAGGAATGTTAAACCCTCATTGCCATTTCATTGTCAGATATAGATGTTACAAGTATCCCAAATATTCGTAGGCAGATCTATAGTACGGTGGAACGCGTACATGGTGTGCATGGTCAATACACCACTGCAATCATAACCATTTCTTTCAGGCCTTTCTCTCAAATAACCTAAAATAATATGTTAATATATTACTTCATTTAATACGACTACTTAGAGATAAGTCGAGTACTTAATCTGTGTACTGCCACTACACACCACCACTACGTAGTAACTATTTATTAATCTGTGACACCACACAGATTTCAAAAACTAGAATTATATTATTTTTGCTCGTTTACTTCCTTTCCGTTTATAGACAGCGCTGGCGGCTGCTCATCAGGTAACCATGTCTGACTGACCCGCAAGAAGAACTAATCTGCGTTGATCGATATTTGATTACTTGAACAACAATTACGACAGGAATAAAATTGTGCGGAGGTTCTACTTAAAGAACTTCTATTGAATTCATTTGGTATGGTTTTACTACAGTGTACCTACCGAAGATCGATAAACTGACGACTGGAAAAATTTGAAAAAGTTTCTAATGCACTCATTGACATTGATATAAAAAAAACTATTATGTGTTATAATTTCAACTTGATACCACCTCCACACGTTCCTAAAAAAACGTGTCAAGTTTTTTTTTATTCCTGCCTGATATTTTTATGTATTGTCACAGACAAGAGTCTGTTTATCTGTCTATTTCTTAACAGACTCTTTACGTACAACGAAATGAATCTATAAGAGTGTCTTTTAAGCTTTTGAGATGTGGAGTCCTTAAATTAAATTGAGATCTGCGAAAAAGGGACAAAACAAAATATTTCATGTTATGATGAACATAGAGTGAGTACTCAAAGGGATAATTCTCCGAGCAGGCAAGATGAGCAAGCCTGCCGGGCAGTGGTTGCTGATCAACGTCGATACTTCCGTTTGCGCGATCAGTAATAATAGTCAGTAGTTTCGAAGTAGTTCAACGTCACTGCACTAGATGGCGCTGGTTACATGTAGTATTGCTACTAGTGCTAGTGGCATAAGTTGAAAATTTTGAAAAAGGAATCACTTGGAAAAAATCATACCTGTAGTAGAACGTTCGTAGCATAAATTTAAACAACTCTAGCATGGTTTCTCTTTTGCAGGGTAAGCCGGCAGGAATCGGTTTATAGGGACCGCTCGTCACTGATCGCTACATTAATAAAATATATATACATAAATATAGAACGGACCAAAAGAAACCGGTACAGCGTTGAAAGAGCACTACCTATTGATATCACCTACCTTTTTTAATATACCCGAAGGTATATATAAATATAGGTAGTTACCTAACTTACCTAAGATGCGTGCTAACATTTGTTCAATTATATTTTTGGTCTCTTGTAAAATATATCACGTTGTTATAGTTATACTTTATATAAATAGACAATTTACAGTATTATTATTAAAATGATAAATAGATCTTTAGAAAAAACAAATATTTAATTGTTCGTCATAACAGACATTTCATTTACTTATTATTGTAATTGTTGTACTGTATCCTTTTTTATTAATTGAACTAATAAATAACTTAATTTAAATAGTGAAAACACTTATAAAATTTATACAAAACTATGATAACTATACAATATATACAAAAATGAAATGAAGAAAAAGAGTGAGAACTTGAGGCGTCGATAAATTCCTCCCCATCGATCTCTACTGGTACCGTACCCAAAAGGCTGGCGGCATTATACTTATGTTTTAAAATATTGAAATTTTTGTTTTATATACATATTACTATTATGTATTTATGAATGACTAGGTAATTGTTACATAACGCGCGATAGAATTTTAATAGAGGTTTGCAAAAAATGTGAGAGCGTGACTTCGTCAAGGAGTGGACACATAGGGAGGGGTCCATAGATGCAAAACTGTCATGACGTATTTAATAAATGGCCCCTTACGCGGGATCGATGTCCCAGCAATTTGTCGAATTGCAACATTAGCGTGTGCAAGCACAGTATGCAGATGGACGCTTTCCGCCGCCCGGAGGGGTCGTGTGGACGGGTCTAGATTGTTTGATTACAATTGTGTCGAACTGTCATTATGAAATACAAACTGCTGTGTGCATCTGTTCATGGACTGGATTGCGTAAATATTTTATATATTTTAATTTTTTTATTATTTTATTCATCGTTAGTTGTGCCTTCTTATTAAAAGGCAAAGATTGCAAATTCCTGGTTTTCATTAATTGGGTATTTGACAAATTTTAAAAATGTAATAAACTATTTTATACCTATTACATTCATATTTTTCTCGTAGAATTAATAAGAAAAAAGACACATTTTTATTTTGTTAGCTTAAAAAGTGTGCGATTAACATTTAGTCACGGGAGATTCTAAGCGTGACGTCACTAAATAATATCCACAAAGAGATCAATCAACGAAATTTTTCAATTCGCTAATTTTTTTTTTTAGTTACGTCATGCAAACTTCATCGGATTTCTTGCGATTTGCTTTATGTAAAATACAATTTTATTTTCTAAAAATAAAATATTTAAATTTCATATTTATGTGAAATACATTTATGTAGTTATTATTTACATGTAAGCTAACGCGTATCCAATACACTTTATTTTTAACCCCCGACGCAAAAACGACGGGGTGTTATAACTTTCACGTGTCTGTGTGTGAGTGTGTGTCTCAGTCTGTGGCACCGTAGCTCCTGGATGGATGAACCGATTTTGATTTAGTTTTTTTTGTTTAAAAGGTATATTAGTCGGGAGTGTTCTTTCTTAGCTATGTTTGATAAAAATCGGTTCAAGATGGCCGCCGCTACAAAATGGCGAATTACATTTACTTCCTCAATATGGGTATCAAATCAAAGAGCTTGACGAGTAGATCAATTTTAAAAAGTGTAAACTCACAAATTTAATACCCGTCACAAAAGAAACCCCCCTAGAAAGTCGAAAATAAATTGTGTTAGTTAGCGCTATAACTTTGATATACCTAGTAATACATATGTAGGTATGTTGATTCCAGGGTTGTCGTTGTCGTGGGGACTTTATATTGTTCCGATGATATAACCAGTTAGGGTGCCCCGACATGACAAGGCCTGAATCAAAATATGTATTACTAGGTATATCAAAGTTATAGAGCTAACAATTTAATTTCGACTTTTTGGGGGGTTTTTTTTTGTGACGGGTTTTTTTTAATTTTTAATAGTTTATTTTAATTTTATTGTAATAGTTATCAAATATCCAAAAATAAAAACCGCGACCGTGCGGAAACGTGAGCACCTCATTTAGTTGTACATATACGCAATTATTTTCATTAATGATTTATGACCTAATTCTTGCAATAATAAAAATATTCGCAAAAGTGACTTTCGTACCACGTACACGTACGCAGTACCACGAATACCAGCCCACTGAGACTGACACAATTTCCCTATATTCATTAATCGCATCTGGCGGAGATTTGCCCTTTCAGACAGGTATCAGAATATGTCGATTAAGTACGATTTATGTCGTTTCCAATAGTAATGTCAAATCAATATGATATGAATATAGAAGTGATCACCGAATATAGATCTTCCCACTTAGTTTTATTATAGTTCCATAATATCAAATAACTATAAACAAGCTGTTCTTAAATACATATGTATATTTATTTATTAGATCAAAAGGAATAATATTAACAAGTAAATGATATCCGTAAAAAGAAGCACGGTTTTACAGGAAAAAAAATAACTCTGAGCGAAGCTCGATTAATTTATCTGAAACTTTTCATTTTTTTTTGAAAACGTTCAATTTGATCTGACTCGTTTCATCCAGAGAATTGTGTCCCACATATCTTAATAAAGAGTATAGGTACCCATTTCCATTACAGTCGTCACTCGGTCCATTATTCTATAACCCCAATAAAATTATATTGGACGCTTCAACAGCTTGTTGCTGCGCCTGGAGCGATTTAATATAAATAGACCACTCTATTGTTGATTTATTGCGATGATTGGTGCCTTAACTGCATGTTATCCTAAATAGGATTATTGTCGTTATCCGGTTACATCTGCCAGTGTCCTGTGTATTGGTGTGTTTGTAGCTATTTATATATCTATCAGACGAATAGTAGATGGATGAATGGATGGATAATAGAAGTATGTGAGTATAAGGTGTTTTTAAGATGACTTAGTGAGGGGACACACAGAAGAACGGACCTAGGAGACTATCCGTAACTTTTTAACCTATTTAGACATATTTATAGTAGGGGAGCCCGGCCCGCTAAATTTTCAGTTACTAAAGCGTCATGGGGACCGATTAGATTGTGAAGATTTAGGCCTAAAACGAAAAATTATTTATGTTCATTTTGCCATTTTAGTGAGGAGGAGAGCGTGTGCTAATTTTCAAAAATGTTAAAAAAATCATTCACATAAAAATACTCGAGCGCGTCAGGCATTCACGGTGTTTACCCGCTTTGTTTTTCTAACAACCGAGAGATATTATTCTGACGAGTATTTAGGGGAGGATGGCTGTAGAAAAGGGTAGAAAAAAAAAAAAAAAAAAAGTTATTCGAGCGTGTCAGATATTTGAAGGGAATATTTAGAAAACTCAAAAAAGTGTCTTATTAAAATATCTGACGATTTGGATGTGATCAAAAGTTATGGTAGATTTTTGAAAATGTAAAAAAAAAAAGTGACCTTGAAATACTCGAGCGCGTCAGATTTTTACACAAACGGTTCAACTTGATGTTCTAGTCGTCCCAAATGATAATCTGACAAATATATGAAGGAATATTCTTAATCTGAAAATTTGAAAGAAAAAAATTTTTTTTCCAATTTCTGAATGGAATAAATTATTACGCATATATGTAGGTGTAATTTTATCATTATTTATTAATACAAAAATAGATAAAAACGTATAAAAAAATTTTTTTAATCTTCATCCTCACTGGATTGATCTTCAAAATTGATTCCTCCTTGGTCGATTTCTTCTTCATTTTCTGTTTCTGTAAGAAGGAAGGGTTATAAACTTTAAAATTTTCTATTTCTTTTGTATTATAGTATTAAAAAAAACGTACCTGAATCTACAGTATCTCCTGATATGTCAGGTGTTATGACAATATCTTCGTATACTGCAGGAAGTTGGCTACCAAGAAACCAAGTCGGCTCTAATTTTCCATCAACATTTGTCCATCCACAGTTAATTGGTTGCATCTCAGTTACGATTCGATAATGAGCATTCCTCCACAAGCATGCGATGTATTTAGATCTTAATAAATGTTGCCGTAGCTCTGATTGGCAAGGTGGCAAGTTACAACCGTCGTAGTTACGCACATTTAGCGAGAAGGGCTGAGACGTGTCTGATACTTTATATGTCTTATTGAATATTTCCATCCTAGCATAATTGACATCATTTAGTTTTTTTAAACCATATAGATGGCAGATAAAAGATTCCATCGTAAGAAATAATTCTTCAATATCAAAAGCTTCAGTTCCCAAATTAGCAAAAGCTTTTTGAAAAGTTACAGATTCCATTAAAATTTTCAAAGGTCTTTTTTTGCCTCGTCTGTAAAAAGCTGGGTTATAATCACATCCCGTTAGCGCATGTAAAGCTGGCAGTGCTTGCGAAACAAGTAGGCCTAATTTAGCAAAAAGAGCGGACATGTCGATATATCGGCGTGCATTACCGACTCCAAAATCAATCCAAATTTTTACCGATGTTTGTATGTGTTCCATATTTGCCAACATAATTATAACGATATCTGTATCAGAAGCTCTGATGGTAACTGTGGATTTTTCTTCCATTTGACACGCAAAAAATACAACCTTTGTATCTGCTTCTTCATGATCGGGGCATGACAGGTCATGATCAATAATTCGTGAAACTCTATTATCGATAACACGATATACGTAACACGAATCATGGTTCAGAAATATAGTTTTGTTACCAATTATCGGTTTCATTTCCTGATCAGCCCAATGTTCAATGAGAAATTTAACCAAAGCTTCTTTAAACTTAATGTTTTTTAAATCCTTGCTAAAGTCAGAAGTTCTAATTTGCTGAGGACCAGCAATATGAAAATCTTTATCATCCACATTGCCTCGAAGAGTATGTTCACAATCTTTAATTGAAGGTGTGAAGTAACGATCAAATATAATTGCTACACTATCAGCTGAAGTATTTACAAGAGATTGCAAAATCTTTTTCGATAAATCTCCAAAACTGCGCGGCATTTGTTTAAAAGTATGCAGAAAGAAGAAACCATCTACAATAAGACAATCTAACTTCTCTGGCGGTTGTTCAATTTTTTCAACTTTTTTTTCTAGTTCTTCAATTAGTATCGATTTTGTAGTTTTATTTAAGGACCCATCTATATGGCATAGTGATAGCGGAACTGGCGTTATGGGGAAACACAGTACTTTTTCCAAATTTAGATTAGTATCCTGAGATAAAGCTAATAATCTACCAAATAAATCTCGCTGCAGTTTTACTTCATGTACTTTTTGTGCAATCTTCATCGACTTTTTCTTCTTTACGCTTGCAAAAGACAAAATCGGATTTTTCTTTAATGATTTGTGAAATCTATCCGAATCCATATTACACTCAGTTATGAACTGATCGCGAAGAAACATCCCAGACGAAACCGTTTTTAACAAGCAATTAGCTACTTCTGGGGTTGCAGCCTGCCCAGTAGAGATATTATAGAGTTGATCTTTATCTATAGAAGAAGAAAACGGATTAGTGGTCTGTTCAATGCTACACATGAAAGCTTTAATTTGCTTCTGATGCTTTTCGATTCTATCTGGGTGTAGGTCTGCTGCGACGTCTTCATTACTGTTACTCATACCTGCACGATTCAAAACATGTGAAATTATTCGAGTTCGAGCTCCGTGATTTCGCGCCCAACGTTGTCTGGCAGAAATAGAGGACGTTAGATTTACGATTCCTGTGAGCCGACGTGCTGCTTCACCATTAATGGTTTGCTCCAATGTTAAGTCAACCGGGATCCGCGAGAATGGTTTATTGGTTCTCCTGATACCAAACGATCCTTTTGAAATTTCTGCTTGGAGGCCTGGATGTGTCTCATTAATGTGCTGTAGTTGATTTAAGTAAAACACTAGCCACCGACTGTAATTTTGCTGATTAAAGTAAAAGAATAAACTCACAATTTTTCCGAGGGAGTAATAGTACAGATCAAAATCTCCAACTCTTATACTTCGAATAAATAGATGGTATAGATTTATAAAATCAATATACATGGCATAAAATTGTGGCGTTTTACCGTGTTTACCTTCTAAAGTCTCTGCTGTATAGTTCTCATATAATTGGAGTAGATTTTGTGTTTCTGAATGTCGTACTTGAGGCGAGTGATCTCGAAGTTGCGAGAATGCGGTGAGATAATCAATCACAGATTCTTCAACTGATAAACTTTCCTTTTCCAAAAAAGAATGAAAGTGGAATTGTTGTAATGATAACGCCATAATAGAATGTAATCTTTTACACCTATTATAATTTTTTCCACTAATGATACCCGAAACTGAGCCTTCAGCAATCAGATCAGAATCAACCATAATATTGGTGAGTCCGCATTCTTCTATAAAGCTACCAACTGCTTTAAAAAAAGCCATTTCGACATGGAAGGCCCCCATGTGAATGAAAATGTTATCAAATTTTGGTGATTCTTGGGTTTGAATGCAATAACTTGTTCGAGCTATAGCTAAATCATATGTAATTTGAATGTATGGAGCATTACATTCTTTTGCAATTTCTTGGCTTAATTCTAAAGTTTTTAACACTGTAGAATGATTAGTAGGAGATTCATTGATGGGAGTTAGATACGAAATTTTCTGAACTGATGAATTATCAATTATAATTTTACTGTGATATCCAACCCACATTGGAGTGTCATGTATACTGAATTTATGCGATAACATCCACATAGCATCTAATTGTTTAGTTATAGTCAAATTTGTAGGTTCTTTGTTGAGTGCGGAAATATCAAGCTGATTCCAAGTGGCTATTTTTAATTTTTTAGTGAATGGGCGCATTTCAAAAGTTATTTCTTGGAAGGCTCGACGTTTTCGGTTTCTCGATGTCGAAGGCGTAGATTCAGAAATATTACTTGGTACAGTTTCACTAGAAATTTCACTGGAGGTTAAGGGTATGATAGGCAATGGATCTTCATTTTGAATAATATTTTGAAAAATTATTCCCACCGTGTCATGGAGAGTGTCTTTGCCGTTTAGCGTTTCAACAAAGCGATCGAAGTTGTCAAAGGCAACGGCTGTATTTAAATCTGGACGACGTAAAATATCTTCAGGACATGTGTAAGCGCTGTTTGCTGTAGAATAAGTTAATTCAGTCTCCAATTCTTCTAAAACAGTATATGAACAGCAATGTCCATATTTAGACAGCAAGTTGATTATTTTCTTGCTGTTACATAAGCTTTTCACGGCCAGACCAAGTGTAATATGTTTGGAAGTTTTAATTTTATGGCTGGAAACAGCATATACCAAGTCTTGCCCAATAGAATAAATTGTTAGATCGTTTTTGCTTTCTTTTACTTGACGTCTTTTTCGTGATAAATGTGAAACATCCCCCGAAATAAATGTTTCCAAAAAACACGTTAAAAGTTCTGGCACATAATCACATTCACCTTTAATTAAGTCTTCAGCAGTGCAATCATCAGGCAACTTCGTTGTCGTAGAATCTAAAATTTCGTTTCGAAGTTGTATTGCAACTGAACGAATTTGTTCCTTCATTGACATGACTTCAAAAATATTATTATAATCAACAATATTGGCTGAGATCGGAGCAAGAAATTTTTTTCTATTAGCATAAATAATTTTTATCTTCTTTGCAAAAGTCTCCATTATCTTAGTTTCTAAATGACGGTCTGAAAATGAGGTGCTGTTTATGGTTTCCGATAATAATTTGTACTGTTCAATTAACAATCTATGGTATTCCTTTTTTACATGATCAAAAAACAGGCATTCATTTTTTTTGACAACGTATTCCTCCAAAATTTCACATAATAAATCATAAGCTGTACTAAAAGCCTTTCGCTTTTTGACAAAATTACTTTCTTCTGTTTTACTGATTTCACGCAAGTATTGGTCTTTACAGCATTTATGATAGGGAATGGACGAGCTATCAGTAAAGGAACTAATTTTTTCCAACATTTCAACATCATTGTGTTCGGTAGCTGCACTTTTTAACGATTCTATTGTTCGCGATTTATTGATTGCTAATGGCACTACACGGCCATGACGTCTTTTCCTGGACTTTTTGCAAATAAAACATTCCAAATCTTCATTAATAACCGGCTTATCAGCACCCACCTGCTCATCATCAACATCCAATGCATCATCACTATCGTTCAAGTTTGATTCAGGATTGTTTGATGGACCCGCTCTGAAATTATTGGACCCATAATTAGAATCAGTATTTTTTCCCTATTTTCAAAATAAAAATAATTCATTATGTAAAAAAAATATTTGATATTGTGGTGAAGCTATTAGCCAAAAAAAAATATAATAAAAGCTTATCAAAATTTGATTTAAAAAAATGAATGCTATGATTTTTACTTAGGATATAATCACACAATGAATAATATATTACATTAAAACTTACTCATCTGCTGTTTTTCCAGTAGTTTGCGTTGTGCTAGAAATAGATAATTCTGAACTCTCTCCAGCAATTTCTGGAGTATCATCACGTTCCTGAGCACTTTCTGGTGTTATTTCATCATTTTTTTGAAAATCGTACGGTATTTTTATAGCTGTAAAAAGTTTGTAGCACTGTATATGATATCCATCGTTTAAAGATGTTTCATTAGAAATTTTAACCGTAGCATAAGCATTACTAGATTTTCTTCGAACTGGTTTTACTTTACGATACTCCAAAATAGTTATACATTTTCTTAAAGTATCGGGTGTGAACTTTTTAATTTTTTCACATGTTTCTTTCTCACAAAGTACACATTTCACTGTTACATTGCTCATTATTGCAATGCATATAAAATTGATTGCATTGAATTAATAAAATTATTGTAAAACACAACAAATAAATCAAAACACCATACATCGACGAAACACAAACAAGTTATTATGATCAGCTGTTAAATCAATATGGCGGCAGATAGTAGTGTGGGGATGGTGCGAGAGAGTGAAATATAAAGAAAGAGTGAGAAGGAAACAGAGGCGCGGAGTTTCAATCCAGTTCTCAGCAGCTGTACGCACCACACTTTATTTATGGTTTAAGCTACATAGCCCCATGAAAATCGTCAGATTATTTTTATTCTGTAATTCTTACAGGATTTCCTTCAAAATAAAAAAAAATTTAATCGCGCTCGAGTATTTCACAGTGACGTTTTTTTTTTACAATTTTGCCACTTACCCATTTCCTTATGCCACGCAAAAATTATCAGATTATTGAAATATAGTCTGTTCTGTATGTATTTAACTTACCTGGCCTTAATCTGACACGCTCGAGTTTTTCTAAGGATTGTTTTTTTTTTACAAATCTGACGGGCTGTCCTCGGAGCACGCCCTTATATAAAGGGTTTATATATGGTAGGAGTACATTACAAGGAATAAGGTTTCTCCTCATATAGTTTTCTGACGCGCTCGAGTAACTCTTCAAATCCCCTCTTGGGCTCCCCTACTATTATACACATTTTGGAAAATTTAAGTCTGCAATTTTTTATGGTCAATTGATCTTATTTTTTGTCGTGATCAAAAGACTATGAAACTATTTAACATATGAGATACTAGGAATTATAGAAATCATCAAAAACGTTTCCCGTAAATTTTGTTCGAAGAAATAATGCCTTATTGGTCTATCCTGTCTGAAAAATAGACCCCAGATATAAACCAAAGTTAAGCAACGTTGTTTAAATAGTCCTTGTGATGCAATCGGTATAAATTTCTTCCTAACGGTCATGCTATGCGTCCTTACTCTTTTTGGTCTCCCTGCCTGCTATTAAAATAAAGCTTTTATCCTCAGGGTGCAAACACCACTAACGGCAGGGGTTTGCACTCGCCGACTGAAGATGACCTAGTGGACATCACTGCGGGACTTCAGCAAGCCGCTGGTCCTTCCAGTTCAACCACTACTCCGACCAACCACGGCACATTCCAACTTTATGAGCATAGTCACCGGAACTCCACTGCAAGTGCCAATTGTAAGTACCTAAAACTATGATCATTACAAACCCTTATCGTACGTTACCCTATCGATTTTCTAGATGTAAGCAATGCAGATCTTCCATTTAATTAAATCAAGTAACTACGTAGGAGTTATGCAATCACACAATTCCAATACAGAAAATGTAGGTTGGTTTTCGCGTGATGTAGAGACTACCTACGGGGATTTCTAAAACCGTTCCAAGTACCTAAGGTGGATGTTTACTAGGTGATATTGGTATATATTTCATGCTTAAAATAGTTAAATCTTTCTGAGGGTAGAGAAACACTTGGCAAATAAAGTTAATGATGAGTGCCCTGGAAACGTTTCGATTGTTACTCATATTGTTTTAATCACTAATTAAGATTGTTTTGGGCAAAATTGAGATGGAACAGTGAAACAATCACTCTTCTTGATTAATCAATTTTACACTTAAAGCATTGCGTTTTTTATTAAACTTTCAAGTAGTCCGGAAGGCATAATTTTGAAAGCAAATTTCAAATGTGCTTAACAGTGTTTTCTGTTTTTAAGCGTACGTCGCTCAATACTTCAATACATCCATTGGTAAGCATTCTTGATTAGCATTATGTATACATACCTATGCTTGTGTCTTGCCTTTTTAGTGGTTAGAATAAAATAGACACGGACAGAAAGACAGACAGACAGAACAGGCAACACTAAATATATCATGTAAAATCCTTTGTTTTATTTATTGCTGTACCTTAGAATAATGTTTAGGTACATACAACTACTAATTTGGGTTCTTTTTTATGATGGTAACCACTGCTCTATGCAGGCTTTGCATTGTTACATGTAGCTTATGTCTATGTTTACGCATATATAGATAATTATACCTTCGCGAGTCCGGGCTGTATATATCTGTCTGATGTTAAACAGCCCTACCCCTTAGTCGCCTTGTACGACACCGCATGAGAAGAGATGGGGTGGCCCAAATTCTACTCTGCCAGAAACCACGCAGCAACTGCCGGGAACCATCTTAACATCAGACAGATATATACAACCCAGATTCAGCCTCAGATGCATGGCTCGAGTCAACAATAGTGCCCGGAAGACGGCAATATTAATATTAATAGACCCCTATTACGTGGGACCGAATTTCAATGATTGGTGAAATGTGGGTGTTAATTAACCTCTGCCTAACCCTCCGGGGATGGAGGCGTGATTATATGTATGTATACCCTCGCATATGCATTCATTCATTCAACCAATGTATGTACCTACATAATTATGTTCATTAATACTCATTAATGAAGTACCCATCTCCGTCCAATTAAATGTTGAGTGTTGTGACCTGCAGTATTTCTCCTACTCTTTGTATAGATTTAAATTGTAACTACTGTTGACCTCCCCTACCCGAAATGAGAAGCCTACACCAAAGATGGATTTTCTACCAGTACCACGTTAGTCGCGCTAGTAAATTAATATTATATCCGGCCCCCGTTCAAAGCGGCCCCCTGAAGGACGTTTGATTGGATTTCTTTATCACTTTAGGTGAACCGTATGATAAAGTCCTTTTTAAGGAATATTTTGTAACATCGCGTTATTGGACGATGTCACAAAATACTCTAAGATCGATAGGGTAACCGTTGAACGTGCGTAATAAATACTGGCGACCTACTTTGTGCTGAACTCTAGAACTATTTTTGGGGGACAAAAACAAACCTCTCTGAACAAATGCTACAGTAGTAGTAGGTACCTACTGCTTGGAGATACGGAAATTCGAAAATTCTAGGTTTGTAGTTTCTTTTGAAGGATAAAATTCAAAGTCTAAACGGTTGTATCTTTTGATGGTGTTAACTTAGAAGTTTTTTCACTGTGCTTCATATAGAAAAAGAATTCATTTCTTTTTGCAGAGAATTTTTTAGTTGTATGGTAAGGTCGAAATCTTCCACACTTTATATCGATTTAGGATAATCAAATTTAAGTATTGGTATACTTAAACTATCGTAATACGATATATTTAGCGGTGGAACTTGAAAAATCTATTGACGAAATCGCCAGAAGATGAGGGGTAACTAAGTGCCTGGTGTTCATATTTTACCGTATAAGTCCGTATGTTTAAAGTTATTAATAGAGCCTGGTGGCTGGTAATATAATTAATTAGTTACCAATAAAAGCGGTCGTGATTATTAGTAATAATCAACGATAGCTTCATGGTTAAGGAATCGACTTATGATCGAGAAGTTCCGTGTTCGAATCCTGGCCACTACACTACCGACGTGAACCCACTCCTAGCACAAGCAATTTAGCTTATTTGGAGGGGTTAAAGGGAATATTAGTAATTGCAGTTGCTAACAAAATATTGAGACTCCTTTGACCCTATATTTCATAGTAAAAGTAATTGGTATTTATGAGTACCTACAAACATGACAATTCATTTCGGTCACACAAGTCTACTAGCGCTGGGCTGTTTACACATATCTTTCGTACCATGTACCTAAGTTTAATTTTTTGCACACCCCAAAAAAAGTAAAGAATAAGAAAAGTAAATAGTAAAGAACATTATTCGAATTTGCAATCTGTTGATTTTTCGAAATTGCCGCCATTTCTTGTACCACCTTTGGTTAGCCAACTCTATTTATAAATAAATCAACACAGTTATTTTACTTATCTAATACGATAACATAACATACAGTCAGCGGCAAAAGTAGCTGATTGAAAACAGAATGTCCAAGCTTGTGAATGATGTTTGTGACAAATGGCGATAGGCCTACAAAGTTCTTAAAGTAGGTGATTAAATAGTTGGCCAATAAATTGGCTGATTGTACATTTGTCAAAAGTTCACAACCTAGAACTCGGTTAAAATTATCTGCTTCCGCCGCGGCCTGTTTCTGCTAGGGTGACAGGGTTATTCTGCGACCTCCGATGCCCGAGAAGCGGGCTCTGCGGTTGGCGAGTTTCCTCCGTTCCCACTCCACCGCCTCCTTCACGAGCCTTACTTTTTTGTACGAGGAGGAAGCACGAGAGGCCGCAGTGTGGTCTCTCCAGGCACTCCATTATGATGGGTCTTACCGCAGCTATTAATGCGCGAGGTTGCCCGCCGGTTGTCGTCGCTTCCACTCTGCCACAAACAGGGATGTGAAGCTAGGATCTCACGAACCGAATTTCTTCAGGCTAGGAACCGTGCGCGGGCGGGGCCTGCGCCTACTTTCGATACTGATAGAGCCGAATGGATCGTCGCTTCCACACTCACTGCATCAAAGGATATCGAGCGGTACCCCCTGATGGTCCTAGAAGCCATCTTCTGGTCCGCCCAAAAGGCCATGGACCGCAGGATACCCGCGTAGAGTCTCCTGCAGGAGTCCTTCGGCCCTCTTAAGTTGAGCAGCAGCCGCCTCAGAGCGTTAGAGTTTCCCCATACTTAGGTGCTTACTTTGCTTACATTTGACGGTCGATGTCAATAATAATTATGTTTTTTCATAGGTAGATCCTTTCTATATCCCACAAAGCAAACAATAATATTCTACTGGGCACATATGTCCTGTTTATCTAAATCTACTACATAAATGTTTCGATATTTTCTATAGATTAAATCGCAACTAAATATGTCCGCTAATGTCAGATAACAAACGGGCGTTTCGTATATCGATGATTTCCTCTAAGTAGGTGGGTATGTGGATTAGATAAGAGTTTCCAATGGCCAGTTTTATCTTAGCGTTCAATGCAAATAAACGTGATTTAGTGAAATGACGATGGAACCAACAGAACAAGAGGACCTGCTGGAGCCTCTTGTTCCACAAGGCTATGTAAGTAGGTAAAAGTGTCTGAATTATTACTTTTTATAGTGCCAGGCTTTGCTAATGATTATTTTCGTTTTAGATGTCTAATGGCCTTGCAAACAAATGGTTGGCACTTTATGTACTGTATAGAAAAAATAGACATTGCATGTGGTATAAAATATGTTAAGAAAGTAATCAACTACGGGACAAAGACTGCGTCAGTTTGTTTAAGTAAGAGAAAAAGTGGTCGTAGGTACGTCTATAAGTTTAGCACAAAGTAGTAATGTCTCGTTCATGCATTATAGTTTAACCGGTATAGGTTTTGACTCCAGTGACGTCACATAAATGTACTTATGCGCAGTACGCGTCGTTTGAGGTTAGCACACAATGACACAATCCACCACTCACAGAGTAACATCAGACCAATACGCGTGCCGCAGGACTCCGTTTCGACTTGGTGTCAAAATTAAGATTATATCCAGGGAACAATAAGATGGTTAACGTGAGGGTCGTATAGTTTTAATCGTTTCTGACTACTTTAATAAGGGCAGTAGGAGTATATAAGCACACTTATTTATTTCAATTATTTGCATGTGCATTTAAACGTCGCATTACTGCTCTAAGTGAAATCTAGAGACCTTGTAATTAAAAAGGTAGCCAAGCCAACTAATGAACTAGTCAAGCTATGCTAAGCACGTGATTAATGTTGCTATCATTAAGTCATTCACTACTACTTGATCCATTAATTTTTCAAGGCTGCTGCAAGTTTTTTTATATAAACTTCTAAATGATGTCAAGGTAGCAACATTTTAATTAATATAAATATATTAATAATATTCGTTACCATAACATATAAAAAAAAATTGCTGTTGCTCGTGGCTCCACCAAAGTGGAATTTTGATTTTGTTCCCCCCTACCCTTGGGAATCTATTCCCGGGATAAATAAAATAAATTATTAAAAATAAAATAACCTGACTGCTGTTTAAAAGATCGATACAATACCCATTTGTTTTTTCTGGCTATATTCTATTCCTGTATCAAATATCGTTTTTTGTATTTCCTTCAATTAAAGCAAACTATGTATTTTGCCTAGCCATTAGTTCAGCTGTTAGAGTGTGATTGAATAACGAACGTCCAAACATCTTTATATGAAAATATCTTTACGAACGGTTTGGTAGTTAAAATACTTATTTCTATGGCAACACTATGGTTGACGTTTGGCGTTGACGCTTCATCTGCGTCATCCAAAATTTTTTTTTTTCATACATATCATCTTTGTATTGTAATAGATGTGTTGTGTTGTGTAGGTTTTAGTTAGTCAATTAAGCAATAAATATTGTGATATTAGTTTAATAAGTATTTAGTACGTACGAAACAGAAATGAGCCTATTCACAAGTGATTAAATATAATTTAGCCTAAGAAAGTGGTTATACAATATTGAATTATTGTTGCAGGGGACACAATTATATTTTCCGGAATGCAAGGTGGGTACCATATTCAATATTTGAAAATGATAGAATGTTAGCATAGATAAAACCTGCTTGTACCTATTCAATTACCTCCAATTGCCTTTAAATTTACCACGTCTAACATCTTGAAAAAGGTATGACTAGTAACTGTTTCGTTTTATTTTGATACAAGTTTGATTTGTAGTTGAGGGGGCGTTTAAAGACCCGTCTAGATGACTACTTTGTAATTGGTTTCGCCCGTGAGTGTTCTAGCAGCCTGTAAAACTTCTAGCATATGTTTACATACTTTGTATTACTAGATATACTACAGATGACATTGAACACGTGAAGATGTAAATGATTGTCATTCTGTACCTATATAATTGTTTACCATCCACTACACCTATCATTGCAATATCACATTACAAGCATAATATTTTCAACTGCTAAACACATAGAAATGGAATGAAATGGAAAAGTTAGACTGAATTATCTATGTGGTTCTTAATTGAAATATGAATCTATATAATAATAACACTTGTTATTATTAAATCCTAAAAAGGTAATATTTACATACAAGTTTGTACTTCTCAGTTGATTAAAATGGATACTTCTGACTTTGTTGAGTGAAGTGGTGTACTACATTGCAGTACACTAAGAACAGTAGTTTATCTAAGGCCACTTGGAGCCTTTATAGTCTAGTTGTATGTTAGTGCTAGAGTAGTAATGAAATAAATTACCAATTCCTAAATGTTCACATTAAGAAATGGCATTTATTGAATAAAACAGCAATTCTAATGCAGGACAAAAATTATTACGTAAAATGATAAAATCAGTGATAATATTTGCTTATTTATTGTGTGTTAGATTTGAAGTCTTTAGTGGGACTCTTCAAAAGAAAGGATGAAAAGAAAGACAGGTCAAAATCGCTAGGTCTGATGATGTGAACTCCAAAGGGATTGCCACACGCAGAAATAAAAAGTAGAGGCTGCAAATAAGATTCCCATCTAGAACTTGCCTATGCAGGTCTATGTTAAAATGCTCTTTGTGTTTGGTATACACCTACACATCTCATACTATTAATAATAACTATTGTAGTAAATGTATCAATTTTAATTTTAAGGAGATGATGACATTCCGGGAATCGGTCAATATGACGATTTTCACACAATCGATTGGCAGCGGGACATAGCACGTGATCGTATGCGCCATAGATACATTGTTAAGAAAAGGCAAGACTCTATATGGGATCTCATTAAGGTATGTATAAAACTATCCAATGTTTATTACTAGAACCTTATCAGAAAACATCTTGAATTTCAATTGTATTCAAGCAATAAGAGTGAAACAATAGTATATATTGTGATTAGATAATTGTAATTAGCACAGCAAAGACATGGGAATGACTGTTATAGGGTGCACACGATGCGTGGTCTGGATGGGTGTGTGTTCTTCTGGTGGGTGTCTGCACAGGCATCGTGGCCGGAGTTATCGACATTGGCGCTTCCTGGATGACTGACCTCAAGTTTGGTATCTGTCCACAAGCCTTTTGGCTCAACCGAGAACAATGCTGCTGGTCGGATACTGATGCTACTTTCAATGCCGCTAACTGCTCTCAGGTAAAATGAACATTTTACTAACCTAACCTTCTTTATTGTGATGATCAAAAAGTGCTTTTACTAAACAATATCTAACTCCACTAGTTAGTATCAGATCAGGGCAATGGACAATGCTATGATCGTAACCCAAGTTTCGGGATGATAATTTTTAAAATTTGTGTTATTAAAAGTACTTTCCAAATCAACTGCTGACACTTCACATGGAATTAGTAATATCTTGTATGAGAGAGTTGGAATCAAGTTATACAATCCCAACTTCGCGTCCAAGACGCCCAAGTCTTTTACATCATCGAATGAGCATAAGTACGGCTACACGCGACATCCCAACGTTACTAGTTTTGAAACCTAGAGAAAATAGGATGCCTCTAGGCTAACCATTCATCATTGACCACATCATGGCTTACAAAAGGTCAGATAGTGATCAAACATGTGCCTTTCTATGATGAACATACACAATAAAAAAAATCATCCTGTTAATTAAATTTTAACGTTTTTCTGTTATAAAGATGCTGTGCACTAAACAAATTTTATTATGTTGTTCTAGTGGTTAACATGGCCTCAAGTCCTTGGAGGCAAACGCGAAGGACCTGGGGCCTATATTCTCAGCTATTTGTTCTACATTGTGTGGGCCCTTGTTTTCGCGGCACTGTCGGCTTCATTAGTCCGTATGTTTGCACCCTACGCCTGCGGATCAGGTAAATATAGAAATCTATTGTGTGAATAAGGAGTACATCATATCCTGTCTTGTTCACATTCCTATATACAATAAAAAGGATCTGAAGGTATCGGTAAAGGTATATTGCACCGCTATTTTGCCCCTTTTTTCCGTCAATTCCTATCCCGCAATCTATATGTTTATTATCTGATCAAGAATAGCCCTTAGTCCCTTTGTACGGTATCCACAGGAAGATAGGTGACCCTTTTTGTACTTAGCTGGGAACCAAATGATAAATCACAGGCAAAATACATAATTATATAATAGAAATTTCCTGGAAGACCCGTCAGTAGTCGCATTAGCTACAGTTGCGCTAACACGGCAATTTCTGTAGAATTAAATTGTTGTAGAAAAAAGTTGCTATTTATAGCTCATCCTGTTATGAGGCATAATATGAAATGAAATCTATCCAAAGTATAGTGACTTAGTTTTCAGTTTAAAGCGCAGCGAGCGCAGTACGTCCGGGTCAGTAATCTAATTTAAAATTAAAAAGTTAACAACTGGATTGTAAAGTTTATGCGAGTTCTAGAGCGTTGGAAAAAAGGCGCTTAATAGAAAATGTTTGTCATTCTATTGCAAATACGAGTATAAAACAGAAGAGTTTGTTTATTTAAGCGCATTATTCTGGAACTACCTAACCTAATTTCCTATACGGTTATGAGCCACTTTAAAATCATTAAACGATGCAAGGTACGACGTTGTATCCATATCAGTGCAACCAGTGAACTCGATTACGAGAGCTTGAGGTACAACTTAATTACGAGGGCAGGCATCCGTTCGGTGCAACCCAATCACGGGCACTTGAGGTACAAGTCGATTACGTAAGCTTGAACGTCAATGATGTTGTTATTTATCAAATGAGGCCCGTATATGGTTTCTGTTTTAAGTCATTTAGTGTTCGTTTTACCGCACGTCATAATAACTTACAGAAAGTTACTTTCTCATGGGTTAAGCAGAAACAACATTAATCCATTCGCTGACATGCTGGCATACGCCTGTAACTTCTTTAACTTTCATCATTATTATAATACTCTAGCTGGTTGTACTCTTGTTTGACCTGACCATTCTAAAACGTCGTCAGTCTAATTGGCATATGCAGGCCTAGGTTAACTTTTACCAGGTAGCCCATTGACACTCGCCACACACCTGAAACATGAAATGACCATCATTACCATACCATCAATAATAAAATTAAAATTCTCCAGCCTCTCTCTTTATTGTATACCCCGCTTAAAACGAACCTGTATGAAGAAAGCGTACTCACGCTTGTATATCCTAGGCCTAGGGGTGGATAGAGGTGCTCGTAGAGTTCATGTTGTTCTCGGCTTTCACTTTGGAGCCCTTGTTATAGATATTTTTGCGTTTTAGGTATACCCGAGATCAAGACAATATTGAGTGGGTTCATTATTAGAGGCTACTTGGGCAAATGGACGCTTATCATCAAGGTCGTCGGCCTCATCCTATCTGTATCGTCTGGCCTCTCGTTGGGGAAAGAAGGCCCTATGGTGCACATAGCCAGCTGTCTCGGTAAGTGAATATTATTTTTATTTTACCATTACATTACAGATTTAAATCACTCACTGTGGAATATGATAATGAACTCCTTTGTTCATAGGTAATATTCTGTCGTACCTGTTTCCCAAATACGGTCGCAACGAGGCCAAGAAGCGTGAGATACTATCGGCGGCCGCCGCGGCAGGAGTATCCGTCGCTTTCGGTGCACCCATCGGTGGAGTACTCTTCAGCTTGGAGGAGGTAAGTTTATCTCACAATTGAGGCTTCAGTTTCCATCAATGTCCTGGTAGAGAATTAGGCGCGGTCATCGCAAGTTCAGGTAATTTTAGCAATATCCAGTGAATATCGCAATTTTATTGTTAATACTGTGACACATGCCTCGAAAAATCATTTTATGCGTGTTCAGCAGTACGTCTGTCCATTTATCATCCGATTCGAATAGGCAAAAATTGTTTATTCTGTACAGACCATTATAAACTGTACTTACAAAACATTAAATATATAGCATTAAAACACCATTTAAAAACGTGGACCCGTCCCGAGAAGACTCCGGCAAGAAGCTCCTCGTGATCTATTATTAAAAAACATGTTCACTTAAATCTGATTATAAAACATGATGTGGCAGGTATCATACTACTTTCCGCTGAAGACTCTGTGGCGATCGTTCTTCTGCGCGCTGATCGCCGCCTTCATCCTGCGCTCCATCAATCCCTTCGGCAACGAACACTCCGTGCTGTTTTTCGTGGAGTACAACAAGCCGTGGATATTTTTCGAACTGATACCTTTTGTTGGCCTCGGCATAATAGGGGTAAGTTTACTCAACATGTTATTAACGCCAGTCTAATTTACTGAGTACTATACTTTGTAAAATGTAGCTTGGGTCCTATGACAGATGTTGAAAAGACATTACTAGTGATGTGAAAGTGTAATAGTCTAAGTCGAGAATAAGTATAGGTACAATGATAATGCATGTATGTATATTATCAAAAGCTATTTATTTAATCTGAATCAGACAATGGAGTACATCCTAAATCATCATCATCATCGTCGTCGTCGTCTTCTATATCCGACTCGCTGGAACAGTCTTGGAGATTTATAATAATTTCATTTTCTCGAAGGTTGTCAAAACGAACGTCACGTTCCCAGTCTTCAATAATGAGACGTTTGGTCCTTTCCACAACACTTTTCCAGTTCTCCGGTGTTACTTTGGTGCAAGCTTCTTTTAATAACCCCATCATTTTATTTGCATTTGCATTGCATGCATGCACTTTTTTTTTTTTTTTTGATTACATGGGTCTGTGTTACTGAACTTTAAATAGGTAACATATTTTTTGTAATTAGCTTTACCTACCCTAGGACTTAGTCTGCATTATTTTTTTAGATAAAAAGTAGGCTATGGTCCTTTCAGCCTTTGTTGCTACAATGCAACGAAAAAAAAAATTACAAACTAACACTTTTCAAATTTATAAAATGTATCAGATGACAGGATTTTATTAAAAAAAAAACTAAAAATAATAAAAAAATACGAACCTTTAATTTGAGCCCATATCATTTCTATACTGTTGTATTGGCAATGATATGGAGGGAGACGGAGAACAGTGTGACCAAAGGATTTTGCCAGTTCGTCGAATATATATTTTGGACCGCCGGGTGGCTTATTTAAGTTAACGAGCCTTAGTAGCTCCACCTTCAACATTGAGACATCAGCCTCAACACCTTGATTTTGGAGCCATTCCAAAATTTCGCTCTTTCGGTTAACTTTGGTTGGCGGTTTATCCATTTGCACGGAATGGTATGAGGCGTTGTCCATAACAATAACATGGGGCTCATTTAAATTGGCTAATAACGTCATGAACCACTCTTTGAATTTTTCATAATTTATTTCTTCGTGGTATTCAACCGTTTTAACTGACTTAAAAGCCAATAAACAATTGGGCACAAACCCTTTGGCTGTCCCAGCATGACAAATAATAAGTATTTGCCCTTTTCCTTCAGGCACCTTTGTTACGGACTTCGCAGTATTATCATTCCATGTTTTAGAAACGCTATGATTGGCATTTAACCATGTTTCGTCCAAAAAAACAACTTTGTCCCAATCTACAATTTGTTTTGCCTTTCGTAAAAAATCACAACGTGCGAGAGCTATATCTGTCCGTTCCATTAGTATTTTTCTTTTGTCTGCTTTTTGGTAACGGAAACCTACTTCTTCTTTTAATAATTTAGACAATGAGGGCAAACTTCCTTTAAAAAGGTTGGCTTCTCTGAGAGTGGTACGCAATTTTCTTAATGTTGGCAACTCATTACGCGTGTAGTAACTGTAAATGTGATTACGTATAGCATCAACGTCGAAACTGTCTGGTTTAGTCACTGGATGCTTTCGCCTCCTCTTTTTATTTGGTGTCGTTAGGACATTTTCTTCCATTGAAGATTCCCCAAACTTTTCCTTTGTGATTCGAGAAACAGTGGTTTTTCCAATCCCAAGAGCATCAGCTACGCGATCACGTACGTTATTTAAAGGCAAGAGTGGTCCGCCATTTTGTAATTCGCGTTCAAAGTAGTGTCGCAAATTAACCACATATTCATGCATTTCGCTCTTGATAACAGTTTTTCTCGTTCTTTTCGGCATTATGGCACAACAAAAAAATAAATAAGGGAACAAACTTAACTATAACAAAATACACAACAAAACTTAACACTAACAAATAATAACAACCAACGATAATAACAAATTACTGGTGAAGAAAAAAGTTAACACTGGACGCATACAAGCACAAGGCTGAAGCCATAGAACAATTATACTGAGGTGACCGACGCCGGCGTTTCACCAGGGTTGCCATAACACAGCACAAATGGACACTAGTGATTTGTTAAATTATTTGATTTCGATGCATGGTATCTAAGAAAGTTGTACCCAATATATTTTAATATTACTTTCAATCACAAACTCAACACGAACTACATAATATTTACATTCATTAAAGATACCTAACGAAAATCTATTAACTTTACATAATTTTATAAATTCACAACAGTTATATAATGTGTATCGATTATGCCTCATACAGTCGACTGAGTCGACCCAGTCGACCGATTGTGTCCCATCTCTAGTAATTTCTGCCGACGGACGGTACCTTGATAAAACGGCAAGATATTTTTTGTTGCGCATTTATTTTATTTATTGATGCTTGTTTTTCCAAATTATTATGTTGTTATTGTGTTATATTATTGTATGATAAATTTTATTTGTGAACTATGGTGGTAACTACCAAAAATAAAAATCTAGAAATGAATGATCGAAGAGAGACGCCGTTACAATGTAAAGTCGTCCTGAAAATGTTCAAATGTCATAGGACCCAAGCTACATTTTACAAAGTATAGTAGTAGTAGCCTGCAATGGCCACGTGCGGTAAAATTTAGTGAAGATAATTCTATAAACCTACATTGGGACCTAAACATAAACTGGCTAAATGTGGGTGCTAGCACCTCTGTTTACCCCTTCGGGGATATAGGCGTGAGTTTATGTTTTTATGTTTTTTTAATTCTATAAACCGAGTTTTGGATACCTCAATCAAGCAATCCATTAACCTTTCGTATTCCACACGATAGGCTAGGACATGGGCCTATCCCAATGTTAGGAGGCTTCGGCTTACTATTTTTACGCTGGCCAGAAGTTTTGGTTTTTCTGCGTATTTTTGCGTCTGTCGCCTCTTAGGACACCATTCGTATGAGATGGGGTTGAGATACTTGTATTTTCCACCACACAGACGATTAGGAAGCCTTTAAGACATTTTTGTATTTATAGGGCTGCATAGCGACGATATTCATCAAGGCGAACATTTACTGGTGCCGCTATCGAAAGCACTCCAAGCTGGGCCAGTACCCGGTGACCGAGGTGCTGGTGGTGACGCTGGTCACGGCGGTCATCGCTTACCCCAACCCGTACACCAGGATGAACACGAGCGAGCTCATATACCTGCTGTTCAACCAGTGCGGCATCTCCAACGCTGATCCTCTGTGGTAAGTCGTATTTGCTTTTTGTAAATTAAGTATGGTTTGTAAATATATAATTATTGTTGTGTGTGAGTCAAGAAATCGATACCCAACGGGTAACTCATGGAACCTTACTAGGATTTCGGCGTGTGTCCATCTGTCAAGTCAATACAGTGTTTTTCATAAATAACAGTACTTACGTAACTAAAATTTTTATAAGTTAACGTATAAAAGTAAGATAAAAAATAATGACAAAACCTGGTGTGCGAGCGCGACTAGCACTTGAACTGTTTTTTATATTTTTGTAGCGACTACAACCGTAACTTCACGGATGTGAACTCCGCCATCGAGAAGGCGGCGGCGGGCCCGGGCGTGTACCGCGCCATCTGGCTCTTGGTCCTGGCGCTCATCCTGAAGCTGGTCATGACCATCTTCACTTTCGGCATCAAGGTGCCTTGCGGACTGTTCATACCCAGTCTGGCTCTGGGCGCGATTGCGGGCAGGATTGTGGGCATCGGTATGTTTTCAACAGTTATTAAATTGCTCGTGAGAAGTCTACTGTTTAGTATTTAATATAGGGCACAGGATGGAGAGGTGATAATCAGAGTGTGAGATCTGTGTCAGAGAAGAGATATAAATGGTGACAGATTTTTTTTTCAATATATTGAAGTGGTTTCAATTGCTTTGTTGACGAGTTAACGCTCGCTGTCAGCGTCATATTATAGGGGGACACTAAATATGAGACAGGAATCACGAGGGTCTTGAAATTCGTGTCATGTAACTTAAAGTCCCTAGCTAAAAATAAACTAAATAGCTTATTTCTATTATCTTAACATACATGTCGTTCGTGTTCAACTTTCATATACATATATATATTTGTTTTAGGAGTGGAACAGCTGGCGTACAATTATCCGAAGATATGGTTGTTCTCGGGCGAGTGTTCGACGGGCGACGACTGCATCACACCGGGACTGTATGCCATGGTTGGAGCCGCCGCCGTCCTGGGAGGGGTTACGCGAATGACAGGTTAGTATATAACAAGATTCGCCTGAGTGAGCCTCGCTGTCAATGCCCCATACACTCACAACTGAAGTCTAGTATAGAAATGTATATAGATTACTTGAACTTTCGGCCATTGGTCCGCAGTGTCCCTGGTGGTGATAATGTTCGAGCTGACGGGCGGCGTGCGCTACATAGTGCCTCTTATGGCGGCGGCTATGGCCTCCAAGTGGGTGGGCGACGCGCTCGGCCGCCAGGGCATATACGACGCACACATCGCCCTCAACGGGTACCCCTTCTTAGACAGCAAGGATGAATTCCAGCACACCTCTCTCGCTGCTGACGTCATGCAACCCAAGTAAGCATTCATTGTTAACTAACTAAACCCTACTAGATGTGGTTGTTTTACATTCCCGTGGGAACTTCGGGATACAGAGAGTAATTATTCTTGGATAAAAATATTCAACTGATTTGACAGTCAACTACCCTCTCAATTTTTCAGAAGTTATGGTGAATTGTAAATTAAATTGAGACAATTTATTATTTCAAGGAGAATATTGCCACTTCACTAACAACTTCCAAGTATTCTTGATATGAATAGTATATTACGTTAACCTTTGCGTAAGCGCTGATTGGTTTGTCTGCATGCTAAGCGTAGAATTAAGATGATATAATTTAATTATACTATAAATATTTTGAAACCCCGTATCACTTTTCAAATAATGTATGGGCATTTACCAGATTTGTTGTTAACACTTATGTTTACTAATCCGTTTACTTGAGTATTAGCGTGATGATGATATTTAAGCCTTTACACACATACATACATATAATCACGGCTTTATCCCTGGAGGGTTAGACAGAGGTGAATTAACACTACCTATCTCCAATAATTGTATTCAGTCCCACGTAATGGTGGGTGACCCTATTGCTGTCTGCAGGGCACTATTGTTGACTCAATATAATTCTTACGTCGCTGCGTGTAGTTCTCTTTTAGATTCGATACTTCAATCTAACAGTAAGCATAACCAAGATGTCAATTATAAATGAATTTTTAAACATGCCACGCTACATTAGCTTATTTGTGTTATTATGTTCTATTGAAGCTTAATGATATAATATATGTTATGTTTGTATAATTCGTGAGCAGCCATGCGAGGTGCTGTGCGCTGAGTGTAATGAAATCGAGTTCAATAATATGGTAGTAGTAGGCTGCTTCAGCTTGCATGGCCTGCTGCCAATCATTTGATTGATTTGAAACTGATAATGCTATCAGAATTTAAACTAATCGTATTCATAATATACAGGTTTTTGCTTTTTTTGAAATTGGAATGTAAGGGCAGGTACCTCAAATGTTATAGTTACAGCAAAACGTTCTTAGTAGATTATTCATAACTAATAATAAAAACTAAAAATAATGATTCATTCGTTACTCATATGAATAGAATCGGTAGTGTTCGATAACCTTTTAAGTGGGCACTGATGTTTCCTTTATCTTTGAGAAAGATTGCTGGTAATAGATTTTAAAAGTGAAAATCTAATTCTTAGTACAATGCTATAAGATACGCTTTGCGATAAGATAATACTAATGTCCTATGCGTGTCGGAACTGAGCTGTAACTTGTTGCGGAAGCTGATGTGTAGGATTGAGAACGATTGAACAAAAGTAACTTACTATGATCCATTCGGTACTTAAACTAAACGTAAATAATCTTGATGTATCTTTTTAATGATTTATTTAAAAACTTATTAATATTTTTCGTTTTAGTAATTCATTTTAAATACTAAAAACTGAAGTTGAACCACTAGTTGGTCAGAAGTTTTTATTAAAAGTCGTTACAAGATTGTTTACTAAGTTCAGCTAAGTACCTTACCGAATGAAGTCGGTATAGTAACTTCTAACTATTATATATTATACTACAATATAGTGTGTTGTCTTATACTAGTTACGAGTTCTGCTTGCGTTTCATTGCTTATTGGCAAATTGTAATATTATGCTGTTCACAATTTTCAAAAATTACTACCACTTCAGGGAACCCTGTGTGTGGCAGTAATGTGAGCTCCATAATAAATATTACAAGTTGACAAATTTGTATCAAATACTAGCTGTACCCTGCACGCTTCGCGGTGGCACATTGTGATTGAATGGTTGCGAAATGAGAAACGAAACAAAGAATACATTTTTTCGCGATCGCGTTTATGTGACTGAAACTAGCCAATACAAATCAAAAGCTATATGGAAAGTTATAAACTCGATAAAACCTAACTTACCTAAAGAAACCATTACAGGCATCAATGTAAATGGAAAGTTTATAACTCACCCGAAACTCATGGCGGAAAGTTTTAATAACCACTATGTTGATCAGGTAATAGCGAGTACAAAGTGTGACGATAGCAAATATAATAAATTATGCAGCTATAACTCTCCTAAATCTATCTTTATGCAACCCATTGTTCCAAACGACATCATTACAGTTATAAAAAATCTAAAAAATACTAATAGTACAGGCTATGATGAAATTCACACCTGTGTTGTTAAAGCAGTAGCGCCCATAATTGCCCCTGTCCTGTGTGACATTTTTAATAAATGTATACTCAATGGAATTTTTCCAGATAAGTTAAAGACTTGTGTTGTTAAACCTTTATACAAAAAGGGTGACAAAAATGATATTAATAATTATAGACCGATAGCACTGTCATCAGTCTTTGCAAAAATTTTTGAAAAACTAATTTACAATAGTCTAAACAACTATCTGGAACATAACAATATAATATGTCAAGAACAAATGGGTTTTAGAAAAAATAAAACCATAAACATGGCGATATTTAATGCTCTTAGACGAATACATGTTAACATGGATAACCGTCAACCGGTCATATCATTATACATGGATATGACTAAGGCCTTTGACTATGTCGATCACAAAACCTTACTTAACAAACTAGAAATATATGGTATCAGAGGCAATGTCCATGCTTTACTGAAATCATATCTACAAAATAGACGTCAAATTACACAAGTTGACAAAATGGATATAAAAACTAAATCCGTGATAGCGTATTCGTCTGAAACTAGAACTATATCGTATGGCGTCCCACAGGGAAGCGTTCTGGGCCCTTTGCTCTTTTTGTGCTACATAAACGATTTCCCCAAAGTTACAGTTCATCAGATGTCACTATTTGCCGACGATAGCACTGTGATCTTTGATTCTGGAGACCTAAAAGAGATGGAAAATAAAATAAATAACACTATTATTGACATTGCTGAATGGTTAAACTTTAATAATCTAAAAATTAATGTAACAAAAACCACATTTATCAATTTTCAAATCAGAGAGAAATGGAAACATGACATAAAAATTCAATATAATGGACAAGAAATAAATGAGACAAAAGCGATAAAATTTTTAGGCTTGCACATTGACAGTGATATGTCGTGGAAAACTCACATAGATTATGTATGTACAAAAATTTATAAATTTTCCTATGCGCTTTATATGTTGCGTAAAGTAGCAAATGAGAATGCACTAATTGTTGCATACCATGGTTACGTAACTTCCACATTAAGATTTGGTTTGGTATTCTGGGGCAACAGTACAAACATCAATGATATATTTGTGGCCCAGAAAAAGTGTCTTAGAGCAATATGTGGTCTGAAGCGTACAGATACCTGTGTACCATATTTTAAAAAACTGAGAGTTTTAAGCTTACCGTCTCTGTATATATATGAAGTTAATGTGTTCGTAAAGACTAATATGCATCTTTTTGATATCGTGGATAGTCAACGTCGCTCCGACAAACTGCACCTATTGAGCACTAGAACCACATTTCTCCACAAGAGCTTTTATGCAATGGCACCAAAATTATATAATAAAATCCCAAAACATATTAGGACATGCTCAAATATTAGTGCATACAAGCGTAGCCTATTTAACTTTCTAGTTGACAAAACTTATTACTCAATTAATGAATTTTTAAATGATAACATTTGACATCTGCTATTTTGATTTGTATACCATATTTCCATAATATTATATTTTGACATTTGATTGGATTGCACATTTTTGGCGACTATGGACTTAGCACATTGCATCTCAATTTTCACTGACATTGCTTATTTTAATTTTATTTTAATAATGTAACTTTATTAACTAATATTGTATTATTTCGTATGCCTTTAGGCGAAACATTGAAGACCATTATATTTTTTTTATTGTAACACCTTTTTTACCTATGTTTGACGAATTAAATTGATTATTGATTATTATTATTGATTATTGATTATTATTATAGAAAATAACAATCCTTGATGCGGATTATATAATGTATCATGCTAAAATTTCAGCTCGATTGGTGCAGAACTTTTTCCAAGTTTTTGAAGCGTACACAAACCAACATAACATTTTTATATACATAGATAGATTTAGGTATAAGAAACAAACTTCGTATTTTCTACATTTATCTAAATATACTACATTATGTTATAGAGCAATAATGTAATATATTTCAAGCATAAACTGATGCGATTCTTAAATCCTCAATCTCATCATCTCAGTGGCAATATTCTCCAACATTTGTTATAGTATATGATAATCACATCTGTACATGATAGCAAGGCATGTGTTAACAATGTCTCTCGTTGGTCGCAGGCGCAACGAGACCCTGTCCGTGATAACCCAGGACTCGATGACTGTAGACGACGTCGAGATGTTGCTGAAGGAAACTGAACACAACGGTTACCCGGTCGTGGTCTCCAAGGAGTCACAGTATTTGGTTGGATTTGTACTGCGTCGCGACCTCAATCTGGCAATCGGTATGTACATCTCATGTATTGGTCTTTGTGTGGCAACTAAGAACAATGCCGGATAAACACAGGCAATTGTAATATGAAAGTAAATAAAGTGCTTCTTGTATTCAGCAGTGGTGGGCAAACATTTGGGCCTGAAAGTGTAAGAAATTTGAGAGGAGGAATTTTTATACTGGGAATCCCCTCATCCCTCTCCCTAGAATTTGTTGTAGTGTTCGAGCAAATCGGTAAAGAAATGCAAAATCGATATCTTTGTCCCTTCACCACGCTTCTTTGGTCTATTATTTTACTTAGTAAAATCTACTTTATATTTCTGGACCAAATATAATTATCGCAGGCCATATACTATTCCATTCATGTCAAAGGGCCGTCGGCGGGCCGGATTAAATGCTTGCACGGGCCGTACTTTACCCATCACTGCCCTAGACTCTAGATGTTGACATATACTAACAAAAAAATGTCTTGACAATCATAATGTGCTTTGAGTTGACCCACATCATCTTATTTTTGATTTATTGTCTTATATTTGAGCACTTGTGTATTAATGTTCCTATTTTCAATTCATAGCAAACGCTAAGCGCACTCTGGAAGGTATAACTGGACAATCAGTGGTGATTTTCGCGGGCACCGGCAACCAGCCGCCGTCTCCGCCGCAGTGCCTGCACCTCAACCGCATCCTCGACATGGCGCCCATCACTGTGACCGACCAGACGCCCATGGAGACCGTGGTGGACATGTTCCGCAAGCTGGGGCTCCGGCAGACGCTGGTCACACACAATGGGTGAGAACACTGCTGCGATATGTCACTAGTTAAGATGTTCGTGAGCTGTAACGCCGTCATGGGTCTCATCTCAACCATTTATTTAACCACCTATTTAAAGAAAAAAAAAGTATCGTTTTCTTCTAATTTTAATCAATTCAAATTAGGTATGATATTACGTTGAGATATGTAATGTTTTTAGTAGCGGGCCATTTCGAGAAAGAGATATCGAATTAAAAGTAAAATTAACCGATTAGGACAGCACGTTGCGGTTAATTTTACTTTTAATTCGATATCTCTTTTCGTGATATTTGTTTACTTCAGTTTATGAGGTGCAGGAATAATACAAGAGATAATCTTTATAAAAGTTTATACCGCACCCACGCTATTCAAGCCCGACTTCCAATTTTCCGAATTTTCATAAGAATTATGATGCATTACTCGGTCCAAGCAACGAGGTTAACTGTGAAGGTACTTGTATTTTTCGATTTATTTTAAATTGTGCTTTCCAGTCGTCTGCTCGGCGTAATCACAAAGAAGGACGTTTTGCGCCACGTGAAGCAGATGGACAACGAAGACCCCAGCTCGGTGTTGTTCAATTGATAATCGTTCTCGTCCTAAGCTCTGGTCCAGTGGCTGGTGTACGCTCTGGAGACAATCTTAGGCGAATTATTAAACTATAATATAAAGGGCAGATTTATATACCGCCTGATATACACCATACTTACACCACTGAAGGCGCGTGTGACATGAACACGATTAGTTAAGTATACAGTTTCGAGAAAACATGTCATACGTGGTACTATGTTATCTTCTCTATCAAAAGCATAATTAAATAACAATATTGTTGCAATACCGATAGTCACTTCAGGTGATGGCCGGGAACATGATGCCATTAAGTTATTCATGCGGTGATAAACGAATTTGCAATTTGTAACATTATATAGAATATCTTTGATAATATTTATATGTATATTAGGTTGCTATGGTACACAAGCATCACTTATAAATGTCACAATATTATACAGATTTGTGTCTTCATCGACAAGAAGTCGATTTTGTATTCATAATATAATAATGTCTATGTGAATATAAGCAAAATAATCTGTCTAGTGTAACGTCTGTATCACAACTGTTCAAGTTATAATCATGTGAAAGACAAGTTATTAGGTGTCACTTGGGTGTTAAATAATTATTTTAAATGACTAAATAATATGTTGTTATTATTGAGATGATATTTTATTATTTAATTTAGTAAATGCTTGACTATTAGATAGATGTGGTGTACAATGAATCAGCACATGGTATACTCACACTGTTCCAGAGCTGTCGGTAGCGGCAGAGCGCGCTTGTCTCTGACCGCGGCTAGTAACCGGCATTTGTATTATTTTTTAAATGTTATTAGCAGAAGTCCTATTTATCAGTTCAAATATATCATTTTATTTTAAGAACATTTTTGTATAGTCGTTATTGTCATTTAGTTATATTGCCACTTATACACTTTATATACATGTACGGCGCAAGTAGGGAACAAAGATATTGTAATTTTGTAACTTATAAATCCGTTTGTCATTCTTTTTCAATGTTTTTATGTAAATAGACGAATGGTATGTATAGAGAAGGAAATTATTATTTTATTACAAGTATATATGCTTTAATATCGAATTATGTTTTTACATGTTTGTATATTTGATTTTACGTTTTTACACCAATATATTTTTTATAATTATATGCACAGGCGCGATGGAAGTGCTATTGCGGTTAGTAGGGTGTCTCTGTTAGATAAAGGGCTGGCATTGAGCGCCAGTGCAGTTTGATGGAACTCGTGCATCCTAGTAAGCATTTGACTGTCCCCGCAGTGACGTTAACGTGTCCTGCGACAGTAAAACAGCTACATTTTTATTTACACGTTCAATTTCATGGATCTAACATTTTAGTTATTGACCTTTCAAAGTGTAAGTCCTAACATATTGTGTGATATTCGCTCCGATCTTTTATAAGCTAAGTTTTATATTTTGCTAATAGTTAATAGTTGTCTGTTTTTTAATTCACCGCGACTGTGGCGGTATCCTCGGGATCAAGTCCTGCGCATGCTTGTTTTATAAAGAATGACATTTTAAGACAATTTCCCATTTTATAATTTTAAATTGTGAAGTTTTAAGTGAAGCTGATGGTAGCTGAGTTGTTATTGCTCGCACATTCATTAGTTTCTGACCTCAAATTTTTTTTATTCATAATAATTTTATTTTAATAAATGACACTTGATCCAAAGATTAAGTTATCTGCCTAGACTCGTGCCAAGGCTCGTTATTTTTTTTTTTTGCTGTAGAATAAAAGTTATAGAACAATAGTATAGAAACCAGAGTATGAATAGTGATCAGCATTGCATCGGTTTAATACTCAGTATGTTTTAGATGTATTTATAAATAAACAAATTTCATGGATGCAATCATTGATTAATCACCAAATAAACTACTGTGTAAGCAAACCCACTGCCTATTTCATAGGCACGGTATAACAGTGTGTATTAAACCTTTGGTAGAAACATGATTCCTGAATAGTTTTTGGTCGCTGTGATGTCTCGGAAACCGAACGACCAGTTGCTGTCATTGTTAGATTTGCGCACAGCTCGTTATGATTATAGGTTTGCTCTGATATAATTATATTTAGGTCTCCGTTACAAATATTCTGCGATGTAGAGACCGGAATAAACGTTGTACATTCTTTAGAATAGTCACAATTTTAATGAAATGTAACGATTACAAAAAGGAAAATATATGTATTAAATGAAATTATGGTGTCGAGTCGTAAACGCGTTTGCTCTGGGCGCGGCGACACATTGTAAATAGAATCGATCATTACGCAATTATTTATTAAACAAACACTAGGAGGCGCTTGTCTCTGTATCAATTACCTTTCATTTAGTAACTTCTTTATATATGCGAAGTCAGTGATGACATAATGTGCTAGTGTAGCTATCGGTGCTCGGGGCCGGCCCGGCTGAGCGCGGCAACACTCGTGAGCCTCGTAATCGACCAAACTTTATATATTTCGAATTTAAAATTGATACAGGGATGCGCTAATTTTACGAAGTAAGAATATATATTCATTATAATGCAGTTTATTTCTATTTAAATCTCAAGAATAAAAATATATGTATGTTTGATTTATTTAATAGATTGAGTACACATCAGTTCACAAGTCGCCATGTCGGGGCTAGGATTGTCCTTACGAGGTATTCTACAGGTTATAATTATGTATTTTTATATAAAATGGACTGAGATTTAATATGTAATTGATTAGTATTTGTAAATATTGCATAACTAACTATAGTCGAGTGCCCTGCGTCGCGCGTCGGCGCCGCCGCCCGTCGCTGCCCGCGCACCTTTTTATAACAGATTTTACAATCATTGAGTTTACTACACTCGTTATATTGGTGTGCAATGTTCTATTCACATGTGAGAAGCACATTGATTGTAGCGTAGAAAGTAAGAATTACTTATTAAATATGTCTAACATTGTATAATATGAGATTTTAAAATGTACTGGAATTAAGCGATGCGGCAGTTGTTCAGGTGATATCAACCGGTTTGAAGAATTATAAAAAGGATATGTTGTACACTATTTTAATTATTAAATGTCAATCTCAACAATTTATCTGTTCATAATATTAATAAATAAATAGTAACATTAAAATGCCTTTGTCTTTTACCTGCTGCAGTAAATTTGATGGTGATGAGTCGCCTATTTTATAACAGTCTTAATTTCGTCTATTATGTACTTTGCTGATCGCCAAATTATATCCCGACCTAAACTGTGCTCTATCGCAGTACACGTTTATACGAGGATGCTACGGCGTTGGACGAGCCCAAGTTCGTCAAGCTAAATAATCCACACGCGTCAGTGTTTCGTTTGTCACGCGACTTTGGTCTAAAAATATGTGTTCCGTGTTATACCATGAGACCATAATGACTAGAAACTTGCTGAACGATGATTGTTTTTCTGCTCACTCTATACAATTCAACCGTGTACACAATATACAACACTTAAGTAGTATAACGTATACTTGAATTGCTAAGCGCGTACGCTCCAGTTCTAAAGAATACACTTGGTTAGAACAACGACCATACAACCAACCAATGATGGCTGTATGGTCGTCGGGTTAAAACATTCAACGTGGTCATCACCCTGCGCCAGTGATGATTTGGTGGGTCGTGTGGTCCTTCTGATGGAAATCATCTTGGATTGTTATATTAACTGTACTGAACCTATCTATACTGTGGCCTTAAAAACAATATTACTCACCTTACATCCACTTTGACTCTATGCCTATAATTCCATGTGTATAATAGTAGATTGTACGACAGGGGGCGCTACTTTGAATCACGAGGGAAGCGAAAGATTCTAGAATAGAATCCTGAGCGCAGCGAGGGCTTCAAAGTACTTACATCTCCCGAGGAAAAATAATTTGCTCTCGAGTCATATACTCTACTTTTCATCCTATTTGAAAATAGGTATGTACTGATTAATTACAAGAACATACACCTCATTATTGAAAAAAACACTTGTACGTTTCCGGTTTACTTATTTTTAATAATAAAGTTGTAAAAAAGTACAAATACCTAATTCAATATGTGTAACAAGTTCCACCAAGCGTCAGCTCCAGTATAGCAGCCAGAGACATAAGTACCTAATGCACGTGCTTTTGTTTCTTTTTAGTTGCACGGGTATCAGCGTCGCCGTGCGGCCAGCAGTACCAGTCAGTAAATTGGTACATATGCATTCGATTTCTATGAATGACATATATTATTGATATATTTTGGTATCTTCTTTCCTTCCCCTACCCACGCCACTGCAGGACAATCTCAATATCCTAGGTATAGATGTTCGCTGCAAACTGAATAACTAAAAGTACATCGAGAGTATCATCAAAACAGCCTCGCGGAAACTTGGACTCCTGTCAAAGTGAGACGATTTTTCACGCCGAAACAGCAGTGTGTTCTCTATAAGACACAAATTCGCTCCTGCGTGGAATACTGCTCGTACCACTGGAACGGCTCCGTGAAATACTTACTAGATACTTTTGACAGGTTGCAACGACGCGTGGTCGGCATTATTGGGAATCCTGAGGTCACGATCACCCTCGAGCCCTTGCAGATGCTTCCTTGGCTGTATTTTACGGTCTCTACCATGGTGAGTGTTCTGATGAGATCTTCCAATCAATCCCCCCCTCTCTTTTCCTAAACAGGACAACACGTGCAGGGTTTAGATGTCACCCTCACACTGTGCAGAATATACGAGCAAGAACCAAGCGGTTCGGAGACTCTTTTTTTATGTCGCACCACCAAGACCTGGAATTCATTACCAGCTCACGTATTTCCTTCTTCTTACAGTCCCTTTAGGTAAGCGGGGCCTGAAAAGCATCTGATTAGGCCGCCAAGCTGAGTGTCACCATTGTAACATTTCTTAGTGTCTGTAATGGCGACCCTCTTTACTGAGACTTTACTTTTAGCTTACCATCAGGCAAGGTGAAGTCAAGTAGGCGTGTCTTAGATAAAAAAATTTGAACGCACCTAAAAATAGCAAGTATAAAATTTCACTGTTAATTTAATCTTGTTAAATGAGAGAAAATGAGCGATACCTACTAGTTGCATACTAGCGACGAAGACAGTATTTTATGACCCTTGATGTGAAACAGCAAGTTACTTATGCGGTATTAAGTTTTCATAAAATCTCAAATCAATACAATTATAATTGCTCCTTTAACTTTTAAAATGTTCAGCATTATTTTGATTAATAATAAATATAAACGCAATTTCTATCTATTCCTGTTCATTGTGTTATCTTCTAAGTAATACTTGTGTTCTCGCTGTTGAAGTGAAAAGTAATGTGTGCCACACGAGAGCAAAATATAACAACTATTCGGATTCCGCCCGCTAAAACGTTCTTAACAGAAAAGAGCTATTTTGCTCCCAGTTACAGAGGAACAAAGTTTTCGAATAGAAGGGACGAAAGGGATATTTTTTTACACAAGTGCGCTATTGCGAAAAACCCTCCATAGCAATTCAATCTCGGTTGGATTGTGTTCAGGGGTCAGCAAGTGCATAGCCGGGCAGAGGTGGTGGTTGTCGCTGCACTAGTGGGACCAGTGGGTCTTGGCGTAATCTAGTGGGGATGGCGCGGGGCGACGGGGGCCCTTCCGTTCGGCGCGTCGGCTCTCGCCATGCCTCACATTCATAGATAAAACCAATATCCCGCGCTTTGTCACACTCAATGACCAATCACCTCTTTTATCACGCCTTCTCCCACCCAAACTCATGGCAGCGCAATATAGAGAAATAGGCAACACAGCGGCTCGTCACACTCCCAAAAGCTTGCTGTTTGAGGTGGAGTCCACTAACATCTGTGGGCTCCATGCAAACCTCAACGCCGTCCACCAACACCTAGAGACGGCGAAACCTGCCATGTTTTTTCTAACGGAGACGCAAATACACCGCCCTGACGACACGACCTACTTGCTCTAACCTGGCTATGTTCTTGAGGAAAGTTTTCGTGCAAAAGCCGGGGTGTGCGTGTTTGTTAGGGCGGATGTTTGCTGTCGCCGTTTCCGCTGCCTAAAGGACCCATCCTTCTCCATCCTTTGGGTACACGTAGACCATGGCCCTACGAGTCAGATCTATGTGTGCCTCTACCGTTCCCATACAGGCGATGCTGAGACAACTCGACTCTTTGAATATCTGAGTCAGGCGGCAGATGATGCGCAGGAGCGATTTCCGAATGCCGAAATGGTATTTTTGGGGGATTTTAACGCCCACCACGAGATCTGGTTGGGCTCCTCCAAAACAGACCATGCGGGAAGAGCCGCCCACGCATTTGCTCTGGCGCACGGCCTGACCCAATTGGTGCACGAGGTCACTAGGATACCAAGACGATCGGGCCTAGTACCTTCTCTGCTAGACCTTCTGCTGACGAGTAATCCGGACCGGTACAGTGTGTCGGTGCGAGCCGCTTTAGACAACTCCGACCACTGCCTGGTCTGTTCCACGGTGCCTATTATAGCGCTCCCACGACCCGTGCAGGGGAAGCGGCGTCTCTGGCACTACTCGTCAGCGGACTGGGATGGACTTCGTGACTATTTTGCGTCCATCCCGTGGGTTGAGCGCTGCTTTCAAGGAAAGAACCCATCGGATTGTGCTACTGCTGTCGCCGGTGAGATCGGTCTGGGTATGGAATACTATATCTCATACACCGATATCACCGGTGACCGCGGGGTGCGAGTGCGCGGAAGCTGTTGAACAAAAACAGTCTGCGTACCGCGCTTGGGTAAGGGCGCGCGCCACGCGCCATCGCAATCTGGGCCACTTCAAGGCGGCGTACAACAGAGCCACAAAGGTCTGTAGAAGGGCCTACGTCTGAGCGGATGCCCTGCACATAGCGCGGCTTGGTCAAGAGCTAGTGATGCATCCCACGGGAAGCCGTGGCTACTGGCGACTGGATAAAGCCGTGCAAGCCAACTTCTGTCAGCCTTCACTGCCTCCGCTGCGCAACCCTGATGGATCCCTGGCCCATGAGCCGCAAGAGAAGGCAAATCCGCTGGCTAATCTCTTTGCGGTCAACTCCCAAATCGATGATTGTGGTACGCAGCCACCGACACTACCCGACAGTGACCACGCGATGCCTGACATCCATATCAGGCAACGCGATGTCCGTGCAGTGCTGCAATCACTCGATGTCCGGAAAGCCAGTGGTCCGGATGGTATTCCAGCGGTAGTTTGGCAAAAATGTGCAGCGGAGTTGTCTCCAATGCTTACGCGCCTGTACCGGCTGTCCTACAGTTCGGGTACAGTGCCTTTGCCTTGGAAAGAGGCGAATGTTCAGCCGATTCCCAAGAAGGGGGATCGCTCGGAGCCAGCCAACTATCAACCCATAGCCGTCACCTCAGTGCTGTGCAAAGTGTTCGAGCACATAATTAACAAACAGCTCATGCGGCACCTAGAGGATCACTCCTTAATTAATGACCGGCAATATGGCTTCAGGCCGAAACGGTCAACGGGTGATCTTCTAGCATACGTTACCCATCTTTGGGGTGAGGCTATGGACAAGCACGGCGAGCCTTCGATAGAGTCTGGCACAAATCGCTTCTTTCCAAGCTACTTGCCTTTGGTCTGCCTTCTAGGCTGTGCAACTGGGTTGCTAGCTTCCTGCAGGGGCGCCGTATTCGCGTCCTTTGTGACGGACGAGCTTCGGAGTTTCTGCAGGTAAATGCTGGCGTGCCCCAGGGGTCCGTCTTATCACCCACTCTCTTTCTTCTGCATATCAACGACATGCTGTCTACCGGCAATGTTCATTGTTATGCAGACGATAGCACTTTACATGGGAGTTATCATGGACATCCTGCGGCCAAGCAGTCAGATATTGCAGAGAAAAGGCAGCCTCTTGTCACTGAGCTTGACGGGATCCTGAATCACATTTCTCAATGGGGCTCTGAGAACCGGGTTGAGTTCAATGCCAAGAAGACGCAGGCATGTGCGTTTACAGCAAAAGTATCTTCTTTCCTTCCCCTCCCCACTCTTCAGAGCACGCCACTGCCACTACAGGACAATCTCAATATCCTAGGTATGGATGTTCGCTGCAACCTGAATAACAAAAATTACATCGAAAGTATCATGCCAAGAAGAAGCCTCACGAAAACTCGGAGTCCTGAACAGAGTGAGACGGTTTTTCACGCCGGAGCAGCGGTGTCTTCTATACAAGACACAAATTCGCTCCTGTGTGGAATACTGCTCGCATCTCTGGGATGGTTCAGCAAAGTACTTACTAGATGCTCTCGACAGGTTGCAGCGACTGGCGGTCCGCATCATTGGGAATCCCGAGGTCACGAACACCCTTTTCTTTTTTTTTTTTACGTGCGCAAAATTCTCACGGATACCTCCCCACCGGAGCCGGTGGAGGAGGTTATGTCGGACTCGAACCGACTAAAACGCACGCCGCCTGTGGGTCGTTTTGGCTGCCGAAGGTGAGGTTGACAGGCATATCTCTCGCACCCCGGCCGACCCAGGGCCATCTCTCACGATCTGGCCCTCTTCTCGGGTGTGGGGACTACAGAGTCCCCAACTCAACCCCGGAAACGGGGAGGCGCGCCAGGCGCGCCACCGCCGCGGCCTGCTTCTGCCAGTGTGACAGGCGGCTCCACCTGTCACCCCCAGGCCAGCGCTCATGGGGGACGGAGGTCGTTCAACGACCTCCGACGCCCGAGTTGCCTTCGTACGCGGGCAGCTTGGCTTGCGATCCTTCGTCGCTCCCGCTGCCGCTCCCGCCCCGCCTCCTCCTTCACGAGCATTACTTACTCGCAGAAGGAGGCGCCGGCCGCCCACGCATCCGCGCAGCGAACCATCGCCGCGAGCAAGGTGGAGAGCGTGAGACCTCTCACGCCCAGGGCCGCCACAAGCTCCCGCCTCGGCGGTCACGAACACCCTAGAACCTTTACAGATGCGTAGAGATGTTGCGTCCATGGCTGTATTTTACCGTCTGTACCATGGGGAGTGTTGTGATGAGCTCTTCCAATTAGTCCCACCCTCCCCTTTCCTACACAGGACAACACGTGCAGGTCTTAGATGTCATCCGCACACGGTGCAAAACATCCGATCAAGAACCAAGCGGTTCGGAGACTCTTTCCTCTGTCGCACCATTAAGGCCTGGAATTCATTACCAGCTCACGTGTTTCCTTCTTCCTATAGTCCCGGGTCCTTTAAGCGGGGCGTGAAAAAGCATATGATGAGGCCGTCAAGCTGAGTGTCACCATTGTCACACGGTATGTGTAAGTAATGGTGACCATCTTTTCTGGGACTTTGCCTTCAGCTTACCATCAGGCAATGCGAAGTCCAATTGACGTGTCCTATATGTAAAAAAAAAAAAAACAAGTGCTATATCATCATCCGTCTCAGCGTTAGCCGATCCGAACGCACGGAGCGCGCGGTTCGTTTGCCGGCTTTTACTCCTCCCCATGCCATCACACGATCTTGGGCTTTCTTTGCATATAGACTATTGGAAGTCTCTCTTATTCTGAGCATCACTTTCCGTTGCGTTCAAAGTTTGCACCTTAGAGCTGGTTTTGGGTTAAGAGCGGACCTCTTTGACTTTTCGCTCTTACCTTTGATCTTTTAGGAGAGTACTCTCGAGGGTAAAGCCTGCGACGATAAGGAGGCACACTACTATTTATAATTTGCCTAAGACGGCACGGAAACAACCACAGATGGCGTGGAATTATGTTTCATAGAATATGTCGCCAGCAACAGTTCATCAGTTGTAGGTAAGTGTAGCTGTAATAATAGTATCCTGTTCGTATAAGGTTTGTAATGAAACATGATTGTATAGTCATTTATTTATTTTAATTAAATACATTATCATAAAATTCATTACGATTATTAGTAAATTGCAAATAATAAGAATCTGTTCATGTTATCATGGTGTGTACAAGCTTATTAGAACAATATTTTGATCATTAAATAATATATTCCATCGCCTTCAAATTAGAAACGTGCAGTGGTGCGTTGTGGCGCGCAGTCGCACTGACACTTTCGTACTTAGTAGGGGAGCTGACGATGCTAATTGAGATTTACTCGAGTATCATGTAGACCTATTGCGGTGCGAAGCTTTAAGGTGAAGAAAAAAATTATATTTCCATTTCATGTGGGCAGTGGCTAAAGTTTTTCAAAAATGTAAAGAAATCCAGATTGCATGGACATGTAATCCCGAAATGCCTTACAGGTCTCCCCTACCATACGAAAGTGACGGTGAACGGCGCTTCTTGAAATTATATGAAAATTAGTAGTGGTGTGGCCCTTCTATAAGCTTCTAATTTGAAGGCGGTCTAAAATTCAAATTTCCAGCTCAGACTGATTGTAGCACCTAACACAAACAAATACTCCATAACAGCAAAATAGATTAAAAAAATTAATATTGTCAACATTATTACAAAAAGGCAAACATATCACAAACGATCATCAAAGAAAACATTAATTATGCGGCGTACAAATACAAACTAACTTAATTGAAACGTCGCAGTAGCATGCGAGCTAGTGCCGCCATTGCGACCTGCAGGTCTACAAAGGCCACATTGAGCGATTCTGTTAATACAAGTAACTTTATGAATATCCAGTAGACCTCAAAAGATTCCTATAAACTCGTAAAATGATCACTCAGTAAAATTACAACAATTCATTTACTAAGCAGCTTAGAAGCTTAGAATATTAGAATATTAATATACTACTATTACTAATATACTAATATATTAATATACTAATTAATATTCTATTATTCTAAGCTTCTAAGCTGCTAAATATTATAAATAAGCTGGATAATTCCAATAAAGTGGTTTTTTTAGACCTGCTGGACTAGCCTACTTCTGTACCACAGCACTGAACACCCTTCTCGAGTCTCTACGAACAATGCACTGCGTCAATTTCGTCACCTGAGAGAGTTTCCTGCGACATAACTGGTCGCAAAAACTCGATAGACGCGAGTGTTCAGTGCTGAGCTAACATTAAGTATTATGTGAAACACTTAGGAACTTGACATGTCACAATGGCGACGCTAGCAAACAACATTTATAAACAAATATTTGGTTCATTGTGAAGTGGCCACGCCGGCTGTGCAGCGAGCGCACTCGTAGGATTCTACAACGAAGGTCACAGCATCATATAACCATTCCTTTATCTCCCCCACGGAAGCCATCGGGGAGAGTTGTTACACTGAGACCTGTTTTACCCTACGTTGCTCGTGTCAACTTGTAAAAACAGCGTTCAGTATTTGATTTGTTGGCAAACATAAGATAACCCGTCGGGTGAGAACGCACGTCCGAGTGGCCAGCATTATCTTTTAGTATTCTACTTATGAGATCAGTAATGTTGAAAACTTAGTAAGTTAAACGATTAGTATACTGACATTTAATTACAGTTGTAAGTGTGACACCTAGCTAATACCGCCTCGCCGCCGCAGTTCGGTCACTAGTCGACGTGATATGCAACTAATCCTAATTACGGTCTAAACAGCAAAGTAGTGTTACAATAAGCTCTTCATACATGTGGGTACAATTGACCTGAATGTATAACAATGTGTCGGCTTAGCCCCACCCTGTTTGATTATTAAATTCGTTACCCTACGCTACTCTACTCTGATTACATATTCTTAACATTACGCAAATTAAGCATGCCATTTCCATTGACAGTTAAGTTACATTGCGCGGTCGCTTGTAGTTTGTCAAATGCGCAATGTACCTCGTCTGGTCCCTGTGCTTCAATCTTACCGATTATAAACAGATGCTTGGGATTAATATACTATGAAGCGATTGAAAAAATACGTTATAGACATCGAAACTAGAATCAAAACGGCTTAATACAGAAGGTAACTTAATATCTTCCACTAGCCAGACTTTGGATAGAGAGATACATCATTATATAATATAAAAAAGCTGAATAAAGAATAGCAACATTACGCTTTTCTATTTATAAGACAAGTGATACCACGGAATATAAAATCAATAGGAAGTAGGCCTTAAACCACGTTAACTAGTATGAAAACTTGTGTCACTACACTCTTATTATAACTAATCATACAAGACAGTAAAGTAATTGTTCATAATTTAAATAAAATAACAATCTTCAAAGTAATTATCAGATGGCTTACTATGAAGTGGTGAAGCGCTCGTATTCCATCGAGAAAGAGGGATGGCGCCATATTGCTCATCCCTCTTTCCCGTCACGGGCGCTTTAACACGTCCTTGTAAGCCCTCTTTCAGAAGACAGCCAATCACGTTGTGAGGCAAGTAAAAAAATTGGTAAATAAACGATAGATGCGAGGCTCGCCCCCTCGGTTCTATATTCCGTGTGTGATACAGATCTATATATATATATATATATTATATGCTAGTGCGTGGAGTTGTGAGTAATGAAGTAGTTATATCGAGTGCAATGTGCGGCGGCGTGGCGCTCCCGCCGCTCACCCGTACTCCTGCCGTTGGAGCGCCACCGACACTTTGTACAGGCTCTCCATCATGAAGGATAGGTTCTGCGACAGCTCGTGCACTGGCCGAGTGATAGCTACCATGTCTGGGAAGGAACAAAAACAACATATATTGTCAGGATCATCTAGACCCGAAGCGACGACAGTGACAGTGTCGTCTATATCCATTTCTCATTACAATGTATATATATATTTTATTTACAATAGCAAAAAATTAGACCCAGACTTCTGATATGAGGGACTCGTGATTAAGTGGTAACTGTAGGTTAGCATGTTGCAAGGTTGAGCAATACTAGCCAGGTTGGTTAGGATCGGTGACCAGTATTAACACAATGGGGCCCCGGTTGCCATTCAGGAGATCTGTGGTGCATTCTTTATAACTGCATATATTACAGGACTCGGTAACATTTTCACTTGAATGATTGGAGAACATACCTGGCTGTCCTTGGGCCAGTCCCTTGCAGTAAACGTGAAGTAGGCTCGTGACGTCATCTTCGGGTAGTTCACCGCGCTCCAGGATGCGCTCGGCGTTGCGTTCGCGCACCAGCGCTAGAGCCGCACTCCATCTGAAATATGGAGTGCTTGCAAATAAATGTGCACTGAGCAGAAATCGAACCTATGACTTTTAGTACTTCTGCTTTTTCACGATACTAAAATTTTTCATAATTTTTAAATGACCATAAGCAATTTGTACTGGCACTTTCTAGAATGACAGAATTTCAGATTTGAATTTAACTATGCAATAAATCAATAGCACGTTGAATAGTAGTCTAGTAGTAAGTGAAGAAGGTAGGTAGGTAGTAGGTAGGTGAATAGTAGTAGAATAGTTCTAGTCAGCCAGCAGGTAAGTATGAGAGTAACTCACTTCTGCCTCTGCAGCAGCTGCAGGAGCCGGGCGTCGTCGTGCGGCGCGGGCGAGTGCTCTGCCCAGGGGTCGCTGCTGCTGGCCGCCAGGTGGTTCCGCACGGCGCAGACCGCGCCGCTCACCTCTGTGCCCTGTTGCCAACACAACGTTCTATACACCATTGTCCGTTTCGATGAGTGATCATCCTCTTCCAAGCGTTGCTCCCGGCCGGTTCGTCCTACAGTCTACGGTTCACTAACTTATTTTGATTGAACTCAAATTGCTTTTAGGGAGCAACTGCCGTCTGATCTCCCAACCCTGTCTATCCCAGTTTTTCCTCAGCAGAAGTAGTCATAGATTGCCGGATTGCATCTGTGGTTGGTTTAGGGCCCAAAGGTCTTGGTTGGACCCCTTAACCCTCGTGAGAATTTGTAACTGATTTTTTTTGATCTTACAAAGTTTTCGTTAATTATAACCTTGCTGTGTTGAGTGCCGGTAGTAGAAGGATCCACTCCATCTCTTCCAGTGGCTGTTGTCGAAGGCGATTAAAGTATAAGGCTGTTCTTCATCCGACAGTGAGCGCGCTTGACGAGATCGCCCTCTATGGCATGGGACCGAATATCATAATTGGCGAAATATGGGTTTTAATACACGTCTGCCTACCCCATTAGGGATTTACAGGTATCAATATTACGTATGTACATAAAGACCTTTACCTAATAATCTCGAAGGGTCGACCTGATTGATATACAGTGATTCGAACACAAAGAGCTTTAGATCGTAATTGTATTCGACGGAAACAGGATGCGTCTCTACAACACACGGGTATTACCTATAATTACATTACTCTGCTGGCGCTACCGGTGGTCCGGGGGGAATCGGTGCGACAGGTCCACCTACCTGCCACCCTCCGCATGCGAGACTCGCGAATTCGCAAAACCCCTAGTGCAATAATTAGTTTTGTGAAGGAATAATTTTCTAGAATATTTATTATGCGCCATCCAAGCCCAAGCTTAGCATGGTTTGTGATATATTAATTAATATACTCTTTTTGTAAATACACATGTATCTATAGAAATGAACGTTAAGCACAATTCTTTAGAACGCATTCATCGAGATGAATGCTGTCTTTTGGCCGGTTCGTAATTGGGTATTTTTCTGTAGTTAAAATAAATTATTTAACTTAGCTCATTAAATTAAGAATTATATCCTTTTCATTTCTTTTTAATCATCCACCCAACCTATAAAAGTAAATGATTTGCCTATTGAATATTATGACGTCACATTAAATTAAATCAACCTAGTATCCCTATAATTCACCGTTTTGACGTTTAGTAAAAAGTTACTAATTTGACTACGCAGTCAATTACTTAATTGTGAGGAAAATTTGGAAAATCCACTCCAATCCATACACATTTAATCGGACTTACAGCACCTACCGATGCAACCAGACATTATATGTACAAACTAATATTTAACACTGAACGGAAAAGAACCCGCTACCCGTGAGAAGTACTCGAACGCTCCCCGCGAGCGCTCATCATGAACATCGTTACCGGCCGATGTGTCTATTCTGTGAATATTATATGTGTCTGAAAATGTTCTAGGAAGTCGAGGACTGTTGCCCTTTAGCCGGTGTGAACCCCACTATGCGAATATCGATTCAGTTGCGCGGTGTGCGACCGGAATTCCTCGTGCACTCACTTGCAGGTACGCAGCAGCCGCGCTCGGTACGCTCCACGCAGCATCTTTGTGCCGTCGCAGAGTAACGTCGCAACTGTTCGAAGCTTTACTATCAAAGTTACTCAGCTTACAAACAAGAAAGTATATTATACTCAACGCTTAGCTGGTTCTGGTGAGTTTTTGCAATTATTATTTTAAATGTGACTGCATAAAAGTAGCTGAAACGTCGCCGTCGGGTCAAACGTAAATAATATCAAGCGCGATAGAGTGAGTTAAAAAGTGGTTTTATTTTTTACCTGTTGAGCTCCCGCTCGCGTATACATAGAGTCGCCCAGAGCCGCTCGGGTGTAATTTGATTTCATGTCGTTTAGGGATGAGTTTTATTTTAAAAAGCGTTGAAAATCGTATTAAAGTTCGTGGTGTGCTAGATAGCTTAAAATGTCTGGTCGATTTTCAATCCAAATCCGTACTAAGTATACTTTATTTTAACTTGAATATGAATTTAATATGAGGTCATGAATTACTTCGTACGTAATTTTGCGGACAATGGGAGTCTAGATGATAACTAAGTTACACTGTGACATTATTTTATCTGTTACATTGGAAAGATTAGTTGTAGTTCGGAGTGGGTTTGGGCCCTGAGGCGATTTATCAGTAATGCGTGCTTACGTGCTTAGAATAAGATTTCTTTGATCAGTTTTCAATTTGATTTTTAAATTTTATAACTTCATTCATTATAGGATGATTCGCGTGACAGTTTAAAGCAAAATCCGATGCTTCTATCAAATACAATGTCGAAACTTACATAAATATTATGCATAAATGGATAAAATACTATTAAGTTTTCTAAACATTTCAATTTACGTAAATCCAAATAATTACGCTCATAGAAGGTTATGTCACAAGCGCAAAATTATAGGGATGTAGTCACTTGATTCTCTAATGGAGAATCTAGTATTCAAACTGTTGACACAATCGAGTACCTATTACTTAATAATTATTTTTAAATGTATTTTTAATTATTTTTGACTTTTGACGTCACGGTCTTATGGCACTTTTGACGTTGTCTTTTTCTTAAATAGTCTTTTAACCGGAATATTCACCCATTTACCAGAGTAATACAATGATTTGAAAGATTTTGCTCAAAGATGTTAATCACCAATTTATAAATATTTAAAAAAACATAAGTGGCGTATCGACCTCATGTTTTTTGATAGTACCTACCTCGTTTGAAGCAATGTGCGATCAAGAATTAATTATTAATTTGCAAGATTGCACTAGCAATGATCATTCCGAGTAGGAGGTTAATGATATCATGATACCTATATAGAATAAACACTTACATAAATATTTATGGTTTTATTGTTTTCAAAACGGTATGTAATTAATAATCCATAAATAAATCGATTTAATCAATAATGTTCCATCACTTGTTCTTAATCAGCGACCGCTGTCTCGCGGATCATCCTATAATGAACAGACTATAGTTAAGTCTGCTAGCCGTTTTATTGTTACCTTGTTGTCTAGAGCGGCCATGTACACCGCGACGATCATTTTGTTGTTTGTTTCCAGCAGTAAGAGCAGTTGGAATATCAGCTTGAACAGGCAGCGCCCGCATTCGTCCGTCGAGCGCGCCATCTCCAACGCCTGGAAATGGTTAAACAAATAGTTGTCACTGTGCTCGTCTTGTGGCTGGCGGGGGTCATCCATTATATGTTATTACAGAATGTGTTGGAAGCATTCGACTCGGCTATTAACGTTCTCGGTCAGGGCACCACTACCACGGTGTGCTGCCTGCCGATGCCACACACGGCGATAGCGCTCGTATCGTCGCTGTATTTAATTGGATACTTATTAATGAATTGGACAAACTAGGAGGCTTGGCTGCGTGGTCGCTACCTATACCTAGACGCCATGGCGAGTTACGTTAATATGTGGTTGATTCTAATGTAGTATGTAATATTGTTTATTATGAGATAGGGGAACTGGTTTCTATTTAATCCGAGCGCCAATACCATTCGCATCCAAATTACTTTGGAACACAGGGTCTATTCTCCTGTTCCTCCTTTTATTGGTTTGCTCTGGCTTTTATTGGAGCGCCTACTGTATGTGACCACACGGGAGCCTCCTCCATCCACCAGGAGGTTGCAGGCCTGAAGATGACCTACGACTCACCAGAATGAGCACATGTAGGCCTATCATGAAATATGTGCGTGCGTGTGTGCATGCGTGCGTGTGCGTGTGTGCGTGTGTGCGTGCGTCGGTATACCTCGAGCGCGTGGTCGCGGCGGTCGAAGTACGTCTCGAGGTGCTCGTTGATCTCGAGCGCGGCGTAGCGCACGGCGTCGCGCACGCGCGCGCAGTCGGCGGCCAGCGCGCCCACCCACAGCAGCGGCGGCTCCTCGCCGCTCAGCCGCTCCAGCACCGCGCCCAGCTCCGCGCCGCCCGCGCCCGCGCCGCCCTCCGCGCACAGCGATATCGTCTTCGCTGATACTTCCTGTCAACCGAATATTTACGTTCAACCTTCATTGTAAACCAACGGAAAATTATTGTTCAAGCTGCATTGTAAACGAACGGAATATTATTGTTCAAGCTGCATTGTAAACGAACGGAATATTATTGTTCAAGCTGCATTGTAAACGAACGGAATATTATTGTTCAAGCTGCATTGTAAACGAACGGAATATTATTGTTCAAGCTGCATTGTAAACGAACGGAAAATTATTTTTCATGCTTCATTGTAAACGAACGGAAAATTACTGTTCAAGCTTCATTGTAAACGAACGGAACTTTGTTGTTCAAGCTCCATTGTAAACGAAACGATCATGTTGTGTTACCGGCATACTCCAATCGCGTCACACAATATACTATATTTTCGCATTTTTGGCTTTCTTTTGTGGGTACCACGCGATGTTACGACAGCGAAGAAGTCACCAATCATAGATTATATCGATTCACCGCGCGCGCATCTATAGTCTATTCACGAAGCCGTGAGAAAAATGGTAAACAAAGAAAACAGTGGTTGTCAAACTTTTGTAGTGTTTTCATGTAGTCCTTTTAAAATTTGGCAACATATCGTCAGCATTTACTTAAAATTAAAATAAAACATATGTACTTTACGGCGTATCGCGCCCAAATCCATGTCGTCTAAGCTATGAATCAAAGATTGCCTGTATGTTGGTGGTGGCGGAGATTCGAGACGACCTGTTGTCTTCTTTTCTTGTACAAACCGGTATACAGAGGCTCGTGATATTCCCATAATTTCTGCAGTCTTGTCCATAATATCAGTTTTGTAGGGATACGAATCTTTGGGCCAAGTCTCTTCTACATGTTTGAACACATTAATAACTGTCTCCTTATCCATAGAATGCATTGGAGTACGCTTGGAAGGTTTTTTCTTCGGTGAAGTAAACGTACAAGCACCGCTCGGACCAGGTTCACCCATTTCCACCAAAATTAACGTTCAGAGAAAAGAAACTTAACAATAACTGAATATAAAAACTTAACACAACTATAAAACTTAACAAAAACAATAACTTTAACAACGAATAATAAAGAATTAACGAAAACAATCCGGGAAGAAACTCTCACGTCAACAAGTTGATCACGAGTAAAAAATGGCGGGTGTAACCCGGCTAAATACAGAAACTATTAATTGTACTTTCATTACTTAGTAGATATTACTGTTCACCTTTATTTAGTAGTACTACAAATGCAAAGTTTGATATTCACAACATTTTTAGGTCTTATATAAGGTCAATAATTATGAATATTAAAATTTTACTTAAAAAATATGATAAGTGTTAAGGTGAATATTAATTAAACGAATCAATTAATATTCAGCTTGTATTAAAAAATATCACCTAAAATATGCCAGTTTGTTCATAATTTTATCTAGCTTCTTACTTAGTTAAAATATTTATTAAATTCGTAGTTCAATTATTGATAAAAAACTGACACCTAAAAGAACCTTTTTTATGGTTTGTTTACCTTTTTTCGCACGGCTTCGTGAACGGACTATAGGCCCAGTTTCTCTAGCGAGTTAGATCACGATGTATATCATCAACTATACATAGAATATATTGATGTATGTTGAGTTAGTTATATGGGTACATATAAGTTAATATGTAACGCGTATTTTGACAACGTTTTATGTACATTCATTTTCAAAATAACTTTTTTATTATATTTTTTATATAAAATATTTTTTATAGAAAAAATTATACCCAAATTATAGTCTTTAAAATATTATATTACTTATTATTATATAATATTTTGATCAATTAAATATACCAAAGAATTCAAGTCAAGTGTTGTTGCTAGGCGTATATAAATTTAATGTTCATTATAATGTTCACGCGATCATATTGTAAGTTAATATTTATATATTTTTTATTTCTTGTTTCTTCTTCTACGTATATATATATATATATATTATTTATATTTATTAGTTTTATATAAGCGTATTGTATTTTAATTGCTGTTCATTGAACAATTCATAGCTTTTTTAAGTAAATTACTTGAATTAACTTTATAACTAGGTTATATTTTTGTTAAACACATTTTTGTGAAATATAATATTCCACTTAAATAAATTATAGATTACATAAATGCGATTATAAGCCTTTCCGATGTATAGTGGATTAGGAAGTTTAGAGTAGTGTTAAAGCAGTTTACAGGTGTACACACCTTGCAAGCATCACAAACTTCATCTTTAAAAATATATAATAAATATGTACTATGCATCTATCGTGTGTTTTTCTGATATTATCTACGAGTCAAAGTTAGTATGACCTACTTACGTAACCTAGAGAAATGAAGGAGTCAGTATAATAGCTCAAAAGTTATTCAACTATACTTAGTCACTATAAATTCTGTGAAAATCAATGCAGCCACTAAGAGTTTATTCAGAACAAACAGACAAATAAAAGATTTCACTTGCATCTAACAGCTTGCACTTTGGAGTTCAGACTTCAATCTCCAACTTCTTCTTCCCTAATTGATTGGTTTATCTCAGTTTTTATTGGCGGAACTTTCGTCTTACCCTCCAACCCAAAAGGAAAGCCTACACCACAACCTCATTCGTCAATTAGCAGGCGTCCAATTAGTAGGTAAGGCTGATTTATAGTTCGGAGATACTGTTAAGGCTCAACACTTATGTGGCAAATTATAAAGGAAACATAATGAGGTACCTGATAGAAAAATAAAAATTCGTGAGTTATGTACTGTTTTTGAGTAACATGAATATTCGAGACTATACCGTTATTGTTTAAGGGAAAAATCAATATTCGTGGGTATTCCGTTATTGTTTTAGGGAAAAATCAATATTCGTGGGTATTCCGTTATTGTTTTAGGGAAAAATCAATATTCGTGGGTATTCCGTTATTGCTTTAGGGTAAAATCAATATTCGAGGGTATTCCGATACTGTTTTGGGGATATTCATGTTATATATAAATAAATAAGGAAATATTTTAAAAAGTACCTTGAGTACGGTGTGAAGTCGGTGTACCAGGGCCATCGGCTGCATGAGTGCGGCGTGCCGGAGCAGGGCGGTCACGGACGCGCGCCACGCGTCCCGGAGTATGGGAGCGGCGCCCGGGACGGGCGTGACGTCACCACGGTCACCTGCGCACGGACCGTCGGTCAGCTATCATCGAATGTACAACTAACGGCTCATTTAAACCGCTGAAATATTGCACTTTGGAATCAAGTTCAGATTTGGTAGTACATATAGGACAAAAGCCACTTCTTATGCTAGAAATAGGTACAAGCTCGTTCCGGGAACGATTTCCTGAAAGCACAGAATTCTGATAAATTTAATTTTATGGGTAGTCTTGCCAATTATCATAATGTGTAAGATATTAAACATGGTTATAAATACGTAGGATTAATAAATAATTAAGGAGGGGATGACGGGGTTTCTTATTTATTTCTTCATCCATTTACTTTGTCTAACGAAAACCATAGTGCCTATGAGAAGTTGGAGGAATCAGATTGTTACCTAACTAAAGAGTTGAGTTAGGAGAGAAAGCTCCCTACACGGAAGTAGTTACAAGGAAGGCAACCGGAAAGATCCTTCGTTCAAATTTGGAGGTGGCAGACAAGCACGCGGCCCACCTGTACTTCCCTTTACATACACCTACGTTAAACAGTAGGTGTCCACTAATCGTAATGGTGATATCCGTTCGAATCTGACCTTGCAATATTATTATCAGATCGATAATATAATAAATTAAAAATGATGCTCTGTAAGTCTCACCATCGGGTTCACCGCTCGAAGCACTGGAAAAAGAGTGAGTGCGCGGGCGCAAAGCAAGCTCAGGGGCAGCGCCGGCGTCGCCCTCTCCGCGACTGCCGCTTCCACCGTCGTCCCAACCGCCCTCCTCGTCCGAAGAGTCCTCGTGGCCAATCTACGTGTAAACAAATTATATACCTAATCAATAAATTAAAGGATTAGGTACCTATTTTTTAATAACAAATGGTAAATTGTATGTTAGTAAGTTATGTCTCTCCCTGTGGCGAGGCAAGAATCTTTTCTAGTGTTCGTGACACCTCTGTCCCCTATAGAGAACACTTTAAAGTTTTGCTTGTAAAAAACCAACGTGTGCTGGGTCATCTAGTATTGAATAACATTAACAAAATATGGTTATAACAAAAGTAAGAGGAAGAGGCCATTACAGACACAGCATTTCTAACAAAAAAATGGCGTGAAATACGCGTTATGTGTGAGTAATATAATGTCATTATTTTTATTTAAATTGTCATTGTGTGCATATTATAGGAAGTATGTACAGTCAGCGTCAGATTGATCTTGAAAAACAAAGTAGTGGTAGAGCATTCGACTGCTATACGTGGGGCGCGGGTTTGATTCCCGCTCAGTGCAAATATTTGTATGCATGAATATGTATTTTTGCATTGGTCTGGGTGTTTCTATGTATAATATGTATGTATTTACAAAAAAACAGTTAAGCTATGCTTACCATGGGTCTAGATAGCGTTGTATAGAATGTCGTGGAATATTTATTTATTTATCATTATTATTAAAGTACTCAAAATGATCTTAATACCGTTGGTGTTCCCAATTTCCACTTTCCTATACACACCTTTAGTTCGGGTGATTATACAATTTAAATCAATAAAACAGTTTCAACCTTGGTATTACGATCATTTTGAGACTTTGTAGATAAGACAGATGTGATGCCGACTGTATATTATGTCAACTTGTTCCAAAGTAGTAGCTATTATTTTACGTCGCGTTAAAGTGATACGTTCTGCATCTATACAGTTTATATATAATGTACCTAAACTCGTAACATTATTCAACATCTAACATTGGCATCGTGATCATTTTTAAGATTAGGTCGAGATTGAATATTGAACAGATTTCATAGCGAGAATAGATACTCAGGCATTGAGGTCAGTAACAATATATTATATCAATGACCTCAATGCGTCGATCTGATAACCGGAACAAATTAGGGAAGGGGAGAGAGACGCAGGGTTGACCTAGGTGCACATACGACGTTTATAGTTGCACAGGACCGAGGCCGCGAGCACCGAATCATCGATCAATATGGGGGTCTCTAAAAAAGCTGTTCTAGATTTCACAGCTACAGCGACAGAAACTCATAGTACATGCTGCGAATAATGTCTCATTGGGAAAGTTTATAGAGATGAAATATTTTCAATAGGCTTGATTTTTTAGAAATCTTGTAAACTTGAAAGAACATTCTGTCAGAGTGTTGGAAAAACAGTCGCAAGTAATATAATACATGATAATATATCTTTATTCAGAGCAAGACTTAAGCTAGTTATCATTCTCTATATTGATTTAATTTACTGCAGCGGTTCATATAATTACAATTATACTAATAATTATGCTTGCAATAATGTACTTCTTCGAATAGATAACGTTTTTAGAATTACTACAATTATTAATACCAATATTAATATAAATAATATTTAAAATCAATTTATAAAAAAAAGGTTAAATTGAAAATCAGTGACCCAAACAAAAAAAACCAATTTCAAGTTACCACTGAAGAACGTAATTTCAAATTTTCCCGCTTTCCCGCACCACTGACGTGTGTCGTTTGTTTGTCATTCATTCGGTAAAGGGATTATTCAGTACGGGAACAGCCTCGGATAGGACCTGTGATTATTTAGTGCAGTATTATTGTCGTTCTGCGGCATGCTGTACGGGATTACAAATATTGAGTGAACAAATCAGTAGATGTAATGTCAGATAATAACGTAAGTACATAACCTATTTTATGCACGTTGGGTGTGACGATGGTGGAGGTGAGTCGGTGGAGTTACATTGATTTTTATTGAAATAAGCGGTAACGTTTCGCATGTTTTTAATTGAGATGGTTAAATTTAAAAAGTTTGCGTATAAATACAAAAAGAAATAATATTTGTATACAAAAAAAAAATATTGGTCATAAATCAAACGAAAGCTAAAGTTTAAGTAATTGTGCCCGAGAATATGGTCGAGTGGATCGATTTGAGATTAGTTTTTAATTAAATCGGTCAAGATAGAAAAAATGAATCGGTTCAGGCGAGATTCGGACCAGCGATCCCGTATCCTACCCAGCCGATTAATTTCTTCTATCTTAATAGATTTTAGTAGTTAGCATACTAAATGCTTTAAAATTTCATTCAATTGTGTCGGTGGAGTAATCAAAAAGCAATGTTTAAAAATGATTGTAAAATCATTAATTCTTTCTGATAGTTCATACGAGTATCGGTAGACGACTCCCACCATCGTTGCAAGACAGATATATGTAGGAAAAATTTGGGTGGCTTCAAGCGAGGTTCGATGGCTCAATGGTCAAAGCGTTCCCCCTATAAGGGAAAGATTGCAAGTCCGAACCCCGCCTGAACCGTTTAAATTTTTTCTATCTTAATCTTAATAGTTAACATACCTACTAAATACATTAAAATTTAATTCAATAGTTTGTATTTAATTTTCATCTCTTCTTCTAGTTTTATGACCAATGTGTGTGTGTGTGTGTATGTGTATATATATATTACCGGCTTCCCAGTGGGGTGCGCGTCGGGCGGGCGTAGCAGTGGCGGGGGCGGGCTGCGCTCAATGGCGGCGCGTTCGTCGCGCTCCTCACTCGGCAGGCGCCGCCGCACGCCCCAGTTGAAGTTGTCCGAGCTCTCGCCCTGTGGAACACATGATACGATTCACTTACTGCATTCAAAATGTTTGTAATTCAGATCACTTTTATCTTGTTTCACTACTTTACAGTTACATTCCATTATATTTCAATACAATGTAATATTATAAAATATAGATCGGAAAAAGTCAACGGTTTTGTTGACTCGCTTCGAACTAAATTTATAAAAAATGGTTGGCATAGTTATTGATTCAAAGTTTTAATCATAAACGTTAACAATTTTCAAGGAATAAATAGAATATATTTCATGACACACATAACAATTATATAGAAAATTAAGCGTACAGTAGGCGAGGCGCAAACGAAAATAAATAACACATCAAATTATAAACATCCTTGGGTACACGTAATTATTATACTAGGTTGGGTTCCATCACTTTAAACAGGATTAGGAATATTATTATAGGGTTGTTCGTTCCAATGGAAAATATTTCTGCCTCATTGGCGTGGGATCTATGTAGTTACAGCCACCTTATAGGGAATGAGCCTATTGTCTTTGCTGAAGTATAATTATTCCTGTGAGTTGTCAAGAAAACTCATTTTAAGGTGAATAACGTAAATAAGTTTACCTCAATACTTTCGCTCTCGTACTCCAAGAAGTCAAAGTCTTTGAACACCCCAAAGTGGTCAGTGGGCGGAGCACCTCCGGAAGGTTCGTTGCCGGGAGTGCCCGAAACCTCTTCCAAAGAAGAGGCCATTGACGATTCGCGCTCAAGTAGTTCTGAGCTCTGACTGAAGATCACCTGTAATGTACAAAAGTTAGAAAACAGCAAATACCAGCGAACCGAACTCTCTTAAGATGTATTTTTCTCGAACTGTACATAACGTATTTTATTAGAGCCTAAGAGTACAGATGAAAGTAAACGCTAAAGAGTGTCATCTCTAACAGCGCTCTTGTATGATACATAGCGGTTATGTATTACAAATGATTTTATATTTAAGTGTCGACATTAACTATCACTTGAGTGGTTTTCACTAGTGTTAGGTAGTTAAAGCAATATAAACTAAATTTCTATGTTCATTCAATGAACTTCAATGGTAAAATGTGATATCTAAGGTCAATTGAACGGATTTTCAGTGATAAAATCTAGCCTTAAAAACAAATTAATTACAAATAAATAAAAGTGTAACTTTTGAATTATAATACCGTACTAAACTGTGAGAATAAATTAGTGTACTTTTAACTTTCGTGACTTGTGCCACAGGTGACATGTTACATTTAATACTTAGTCGTGAAATAAGTGCTTTCATATGTATAATATATGTACTTAATAATGTAAGAGCCTGAATAATATAATTAAACGGTATTTCACATAATAAAAAAGGCTTTCCACTAAACTCGTGTTATATTGTGCTACATTTTGAGTATGAGAAGCAAACCTAAATTAGGTCAGTAAATAATTAGTTCCATTACCTACACTAAATTCATTAAAAAAAAATCTAGAACTCCCCTTATCCCTTATACATTTGTCAAACTAGCGCCAACATGCCAAATATTAAAAGTTCATTGGTTTTCTGTTGTCATTTTCAACTTCAACTTTTATTGGAGTGACTTTTGTGGAAGTCCACCACAACTTCACCAATGTCATATGTCAGAAAGACAAACTGTCAAATGATAAATATAGGGATAACATAACGGCATATTCAATCAATGAGCGTAAAATATTTGACAAACGTAAGAAACAAATCCTTCTTTAACCTATTTAAATTACTTAATTTACTTGTATGTGAGTTATACTGCTAAAATTTTAAATTGCATATCGATCACCATTAATAATAATTATTACGCGACATGTATGTCATTACGTATGAAGAAATATAAAATGACGCAACATGTTTTATATTTACAGAAACTAATAACGGGTTCATTACGCGAAGGCTGCCAGTATGTATTTACGGAAAAGAAATGCTTTAGCAATTCTTCTTTTTATATCACGTTTTATAATAGTTTTCCTGGCAAACAGTTCATGTGTGTGCGTGCGTGTGGTTTCACGGTCATTTTTTTATACTTAAGATTTAGTTACCATTCCAAAGAATTGTGACAGTTGGAATCAGAATTTGTGAGAATCAAATAAGCATGCACATTAAAAAAATAACAAAGTGGCCTTCACACCACACACACACGCACAATGTAATTCATTCTTGCAAGTGAATTCAAATCATATTCTGTCTAATGTTGAAATAAATCAATATTGTTAGTTAATGTAGTTCGGTGACTGATGACTGATTACCGAGCTGATCTGATGAAGTAGCGGGATGATTTGGTGGACTCTTCAACACCTACTAGGTAACCCTTCGTATTGCCGTTCGTCTAGTTTGTTTTGACGTGTCCTACACAATACCTTTGGCAACGAGTGCATTTTTTTAGAATATATTAATATTATATATTGACAATAACTCAAAGGAGGTAAAGTAAAGTTCCATTATTATAAAATATTGTCTGGAACCCGAGTTTCTTGTTGTTGTAATTAACCATTTTTATCTAATTTTCCAAACACCCATTTTTTTTTTAATGAAGTTATTCACATATCTGTATATACTGTGGGAAAAAGGATGTTTGTTTAAGGAAGTGGCCAAATAGAGTGAACATTATATATTATATGATATTAACTTTTCGTGTATTGTCCTGAAAGTATTATCCATGAACAGGTCATTGTTTAAGACAGTTTAAAGTGTTATCAATACAATATTATAAATACGAACATACATCGTATATTAGGACGTGTATCGTATAGTAGACAAGGCAGCGATTTCAGCAAAATAATAAATGTATGTTTGGTGAGAAGCGAAGCAGAGTATATAACATGACCGCAACGATGCAATGGTGATTGTTAGATCGTCTTCGAGGGGTCTCGTTGAAGACGTGTAAGGGTATGATCGACTCGGAGCTGTCGAGAGCGCCTGTAGCGTGTAGTGAGCGCGTGAAAGCATTTGCGACATAATATACAATAGGTATGCGATTACCTTAGAACATAAAGTGGTTATTAAATCGTCCTAAACGCAGCGATGGATAGAAATCATTATAATCATTAGTTGTGTACGCCAAGGTCAGCGGCGGGCGTGCGCTGTCGAGATCACTCATTCAGTTTTAATGACAATTAACCAATTATCAGCATTCTTTAAGTACCAACCACCAATGATAACAGTAGTTACGAGTATATGGTATGGTTCTGCAAGATTTAACTTTGAAGCCACGAGCTTATTGTATAATATACTTACGGAAGGGCTTTTTGGTAGGCCGACTCTTTGTCCGCACGTTGTCAGTAAGTTCACGAGACACTCACGAACTCGACTCTACGAACAAAATAGTTCGAAATTAGAAATTTAGCCATACTCCCTTTTGTGAAGAGTTGATACGAATATACGTATATTAATCAATGAAAATTGATAGGAATATGATACATTTTCTTTGTTCTAATACGATTTTTATATATTTACGCCTGCGAGGGTCAGCATAACCCGGTTAGGCATAGGTGTATTGCTTATGGTCCCAGATTTGGAAAAATATTTTACATACATACATATAATCACGACTTTCTCGCCGGAGGGTTAGGTAGCGGTGAATTAAAACCCATATCTCACAAATCATTAAATTAGGTCCCACGTAATAGAGAGTGAGCCTATTGCCATCTTGTGGGCACTATTGTTGACTCAAGTCATGCATCTGAGGCTGAGTCTGGGCTGTATATATCTGTCTGATGTTAAACAGCCCCTATCTCTTAAAACATTGATTTCACTCCCAATCCGGGGAGCTATTGCCTGCAGCAATTTACCTCGCCACTTATCTTCGTAAGTAGCACCGGCGAGTTTTCACTGCATCAACTATATCGTAAGTCGTAAGTGGCATAAGAAGAGAGGCGTGTTTACTTGCGACATCCAGGGCCTCTTCCAGCCCGAAGCGAGCGCGTCGGCGGGCGACAGAGACAAGGAGCGCCGCGGTGACGTCGCACTTGTCGGCTGTGTGGCGTTGTTGCCCGCCGTTGTCTCTTGCCCCACCACAGTCGACGCCGATCCGGATTGAGATGTCGATGATCCTAAATATTGTAATAAGTTGAAATAATGATTTTACTCAATACTTTAGATCTCAATGATTTAAAGCTTCTCTAAATAATAAAAGTCTATAGTCTCTAAACCTTATTTCATCACCCTAGAATACTTCAAATACTGAACACAAACATTGACAAACATTGACTACGTGGCCGGGGTGCGAGGGATATGCCTGTCAACATCACCTTCGGCAACCAAAAACGACCCACAGGCGGCGTGTGTTTTGGTGGCTTCGAGTACGACATAACCTCTTCCACCGGCTCCGGTAGGGGGGTATCCGTGGGGATATTGCGCACGTAAAAAAAAGGCTTGCAAAATTTGAGTTTTTACTGCAAGACCACATGTAAGAATAATGCTGTTACATTAGTTAATGCGTGAGTGTGCGGCTTATAATCATAACCGAACCTGGACAAAATATGCTTTTAGCGGTAGAACGTTCGACTTCTACGCAGGGGGCGCGGCTTCGATTCCCGCTCAGTGCAAATATTCGTATGCATGAATATGTATATATTTGCATTGGTCTGGGTGTTTTTATGTCTAATAAGTATGCATTTAGAAAAATAAAGTATCTAAGTATGTTTATTCGCATTCTAGATTCCATAACACAAGCTGGTGAAACTATGCTTACAATGGGTCTGTATAGCGTTGTGTAGAATGTTGTAGAATATTTATTTATTATTATTATTGGCAATTTTTTAAACTAGATTCCGAAACAGATAGAAGTAGAAGTGATGGAGCGATTACCATAAGGGTAAGTAGGCCAGGTTCAAATGTATTTATGTTTACATTTGCGACAACGTTTATGAATAAAATTTAATAAAAACCCAATTTAGCACGCTTTTGTTATATTTACATAGTAACTAGACTTTCAACACCTGCAATGAAATAACTAAGTGGCGAGGAATTTCGAATTTCAGGGCCCAAGCCAACTTCACCTGTAACCTACATCTGCTGGTAGACAGTCGAGGCTGTAGTGCAGGCACTTCTCTAGGAGCTGTCAGTCATTTTACAATCCCTAGAGGAAGGCTGAGCAGTTGCTTCAGCAAAAGATATGCCAAATCAAAGTGGAAGCATTGGATGCACCTCAGATTAAAGTTCAGATGATAATGTGATGATTTCTAGACACAAATTAAGTATAGCTGATAATATGGGTTCTAGAATGCAGTGTCTGCTAACTTTAATTAGAAGTAAAAGTTACAAGCCTGTTAAAAATCTTAACATAAAAGTAATAACAATAATAATAAAAACATAACATAACATAAAGTCACGCCTATATCCCCGAAGGCTTAGGCAGAGGTGCTAGCATCCACATTTCGCCAGTTTATGTTTAGGTCCCAATGTAATGTAATAATGGTGGCGAGCCTATTGCCATTAACCGGGCACTTATAAACCTGCTTATACACACATAACTTCGAAAAGCATCTAAAGTCATTGGTGTGTGCCATGGTAAAACCTGGGATCGAACTAGAGACCTCGTCTCAGCAGTCCATTACCCATACCACTACATTAATATATAATATTTTTTTATAATTATAAAAAAATAAAATAAAAAAATAATAAATGAATTATAAATAAATACTTATTGTCGCAAATGTAAACCGCGACAATCATTAATTTTGACATCAATATGTTGATTACTAAACAAGTCTAACACGAAGAGCGAGAGGTACGCTTGTTCGCTATCACTACATCCGCACCTTGTTGCTATGCGCAACTTTCAGCGTTCAATACGCACCGAGGAAGGGAGGGAGGCGAGATTCTGTTCAGATGTCCCGTGTACCTAGATAACTTTAGAGCGTTACCTTTGTCCGGGGTGGCCGTCGAAGCGTTGGAAAGGGAACTGGGGCCGGTGGCAGGTTGACTCCCACTTTTGGGGAGATATTTCCTTCCTATAACGGGGGTTTGGGAAAGATCAAAAGTGAAGTCCATCGTGCGTCCCGGCAGCTCCTGGAAACAATAAGCAATGTGTTACATTCATAGACCTGGGGCGCTATCTTACCATTACTGATTTCAAGGAACAACGTATTAAAAAAGATAAAAAAATTAGGAGCATTGACGGTCAGGTCAGGTTGTTTTTAGAATACCTTTTTGCCGTGAAGTTCTGTGTCGAGGATGGAGGAGGCGTGGTTGTCCCAGTAAGGCGGCACCACGAGCGTAGAACACCGAGTCACCACCAGCTTCAAGATCTTCATAGCTTCCTTGTAGTTGGTACTGTCTAGGACCTGATAACACAGTAAAAAAATATAGTAATACAGTCACCGGCAAAAGAAGCTTAACATTATTCAATTTGCAGATAACTGTAGCTCTAAAAAGTTTTATAAAATCTTTACGGACGGAAGTCGCTATCATAAAATAATAAAATTAAAAAAATGTGGGAAGGAGGTGTAAAAAAGCGACTCGAGATTCCGCTTTAGCTTTCAGGCGTTACTTAAGCTCTAGAGGTAAGCAGAGATATATGTGCACCCACATTTCGATAGTTGATTCTAATATCATCATCCGTACCCGTTTTTTCGTCGCTGAAACTGTGAGCATCTTGTAAACAGAAAAACCCAGTAAATAAGTTGCTTCGAGACGGGGATGATACTTGGAACTCATTCAAATTCAAAATATTTAAATAGGTTATAAGAACACATTTACGCATTATTTTGTTTGAACTGAACGCATCATTCAAATTTATTACATAGGAGGTAGGACACGGCGGTATTTACTACCCTACAGAATACCGCGATTATAATAACTTCGTGTTGTGCTCACTGGAGAATTTGTGCTGTCAGTGGGAAGACTAAAGGCTTGTCCTGCTTTGTCCTCTACACTGACGGCACTGAAACTCTGTGCTTATAGAGTCGGCAGCGCAAGTGTGGCTTCTCTGGTGTTACACACGTCCATAGGCCACGGTAACCACTTTCCATCCATGAGCTTGTCTGCCACCTAAGAGGTATAAAAAAAAACTTTTCTTTTATATTCGGCATCCCCTGCACGGAGTTATGTATATTTGTCACATTATCTCAACTCCTCCGCAATCTTTATGTGCCGCTCCCCCCGTACAAAATACTTTACATTTGTCCTCCCCCCAACCAGAGCGACTTATTGCTGATCATCTTATTCCAGCAGTAGTACAAGCATGGACTTTATTTAAAAAAAAAAAACATTTTTGTTATTCATTTATATCAACCTTATACCATCATTACAGGTTTTTTATTACCTAATGACAAAGTTGCTATTCGAACTCTAAATTAAACAGAAATATACTTTTAAAATGTACATACATCAATTGGATATAAATAATGATCTGTCTTTCAAATATAAGCCTAGAAGAAGTTAACATCCAACCAGTACTATACACGTCGCCATGAGGACGAACGCACAGTACTGACCCGCTGACCTAATTTTCGTAGCTCGCAAATTTCCTTATCGTATAACAACGCCCTCTGTCAGTATCATGCGATAAAATGTTGTATGTTTGACGCCGTCCGTTCACAGAGTTTACAGACAGTCTCTTAATTATCACCAGATGGTGCTTATCATAATTTTATTTTTAGTATTCTAGATTGATAACTTTTTTACAATGAAGTTATGTTCTTTGAAACCGGTAATGTTGCATAGAAACTGGTCGACACGTACACAAATTCCATGCGGGCGGAGCCGCGGGCAACAGCTAGTTAAATGTATTTTTAAGAAAAAGAAAGACATGTTTAATTGACTAACTTCCTAGTGGTTCAGTTCCAGTTTTTTGTCTTTAAAATGAGTTTCCAAACAGAGACATATTAATAAACTGAGTTCTTAAATAAAACATATTAAACATACATACATATAATCACGCCTTTACCACCGGAGGGTTTTATGCAGAGGTGAATCAAAACCCACATTTCACCAATCATTTAATTCGATCCCACATAATAGGGGGTGAGCCCATTGCCGTCTTCCGGGCACTATTGTTAACTCAAGCCATGCATCTGAGACTGAGTATGGGGTGTATGTATCCATCTGATGTTAAACAGCCCTATGCCTTAGTCGCCATGTACGACATACAGATTTTTATATCCCAGGAGGCGCAGGAACCGAATACAAGATTACATTCTTAGTGAACACGGTTAGTGTATATTTAGATTTTTTTTTCCTTTGACGTTTTATAACTATGTTTTGGCTAGTTAGGTACTTATACGATTTTTAAGCTTACGTAATGTAACTCACTGAAGCTCATTCCCTATTACATGAATCCCATGTTCCCAATTACCGAGAATATACCAATGTGTGTTAGTTAAAGGTTATACTCATGTTTTTACGTAAGGACTGTGTCCAGAGACGTGTTTACTCGTACTTGTAAACTCTCTGCCTGCACCCGGATAGCGGCATAAAGTCACACAACGCAGTATGATACGTAAGGCAGGTAAGGAGGTGGGTATCACTCACCGTGACGTCAATAAACTTGGCGACCGCGCGTAGCAGGTCAGCTATGACGGGCTGTGCCGCTGGGGTGTTCAAATCCACGTAGTACAACATGCAGTGAAGTATCGATAGGACTGGCAGTTGGAGGTTCGCTGATCCCTGTGTACAAAACAGATTTATTATCAAAATGTAGAGAGAGAAGGAGTGGGAGAGAGAGTGAGAGACAGAGAGAAAGAGATAGAAAATATCTTACTATTATCGTCAGTAGTAACAGTAGTTAATCGACAGTGACAAACATCCATACAGACATTTTATAATATTAGTAGAATTACCTTTTCTAAGACCTCGACAAGAAAGGCCAGCATCTGTTGAGAGAGATGCGAGTAGGTATCCCATAGATACTTGACGACACACTTGGTCCACTGGAAGCTCTCCTTGCTGAATGTTCGGCGAGAGTACAGCGTCATCACCGTGCCCAGGTTCTCCAGTTTCTTGCTCTTCTCGGCTGTGAACTGATTAGAAAAGTTCTTATGAAATCGTTGAAGGCAGAATAGAGGCTCCACCCCACCAAGATTTTGGGGACCCAAGTCGACCTCACCTGCAAGTTGTTACCCTTGATGATTGATGGGCGAAGTTCTGGTGAAGGGTTTCTGCTTAGTTATGTGTTAGATGGCAGTTCTTCAGTAAAACCCAAGAATTACCCCATCTACAAAAGGGCTAGCTAAGCTGATCCCGAACACTAAAGTTGTAATCGTGGTTCGCGTACAAATGAGATCTTTTTTAAATATCTGTCAATTACATATATATTACCTGTGCAATATGACAAGCGGCGCGTACGCACAGCTCGTTGGCATCTTCGTAATGTAACAGCATGTACGGTAGCAGAGCTACGACTGTCATGGGGAAGGCGACGGACTGCGTGGGATCTATCACAGGCAACTCCAGCAGTGGGATCATGTCCACTAGCACGCCCACTACGGGCTCGTACGTGTTCGGATGTGTGCAGCCCTGCAACCAAATATTATAAAGTTAAGTAAACTATCATTGGCAGCCTTCCATTTCTATAACATCCGCTTAATGGCAAGCGGTTAGCGGAGCTTATAGAGGTGTGCAACACCCGTGGCGTCCGAATTGCCGACCTTATTAAACCATGCTAATACCCTTCTTGAAGAATTCTACATAGCATGGCTTGAAAAAAATAGCATAGCATGGGGGATCATTCCACAGGCTGAGCGTGTCATTTATTTTAATTGTTTGAACATTTTAGGAAAATCGTCGTTCCTAGTCCAAAGGCTGGCCATCGCCATACAACGTGGCAGCGCAGCAAGCGTTATGGGCACTTTTGCACCGGGAGCGGATTTGCAGCGGGTTATTTGATTAGAACATGGACTAAGCATTGCTTATTTTTCAATTTTGACATGTTATATTAATTTAGATAATTCCCTATTTGACTATAGATTTTAGGAAAACTTACAGCTAAAAAATAAAATTAGGTGAATTTAAATAACATAATGAAGGCCATTTACAAGTTTTCACCGATAACAAGTCTTTTGATTATATATGTAAGTATGTAAGATATTATTAAATTATATATAATAAATTTATTTACGTTATATTTACGCTTATGATTACACTAATAACTACCCATGGGTTATTATTGTTAAGACAATTAAAACATTTCCATCCAAAGGTGGCCTGGAAGAGATCGCTTGTAGCGATAAGGCCGCCATTTGTACATTTTTCATAATGTTGTCCGTACATGTACTGTAATGTGTTGGTGTACAATAAAGATTATCTTATCTTTAAATGAAAGATTATACGGCAACGCAATTTTCCATCTAGATAAAGTAATTAGTTATAGTAAGTATTATACTGTTACGACAGACGCCGATATCTCGAAAACTAATAATCGAATCTTCAAGAAATAAAAACGCATTGTTAGTAACGAGTTACTCTACCGATTGGCATAGAAAAATATAGAATCATCAACAAAAAGTCACAACCTACCTACGAGTACCTACACTCTCAAATATAAACAAACAATAGGTAAATATCGCGAATGAACTCGAAAGTTAAGCGCCGGGGGAACATCAAAGGGAAGTAGGTACTTATCGCTCGCGAACTTTCTGGATGATTCGACACTCCTAATTGAGAGGTATAAAAACACGCTCGCGTAGCTACACGATTCATTCTGTCTTTGAGATCGACAACGAACACAGCGAACTTAAGTGACCGAAGAAGATTCTACCTGCGATCTGAGCAACGACTGTGGACTACTGTGAACTACTGAGCGACTGGAACTGTTGAAGAGTGCTGTGTGTACTAGTGATTAAATTGTCTAGTTTGTGGTGAGCTAATAAATCTCTTCGTTGAGTAAACGGCATTTAATTATACCCCGTGCACGTAACAATACAATAGTTACCTTTAACAGCAAGGCGTGTAAGGAGGGCGAGGTGTGCGCTTGCGTACGGTCGAGGCGCTCCCTCGCGTCGGGCCGGTCGAGCGGCAGGCGCGACATGACTCGCGCGAGCAGCCGCACGCCGAGCAGGAACTCGTGCTCGTAGTCCGACTCGAGCAGAGACGCGCCCACCCAGAATAGCGTGGCCAGTATAGTCAGCTTGTCGTCCTGCAACGCACAGACGCGGTCAGAAGTCAGTCAAACAATGTACACCACCATTCATCCACTACACATCCATTCATTTCGGAGAGTTACTAACTATTGGCTAGGTGAAGGCATATTTGAGCTATGTTAAGCAATACCCTGTCAACCCCACAAACTGTAACTTTGAGAAATAATAAGTTGAAGATGATTTATAGTTATAAAATTATTGATAGTTAATTTGCCTAGTTTTCAAAATGAATTAGAATTGTTACATGACCTACTATTACTATAACTGCATTAAATAATATTATAATTTAAGAGAAATTAGAAATCCATTTGAAATTATATAAATTGTTTATTGTAAAATAATTATAACCGCTTTCTGCATATTGCAAAAACCTTGTAAGTTCAAATCACTTATTGCCAAAATCATTCAACAGATTTGTTTAATGCAACAATCTTTCATTTAATATGACAGCTTGTTGCAAATTGAAAAATAACACAAAATAGTTTTATCCAAATAAAAAAATGGCCAATTATCGACATTTATCATGGATAGAAAAAGCTATAGAATAAAATTTACAAAATAAACGAATAACGAAACAAAAAATCAGGCTGCTTCATCTTCAAAAAGGTTTTCGATATCTTCAATATGATAACCTTCCACGTCTTCTTCAACAGTAGTACTTTGAGCAGTCTTAAGGAAATCGTAAAATGGTTTTGCATCCGTAGGTATAAGTTTCATCAACTCCTTTAGATCTTTTATCTTTTCTTTACTCAAAGCCTTTCCATGTGGCCAACATTCAGGCAAATTTATATTTTTGAAGGAAGGTTTACGACCTTTCCCGGCTTTTTCAATATTTACTACTTGAGCGTCTTCTTGATCAATATTATTTTATTTTTTAATATAAAAGGACAGTCCTTTTCCATCACAATTTCGTGCACATTAAGCCAATTTACTTTGATCTTCGCATTGTCAACTTTTCGATTGGTTATAGCTTTCTCTAATGGCTGTACAGACATCATATCCGAAAATAACATCCGTAAAACTTCAAATTTCCTGTGCTTCTTCGATTTTGTAATACTTTCTGCATAGTCGTCTAGTGTGTAGAGTCTTTGTTGCATTTTTAATTGAGTTTCTATAACACCAAAATTGGCATCATTGGGTAAAAAACTGTGTCCTGATAGAAGAAATCTAAGTGTAATCGTCTTAAGTGAAGTGTGATGTTGCATTGTGTGAATCAACATGAGTACTAACTTTATACTGCGGTTTTGACCTCCACAGGAATCGGACCATAAGATCAAATCTGTTATAGGAAATTGTATGTTGTTCAAAATGTATTTACGCAAACACGAACCAACTTCTTGCGTACCTTTTCCAGCTTAATTTTCGAGCCATAAGTTAAAAAGAGATCGTTTGCTACTACCGATGTAAATTCCAAGATTATATAAATTTAACTGTCGTTTATAATATGCTATATTAGACGGGATTTTTGGAAGTGGGTGTGTCTTTTGCATATCAAAAGTAAGAGTTTCTATAGAATCACACTCCGAAGCTAATTTTAAATCTGAATTCATTTTATCTCTAAGTGCTGATGCTTTATTCAAATGTTCATTACGCATTTTTTTGGATTCTTCTGCATGTGCACCTGACAGAGATTTTATAGTGGCGGCAAAAGCGTCACAAGTTTTACAAGTGTCACTCTTGGGAGGCTTAAATTTTAGGTTAAATTTTTCATAAAATATTTTTTTATAAGTTGCAAGGCTTGGTAAATTTTCCTCAAATGAGTACTTAGATTTAAATAATTCATACATTTTGAAAAGATTAAGATCTGTATTCAAATATCGACTGCTGTTCTTTTCTCTGCAGTAGTGGCTTATATACTTAGGAAATGAATTAATATGATCAACGATTCTGTTTATAGTGTCTTCATTAGTCCTATTATTTCCACCACTAGCTATTCCTCTATTGTCTTTGAAATCTGATGACTTATTTCTTTTTTGAATGGCTAAATCGATTCTACTTTGGCAGATACCTAATGTTTTTAAGAAAGTTTTCTTACAGATTTCCGTATCATAGAGGAAGTATTTTCTAGAAAAGACTCTTTTAGAATTTGAAGAACTATAACATCTAGCTTTGTTAATTTGTTTGACTTTGTCGCAAATATAGGCACACCGACCTTCATATGACCCAAGGGACCAGAATTGGTTGAAAATTCGGTTCCTATCATCACATGAAATAATTTCTGTACATTTCTTTTTACATCCACAATGGAACGGCTGGTCAAATATTTTTGGTGGGACTTCTTTTCCTTTAGCATTTACATACTTTTCGTTTAAGTTGGCTCTTCGTTTTCGGTCTTTCCTAGATTGGTCTTCAATTTTTCGTTTCCTGCCGCGTTTAGGTCTTCCAGTTTTGTTAATTTCTGACCTATCTTCTGACAACGGAATACCGCTATCTGTTTCTTGTTCTTTTATAGTATTTGAAATATTTTCCTGACTTTCTGTACTTTCATTGTTTGGAGTTGGATCTGATAAAATAACACAGGCGTTGTCTATGTTGGTGTTATTAGTAATGGTAACATAATTATTATTATTCATTGAACAGGATTGACTTTCAGCAACAATATGGGTTGGTGTATTATCGAAATCCGCAGTAGGGCCTTCGTTTATTTCATTATTATTTTCAGTTTCAATTTCAGCTATCATGTCGTTTCCCTCAATATCATAATCCAAAATTGTACAGTCCAAGCTTTTCTGAACAATATCTAAATCTTCAAGATGTATTAGACTAGGACTTCCAAGAGAATGTTCTGTATTGGTATTGATAGCACTTGATTCATGAATAAACACAGTATTTTGGACCTGCAGAAGAGGACTTTTTTTTAAACGACCTAAGGTAGTTATTTCACAATCGTCTTTTTCTCAAAGCGTAAAATTTTCTTCGTCTGATTCAAAGTTTTCAGCAGATGTATGGTTACTACAAGCCATTGCAACTAACTTTTGGGCCCTGGAATTCATGGTTAGTACCTGAAATGAGATTATAAAATTATTATGAATTTATCAAATCGCTATTTGCAATAACCAATCAAGATTTCCATATAATGTTTTTCTCGGATTCTCATTACCTATTGATATTTAATAGAATAATAAACCTATTAAATCGTTCTTCTAAAGAATCACTTCACTTGTATTTAATAGTTAAAGGCTAAATTTATCAAAAATTAAAAACATAAATTCTTCATACTCATAATATTTGTTTTGCAATAGCCAGTTAATGTGAACTAATATTTGTTTTGCAACTTAATGTGAACTAAAAATTCGAGTTTATTAGTATTCTAAGGGTAATATTAGTTCAAATTATTTTTTAAATTCATTAAGCAGAGTAAAAACTACGATATCTACTTATAGATAATTTCATTTTCTATTTAATTGAAACATAAAAAATTAAAAGAAATAATTACCTCGAAATCCGTTCCAGCACGTAGTGGATTAAAAAACCTTTAAAATATTTGAAATTAAATACTCATGATAGTATTACGATGAAAACTTCGATTACACGTATAATGTCTTTGAGTGAAACACGTTAGGTCTTGTAAAATAAATATTTACATTTTTTTTCATTATAAGAAACACTGAGCACGTTACAACTAGTTTGTAATCGGTTTTTGCAAAATTGTTGACGTAAAGTCATAAAAACTGCACAAATATTTTTTTGATAGATGTCGTTTTATGGTGATATTGGCAGGTACAGACATTTTTTGTAACGATTGAAAGTTACCAATTTAAGAACTAGATGTCGTTAACTCAACTTTCAAAATTTCGTGGGTTGACATGTTATTACATAACATAGCTATTTTCTGTGTTCTACATTAGAAGATCGCTTCAAAATGTCTCGCATATAATGGTCTAGTATATACATTTTACTGACCCAAAACTGATCATACCAACAGCGCTCTCCGTTGCTCTATGGTTGTTGGTAATGCAAGTCAAGGGGCACATCAAGCAGGAAAGCAAATCTGACATGAACTGGGATTGAACGACGCAGTCGTAGGACTCCCGCGACCGGGCGAAAAAGCCCCATTTTGCCATGTTTTCTCTGCAGTGGCCAACTTGGGTCCGTAGGCGGTTTAAAGACTTCCAAGTTGGCTACTGGAGATGGGAACCAGGCGATAGGCCTTCGCTTGATCTGATGAAACCCACCGGAGTTGGATGCTTGTCTTCCCACCTTTGCTCTCTCGCTTGCTGTGCTTGAGAACTGAAGTACTTTATCCACACGCGCGTTTCCTTCTTTCTATAATCCTGAGTTCTTTATGGTAAAAAGAAACTACTTAAATATTGAATGTGATTGATGTTGATAAGTCATTTTATTTGATTGATTACTAAGGATCTATAACCGCGGTAGCCTAGTGATATAGGTAATGGACTGCTGAGACGAGGTCTCGGGTTTGATCCCAGGTTTACCATGGCACACACCATGTGTAATGGCAATAGGCTTGCCACCTATTACATTGGGACCTAAACATAAACTGGCGAAATGTGGGTGCTAGCATCTCTGCCTCACCCTTCGGGGATATATGTTAGTATGTGCATGAGTTTATGTTGTTATGTCATGTTTACTAAGGATTAAAATGCTTGATTAAATATAGCTGACTAGCCATATACACTTTGGCGACCTCTGTGCTGTTAAAATAGTTAAAAGTAAACATAGTAATTACATACATACATAAAAACACGCCTGTTTCCCATAGGGGTAGGCAGAGATCACGGATCTCCATTTGCTATGATCCTGACATACTACTCTCGCTTAAATCACTGTCATTACATTCTTCATGCATGCTCGTCGGTTTAGGGTACTCCTGACCTATGTAAGGGTACATAGTAATTGATGAAAAGTAAAGGTTCTAATAATACCTGAGTGGCCGTGTCGCCGAGTAGCTTGAGCGACTGCGCCGACCGCGAGCGGCACAAGTTTGAACAAACGCCCTTCGCCGCCTCGCTGCAAGGCCGCGCGCGTTCTACGGTCCATCGAAATGTACCATTAAACATAACATACCCAATATATTATGCTATGAAGATACGACTATCTCTCGTCCGAACCGAGTAGTTTATAGAAAATGCTATAAGTAATAACAAGAGAGGAGTTATGTTCGCAGCGGTGAGTAGTAACTAGAGTAGCCAAACTCACTGAAGGGTTCTGTGCAGTGAGTAGTGTAATGACTATGATAAGAAAATTACTAATATACCCTCTAAACCTAAACCCTCCAGTTAAGCAGAAGTGGTTTCACGTCGATAGTGTAATGGCCAGGATTCGAACGCAGGACCTCTCGATCGTTAGGGCGCTCTGAAGCCGGGACCTCAAGATTTTTTTTTATACCACTTTGGTGGCAGACAAGCTCACGGTCCACCTGATGAAAGTGGTCACCGTGGCCTATGGATGCGTGCAAAGGGAGTCACACTCGTGCTGCCAACCCTGCTAGCATTGAGATTTTCTGTGCCGTCAGTGTAAAAGACAAAGCAGGACACGCTTTTGGTCTTTCCACTGACAGCACAAAATCCCTTCAGTGGGCCGTGAAAATAATACGAGGTTATTATGGCCGCGGTAATTCCCCGGGCGGAGGTACTTCCCCAGTTGGACTGCTCAATAGGGTTGAAATACCGTGGTGTCCTACCTCCTCCTAAAGTAATACCGATTTTTGACAAAGGAGGTAGGACACGGCGGTACTGCCGCCCAATTGAGCAGTCCGACTGGGTAAGTACCTCCGCCCTACAGAATACCGCGGTTATAATAACTTCGTGTTGTGTTCCCAGCGGTGAGTAGGATAGCCAGAGCTCACTGGAAAATTTGTGCTGTCAGTGGGATGACTAAAGGCTTGATTTGTCCTCAACACTGACGGCACAGAGACTGTGCTTACAGGGTCGGCAGCGCGAGTGTGGCTTCGCTGGTGTTACACACGTCCATAGGGCACGGTAATCACTTTCCATCAGGTGGGCCGTGCGCTTGTCCTCCTCCTATAGTAATACAGATTTTTGAACAGTAAGTAAATATATAAAACATGTTTGAGTTGTGATATAGAGGTGGTAGGTAGGTATAGTCACCGTGTGGTTGCTTCTCGTTGGCGGGCGGCGGCGCGTTGTTCTTGCGCAGGCAGTACGACACGGAGTAGCTGGTGCTTCTTGTGTGGTTCGAGACGCATCCCACGCACACGCCCGGCGACCGCTTGCCTGCGCACGACACTGTACGAGTACGACATTAGCTACAGGGGTTGTTCGGTGGTACGGGACGCACGGAAATAAAAGGGACCGTTCGATGGTACGGGACGTACGGAAATATATTAAAGCTACTTATGAACTTTACATTGTAAAAGTGGATACTGCTTATATAGTGAGAGTATAAAAGTATAAAAGAGAAGTTTTTTAATATGCATATTTTGTTTTTAAATTATTTTTACTAATGTTTTGTGGTCGGTTTCATCTGGATGCTGTTTTATTCTCGCAGAAATGAACCTTATTCCAATAGCCTCTATGGTGTAGCGGTATAACGTTCGACTGTTACGCAGGGCACTGAGCATGCACTGAGCGGGAATCGAACCCGAAATATTTGTATGCATGAAAATGTATATTTGCATTGCTCGGGGTGTTTTTATGTATCATATGTATGTATTTACAACAAAAAAATATGTAAGTATGCTTATCCGGGTTCTAGATTCCATAACACAAGCTAGTTAAGCTATGCTTACCATGGGTCTAGATAGCGTTGTGTAGAATGTAATATTTATTTATTTATTTATTATTTTTAATGATAAATATAAAGAAAACCATCAACATTGGTCTAGCCGTGTTTGGGTTGTGAGTATACCAACAAATTAGCAACAACAAATTTATTTACACAATGTTGAAACGATAATCGGTAACTTGGAAATGTATTAAGCTTAACAGAAAAAAACATCAAATTCTTACCAGCTGTATAAGGACTCCCATTAACAGGTGGCCCACCATCCTTATTGTTCAGATTAGGTGTTGACTTGAATATGTCTCGCATGTAGTCCAAAGGTCTGAAGTTCGATTCCAGGGAGTCGACGGCGGCTTCGAGGGTGAGTAGTAACTCCGTGACGTAGCCCTGCATATCCTCGCCTTGCTCCGCTACCGTCTCCACCAGGCGGGATAGAATGTCTGAGACCATGCGCCCTGTCATAGCCACACCGATGAAACGGAACACCTATGAAATACAAGCAAACATGAACTATGAAATACAAACACTCGTAATATATATTATTATATCCTCAAGTCTGAATCTGTAGAAGTGAGCACGCGTACATCAACGCTCCCTTATAGCTCACAGCCGTCCCTACACGATATAGATTCGCAATATATATTATACTGACTGTTCATGTGTGTCCTAAGAAACATCCATTTGTACAGTCAACAAATAGATACAGTCCCACATTTTCATATAAAGTTGTACGTAAAAATGAAACATATCTTCTTCGGTCGGGGTGCGAGGGATATGTCAGTCAATCTCACCTTCGGCAACCAAAAACGACCCACAGACGCCGTGCGTTTTAGTCGGTTCGAGCCCGACATAACCTCTCCCACCGGCTCCATCAGGGAGGAGGGGGGGGGGGGGGAGGAGGGTTAAAAAACCGTATCTTCCTTGTCGTTTGTTCATTATATTGACATTGTATTTCACGTATTCATATTTCAATAGGTGTAAAGTTTATGTGTATTTGATGTATATATGTGTGTGTGTGTGTGTGTGTGTGTGTGTGTGTGTGTGTGTGTAGGGGGAGGGGGGTACACTTGCCTGCAGCGAGCGGCCCGCGTAGTGGCGCGAGGGGCAGGACAGGCCGAGCTGCAGCGCGGTCTGCGCCCAGCGCTCCGAGATGAGCGCGTGCGGCAGCGACTCGCGGAACACGCGCAGCACGTGCCGCAGCAGCGTCGACATCTGCTGGCAGCTGCGCAGCGTCCACACTGCCAACACCGTCACACGCATTACATATTGTACTCAGTAAAGGCCACATACAGGCGGCGGGCCTCCACCAACACCTTTGGATCAAACTCAACCTCACCTGCATTGACACTTTCTGATTGACGAGCGAGGCTTTTACCTGAGTTTCCTCAATTTTCAATATTTTTTATGATTTTGCAAGTATTAATTAAAACTAGAATCTACGATAAGATTTGAATAAGCTACCTTTGGCTGTGATATCCTCGTACTGCCACAGCGGCATGTGCGTGGGCCTGTTGGCCAGGAAGTGTACGAGAGATTTGATGACGTCAGCGACAGGCAGTTCCGTCGTCTCGGCTTCAGCCGGCGGCTCCGCGGCGGTGGCCTCGGCCTCCGCGTCCGTCACTATCACCGGCAGTGACGGGTAGTTGTCGCATTCACCTGTTATCAATAATTGCAGCGTCTCGTAATCACATGACAAAATAATTTTCTCGTAACTTCCAAATGGCCAATGGAGTCCTTACTAAACAATACTTTGTGTAAATATATACTATAAAAAATATACCTTCGGGTGTGACTTGCGGGTCGGAGCTAAGAGAGCGAGCGTGCGAGCGAGGCGAATGTGCACATTGCGGGTAGTTGTCGAAAGCTGCATCCGGTTCTGGCAACACATTTTAAAACATCTAAGACAAACTATCTTAGCAATACCTAGCACCTAAATAGTGGGTGTCGTCTTATCGTAGTGGATATGAAATATACACATATAAAGTCATTGCTTTTTCCTATGGGCAGCACTAGAGACAAAATATGCTTCCATTTGCTACGATCTTGGCATACGCCTTTCATGTCTTCTACTTTTATTATTGTTTTTATACGTGCTCGCTAGTTGCAGGTGTCGAGAACACCTGGCCTTCTCTTAAGAAAAAATAGCAGTAAAAATCAAGTACATAAGTGAGTCTCGGCAACCAAAACGACCCAAAGGCGTCGTGCGTTTTGGTCGGTTCGAGTCCGACATAACCTCTTCCACCGGCTTTGGGTATCCGTGGGGATTTTCCACATGTATAAAAAAAATGAGATATGTCTGAAACAACCTTAAAAACTTGAACAGTTTTTTTCTATTTGTGTAAGAGCTCGCTAAGTGTTAATTTAATGTAGAATCAACTGTTCAAACACTATGATATTCCACATAAATCCCAGAGACTAGTATGCAAACAAGTGAAACCTTTTAACTGTTTAACGGAATGAAAGATCTCGTTTTTATTTCAGCAAATGAATAGTAAGGTTGCGTGTTTATATCACGTAGCGGTCACCACTTTAGACACTTTAGATCTAACTATTATCATAAATCTATTACAAATACGAAAGGTTTGTATTAGCTGAACGAATTTGGATAATATTTTGCTGAAGATTTACCACAAATACTCAAACACATACATACAATAACGCCTTTTTCCCCGGAGGGCTAGGCAGAGGTGAATTACCACACACATTTTACCAATCATTCTGTCCCATGTAATGGGGGTGAGCCTATTGCCGTTTTCTGGACACTTGTTGACTCGAGCCATTCATCTGAGGCTGAGTCTGGGCTGTATATATAATATATCTGTATGATATTAAACTGCCATATCCTTTAGTCGCCTTGTACGACACCGCATGGGAAGAGATGGGGTGGTCCAAATTCCACTCTGCCGGAAACCACGCGGCTCAAACACAAATATTGCAAATTGTGCTAACTGATGTGTTGTAGTTGAAACAATTTATTTCTTATGAGCATTATCATTAAATATTAAGTTTGCGTAATGCCAACGGTGGTGTACAAGATTTTACACACAGGATATCCTGCCCTAGTATAAGCTTTCACCTTTCTAAGAAGCGGACACTGTTTTATATCATAATGGTGGCACTTAACCTAAATGATATAGATAGTTAACACGATCGGCAGATTAAATACCTGTAAAGTTATGGGGAACCAGTTGCAGTGTCGGCGGTGGTATGCCGAGGCCGAGTTGCGCTGAGCGACTGGCGAGCAGCACCCTGGCGACGGTCAGGTGGTCGTGGTGAGCCGCCACGGCCACCAGCAGGTTCAGCAGCAACTGTCTGCAGTGCTGGTGAACTATCCACCTGTGTATATAAAAAATCATCATCCTCCTTGTCTTTTCTTAACACAGTTGCGGTCGGCTACCAGTCTAACTTACTTAGCATGAAGCGACTGCCATCGAACTACGACTACCTAATGGTGACCTGATCGGAACTCTGTAGAAAGTGTTAAAGGTAGGACTCATATGAAGCCGGCACACCTGCCGATTGGCGGACGAGGTTCTGGGGCAGACTGTCATCGTATTTTGGCTTAAGACTGTCGTTGCTCCTGGGAATCTCAACCAAACTAAACCATGGTCCGGCAAAGAAGAGTGGCCTTGGGCTTCAAACTACAATTACAAGATTATGCTCCGTATCTTCTGGAATGCACTTCAGCTTTTTACCATATAGCGGGTGCAGTCAATCGACAGACCAAATAAACTCTGGATGCAACCGGGATTAGATTTCGGATAAATATTATATTAATACACACATACACAGACACACAAACACTCGTATTTAAAGTGTAAGTACCTATGTAACGTAATACTCACCTGGTATGGTCCATTCCGAGGAAGACGATGTGTAGCATGAGCGGCACGTGTATGGACCAGTCGAGCTCCACGCCGTCCAGCACCACATCGCACAGCAGCATCACTGCTACGTTACACCTGAGGCACACATAAACATTTTCTGGTAAACTGCGGCGTAAACTACATGATAAATACAATACAAATTGGTATTAAAATAAAAATGAGTTCATTCTAGACACGCACATTTTGGTTATACAATATATATAAGTAATAATAAAGAGTTTATGATCTTAAATGTTAGCGAGGTGCTTACCTATGGAACCCAGAGATGGGTTGGCTGGTATCAGGCAGATATTCGGTTAGGAGAGCAAAGAAACCGCCGTACTCAGGCATCGGCAGTGGGCGCGGTTGAGGCACGTCCATTCGAGATTCTTGAGGTGTTTGCGGTGCACTGCCCGCCAGGGGTGTTATGCCTGACTCCGGGCACAGACCCGTCTACAGAAAAAATACCCTTTGTTTTAATGGGATATAATAATTACCAACACTATTGATGGATTCAAACCGGTTACATCACACACTTTTCTATACCGAGGCATAAGACAAGATAATAAGATACCGAGGCATAAGATTACTCAATAAGGTATTTCCTTAGCACCCCGGCTTATTTATCCTTGAGCTATACACAGTTTTGAGATAACTACTTCTGCTGAGGTGACAGGTAGCTGCAGATAGCAACTGTTGTAGAATCGTACGAAGTAAACAAATCGTACGTGGACATATTTTTATATTTTTTAATACGTAACAACCTAAATGGTCACAAGTCATTATTATTTGGTTCATAATCGTATTTAAAACCAAAATAGTTCAATATAATAATGTTTTGATGTTAACAAGTCTTGTATTAGAATTCTTAAAATAAATAATAAAATGTATAAGAATAATTTCGATCGTACCTGGAATGAAAGTACTCTCAGTACTTAGTACTTTTTCACTCAAAGAATACATTCCTTTATTTAAAAAAATAGACAAACAAAGATTTCTGAAAATGCTACACCCGGTAGTCGCACCGACTAAAGTCTTCCTAAGCTTGCTCTTTCATGAATCTGCTTTTATTTAATTTACCAAGTTTATTAGAGATTTGATCCTTATGATTGATCATATGGATTGAAGCAATAAAAAGTATAGAATGTTATTCTTTCGGATTTTAGTCTGATCGACTTTCAGCGTGGACATCGTACTATGTATTTTTTGCTAACATTTCTTTTCAATAATACTGTGAAATGAATTTAAAATTATGATACTGAAAATCACAATATTATCACAGAACAGATGATAATTGTAGAAATCACATCGAATTTAATTAGTAACGAAACCAATGTACCCCAATTTCTCCAAGATAATTGTATTATGTAACGTTAAAACCATCTTTTGTTTGTTAAAGTAGGTAGAGTATCAATATTCACATATTTGTGTAAAATTTTAATACAATAATAAAATTGGATTGAAGAACCAAAAATAGGCAGTGAAAAGCGAAAATAAATTGATTTACATATTTAATTCAAAATACAAAAATACGCGTAAGACTTTTGTTGAATTGGGTCCGAGTAGCCAAATAAACACTTGTTTACAGATACAGACAACTGAAAATAATTGTTAGTTTACTCACTGGGGTCGTATCTCCATCAGATGTAGGTGCAACTTCTTCGTCGGTGGGCGGTGTCGTACAGGGTGGAGCTGATGCACGCTTATCTTGCACCCGCGCAATTGGTGTCTCAGACACTTTGGCGCCGCTGTGATAATAGCACATAGTAAGTACCAGTCGTTACATAATTTACTTATTTTACACTATACTATGTTTTCTGTAATGGGATTTTAATGATAGAAATCAACTTACACCAAAAGATGCTACTTCTTACATGAAATAGCATTGACAGCACCAAAGAAATGTTTTCGACATTCAGCATTATTTTTGCTGATTTTGCCAAAATGTACTAAGAACGTTTTGCTGTATTTATGATAACGATTGAGATACTGCCCTTACTGCACCATTTGAAAAATATGCCTTGTATAGTCAGCGAATACAATACAGGTATTCATGCGATTGTAGGTATGTACCTAAGCTGCGCATAGGTGTACATCTGTTATTTTATTTGGGATGTCACTCGTGCGTTGCACAAGCGCTAGCAGTACTGAAGGGGCGCAAAATATATCTAGTTGGTTTAATCCGATTTAGCCAGTTAGCGTCTATAGTAAACCTTTTCGGATGGCTACTGGATCCTCTAATAATTTTGATGCCATCCTTGCGCTCGTAGCCGCATATCATCATTCAGCTAATCCAATATAATTAATTATGCTTATCAGATCGAATGAGGGATCTCCTTAAACTATTTGCTGTCCGCAGTTTCACGCGTCTAGAAATACATATTTTTAGAAATAAAAAGTGTTTTATGTTGGTCGCAGCGGCTTAAGTATGTAAAGGTAACAAACAAACAGAAAAAGCTTGTCCTGCTTCGACTTTTACATTGAAGGCACAGAAACTCTCTGTGCTTACAAGGTTGGCAGCGCGTGTGTGACTCCCTTGGTTTTGCACACGTCTATAGGCCATGATAACCACTTTTCATCAGGTGGACCGTGAGCTTATCTGCCACCTAAGTGGTATAAAAAAAAGACAGAGTACAGTAGTAGGTATTCCCGGAGACTAGACCAACTCTCCAAACCACCACCTCCCCCCTGTCATTCCCTCCCCCCGCCATGCCCTGTCTCTCGGGTTCAGGGTGGCCGTCACGGCTAAAAAAAAAAAAAAAAAAAAAAAAAAAAAAAGTTTGGTGTCTATTCGGGGGTTTTCGGCCATGCTGAGTCGATTGCGCTAATCCGTTTTCGCGTACGACGCACCGTTACAAAGTTACAGAAACGTAATCTGAGGTAATTGACGAACAATTGATAACGGCCGACCCTTGATAACGACCAGCCGTCGTCGCTCAATGTTATCTCGGGTCTGTTGTCTTTTTTGTCAATGTCTGCGTCATAGCCAATGATGACTAAACCTATGATGTAAACGGGTATGTATATGATTTTAAAAAAAGTCCTTTCGCAGTACTAATGTTCTTTATTATTTTCAAAACAATATTTGAATAACTTACTTAGTATGATATCGTTATACAGCGTATTGTTAGTGAACAGGTGCTGGAAATCGGCTAATGACATACCATAATGTTTATAGTATAAATACATTAAACAATATTCGCCACATACTGGAGTGTAATCGTTTTGGATTCGATTAGTGTTGTAATTCCATACTCTGCAATTTCGATCTAAAAACGTACGATGGAAACCTGTGGGTGCTCTACCATAGGAATCAAAGTACTGACCAACTCCATTCGCGTCTATGTGTATAGCAACCCAGTGAGAACCAGGCTTATTGTCGCTATCTAAGTTGCTTATGATATATGTAGGCATATCTACATGAATCGGCAAGCGATTTGCGGCATAAACATTACATTCACTTTTTGAATCCACTTGTCTCAAGTATCTCCGTATTTCTAATGTATTCATGATCGCGTTACGATGTTATCAGGCTCGTAGATTATAAGCAAATAATGAGATCAACAATAATTTAACATATTATAGGGTCTACAAAAACTTTTGTTTTAACTGTAACATGACGTACAAGCTCCCTTTGCTCGCTCCCGCGCATAATAATTTCACTCATAATGAACATTGACCAAATTGGTCTGGTCTATGACAGAGTATCTTAACATACACTGCATTTCGAACATTCACGGTAACATAATATATACAAACACATTGTTAATAAAACAAAGAAATACTTTGTATGAATATATTTTATTGAAAGGATCAATATACAATAATGCAGACTTATTTCTAAAACATATTTAATTCTAATACGCGCTTAATTCTAATACACACTTAATTTTAAAACATTTAAGTTTACTTAACTACTATAGTCAACAGAAATGTTACGGTTTTTATCGATTTCTATAACATTATCAAATTCTGCATAGACAATACAATTAATAGTTTGTGTTAAAGCCGTATCAAAGCGAACTTCTATTCTTACGCTACCATGTTTTATAAGGTTCCAGTGATTAGAAGCATTCGCTGATAAGTCAGGTGTTAAATCGAACGCTAGCAGACAAAACCCTTTGGAATATTGATCTCTAGATATCCCGTTGCCTTCATTAAGGAAATGTATACATGTACCCGAGAACAACGTATGATAACTAGAAGTAAAAATATTATTCCCAAATGATGGTTGTAAAGCTTTTGAAGGTATTTGTTGTCCGTCTATGTATAAACAAAATGTACTAATATCAAAATTTTCAAAGTTAAATGGGTTTTTAGAGAGATTTCCATTGAATGCTGCATTATTCACAAAACCAACTATACACCGTTTAGGTACTTGACCAAGGAATATGTTATCAAGAGTTTTACCCTGAACACCTGATGGTATCGTTAAAACTTTAACTTCAGCTCGTGTGATAGGATATTTAGCTGTCGTAGATGATAACACTTTTTGATGTGCAAGTAACACAGTTGGATTAATTCGTGCTCTACGAACAATCAGGGTTGCATCTGTAATAGTAACTTTAAATTTAAGGTCATGCGAAGAAGCCATTAGATTAAAATTTTCCCTAGAGCGAACTAATTTTACACACATATCAACACCATTAATCAAAAATTTTTCTTGATTAAATATATCACCATGAAGATGACCAATCATTTCTATTTCTCTACTTTCACTAGCCATTTGTTGTCTCTTTGTAAATCCCTCATTTTTATCATCCATCTCGTCCATTTTCCCAGCTACGTCTTCATACCAAAGACTGCATGATAGATGCGAGTTTTTAGCTGCAGGTGCATAGTTCAATAGTGTTTCTATGTAAGCTCGATAAGCATATGTATTATTTGGAGGTGATACAAGTTTTTGGTTTAAGTACACATCGAGTTGACTAAAAAGCGAATGTAACCAATTGTTAACTGGAGCAACTACTGCACTAGTAGCAAGTTTTGTATTATCCTGGGTTAATATTTTCGCTTTTAGTTGAAGTAAAGTATGAGATAAATCAACGTAGTCGTCGCCTGCTCCGGGTATTTGAAATTCAATAGGTCCATCGTCAGCAAGGGACGAAATGGGCTTATAGTGTATCCATATTCCACTTTCAATACTAGTTTGAGTTGTTGGTAATGCAAATAAATCTAGTTCAGACTTAACACATTCACAAGATTGACTATGTAAAAAAGACATAGTTAATTCGAAAATATATCTTTAATATGAGCACTTTTCAATTTTTTTGCGGCTTTCACTCTCGCTGTTATCGAAGGAATGAATGTAGAAAGACGTTTCCGTTTCGTTATATATCCTGATCCAGACATGTTGATGCTATTTATTTTCTTATCAGCTCTGCGTTTCAAATTGGTACCGACCTCTTTGAGTCGGGATTTAATTGATTCCTCCATAGGACGTGCACTGACCATATCCGACAACAGACCAACGCCAGCATTTAAGGCTTCTTTACCAATTGCTTTAGCTCCACTAGATAGTAATGGAAAAACAGATCGAAATAATCCCCCAAGAAAACTTCCAATACCATGTCCTTTTTGATATGGTGCTCCCCTATAGATCACTCCTATACCTGATCCAGCTTGATGGGAATAATAGTGTTGGTAAGGACATGAGATATTATCATGTTCAGAATACATTATAATTTTTGAAAGTGAAGTTTAATGCACACTGTCCCAAATTGGAATGGTATCTTTTGACCAGTGGTTGATCTTATATCTATTTCAATGGTATCAAATTCTCTACGCATAACAGGCAAATAATGGGGTGGAGAAAAAACATGCATTTTATTAGCACCATAAATGTATTTCGAGGGATCTAATGGTATAATTCGCAGAAGTGGAGTCATCACATCCCCAACAATTTGTGGTTCAACTATATCACAATAAACAAATATTTGCGATGGTAAGCCTAAGTGTAAATTAGCCGGACATTTTCCTATATTTTTTTCTACTAAGTTTCTATTTGGTTCAAAACCTAATTGAAGGGCTAATCTGGATGATAATGTTATGGATTTTATATTTTCATCTGATACACTAACCACAACAAACTTTGATATCTCATCATAACGAAATCTTATTTTTTCTCGAATATTATTCATTGCCTTTAAAATGTGATTAATATTGTCATAATTCGTTGCTGGAATGTGTATTTTGTAATATATTAGAGATTCTTTTTTTTCATTAGGCATTTGTGCTAATTTTGCAATGTATATAACATTTTCATGTTCTTGAACCGTAAACATGGTGCATGGATACTGGAATTCCACAACGCCAACCTTCCATTCTCCTTCTAGTATTATTGGTTTCGGTAATTTTGTGGAAAAAATTGATGTTTTGTTATCTGGAAAGTATTCCATGGAACTATTACTTAGTAAAGTTAGATAAAAGCTTTGTTTGTTCATATTTCTTTCAAATTAGTAGCCAAGACCCAGCTATTAAATTTGTCTGGATAACCTCTCCACTTGACTAACACTTCTTTTCTAACACCAGAATATCGAGAACGTATTATTTTATCTACTTTAAAATTGGCAGTGGGGTCAAAGATGATTTTCTGCAACTCTTTTTCATAGAAAGTTCCTATTATCTCTTCGCCCTCTAGGTCTTTAAGAGTGTATACTAACCACGGAGACCGGCGAATTACGGAAGATATTATGAATATTTCATCACTCCAGTTAGATTCATAACCTTTTTGAAAAATATGTTTATGTTTCGTTATTCTGACAAACTCACCAACGCGAAACTTCGGTAAAGCGATGTTAGAAGGTTTGTCTTTTCCTTTCTTGTAATATAAATTTTCCCATACAGTAATGATATTATCACGATTAACTTCAGATGGACACATTTTGATACTAGAATGATAACTATGATTATACGAGTACAGCAAATCTTGTAAAACATCAATATATTTATGCGTGTTCTTATGTGTGAAATACCGCCACATTTTCATCTTTAGAGTTCTCTGGAATCTTTCTACAATGCTTGCTTTAATATCAGGATTATTAGTAGTATAATAATTAATATTTTTTGAAGTAAAGTATTTTCGTACGTCTTTGGATACGAATTCTGTCCCTTTGTCAGATTGTATATGTGTAGGTGTAACTTTAGCTTCCATGAATATACTCTCGAAACATGCTTTGATTGTTTCAGAGTTTTTCTTTTTCATTGGTCTCGCAAAGGCATATTTACTAAACACGTCAATAACACAAAGAATATAGTTGAACCCATCATTATAATTTGAGTAAGTTCTCATATCACTCAAGTCAGCCTGCCACAGTTCGTTAATATTAGATAAAATATATTTATTTCTTGAAAAGTTTCTTTGTACAGGTTTATGTAATGTATATGTTTCTTGTGACTTTAACCAGTTCTTCACATCATCTCTTTTCAATTTACCTTTCATTGCTTTGGTTAATTTGCTAAGGCTACTGTACCCTGCAGGATGTGAAGAATCATAATAAATCTTATTTAATTCTAATATGGGGTCCATTTTTCCCAATCTATTTTTCTTTTTATCTTTTTACGAAATTTACTTTCAGTTATTGGTGTAGAAAATAATTCATCTGCTGGGATTGAATCTTGATGCTCTTGTGATTGTAGCTTTTTAATATATTCAGATCTTTTTGTGTTACCAATATATATAAGCGGTACTTTGATTTCCTTTAAAGCTGTAGCGAATTTTTGCCATCCAGTAGGTTCACTATTTTTAAGTGTCCTCAATGAATCATTTACCAAATCAACAATATTACTTTCAGGAACTTTTTGACCATCTATAACCACAGTGCCTGTCTCATCCCAATTAATCTTATATTTATTCAAAGAGAGTAAGTTCAACAGTGATTCCCCCCTTTTTATATAGGATTTTGGTATAAGTTTTAAAATGTAATTAGATGTGTATGGTCCTTCATTAGTTTCTTGGAAACTTACTTCCTTTACTGATGTGTTAGAATGGACTGTAGATATATTATCTTCATCATCAGTAATATACTTCACCGATCTTTTCGAGTCTTGATTTATTATTGGTATTTCATAGGGCTGTCGCTCCTCTTTAGTGAAGTTTAAATATCTTTGTAGAGTTTGTAAATATAAAATACACTTCTTTCGATCATCCATATCGCTATTTAAAATGTTTTGCATATCTGTGTCTAAACGAGATAATGGAGTATCAACCGCGTTAGGTTGTTTTAACTTTTCTAATAGAGATGGATCGATGAGTAACATTTTTTTAGCATTATCCATTTTTCTTAGACAAGTGTACTAACCAAGGCACTTAGAACAGAACCCAATATTAGTGGTAGAAATGCACCACCTTTTTGTATTATTAAATGTTTTCTAATTTTGTGTGATCCCTTCCGTACTATTTTTCGTAGAATATTTTTGTATTTTTTCAATTTTGATCTTTCTTTTTCTTTCAATTCTATTTTTCCTTGTAAAACGTTATGAATACATTCACAAATACAATTTATTTCTTCTTCATCGCAGGCTTTTAAAAGAGCTTTTTGATATTTTGGTTTAAGTGTAATCAGAGCGCTTAATAGGCCTTTATGCGTCTTTGTGCTTCCATGCATTGTTAGTAACTAATGGATATCTGTTGATTTCTACTATATTTAAACCCTTTTGATGGTATGTAAACAGTGCAATATCCATCACATGGAAATATCTTTGTTTTAATACGACACATGTCATTTGTTTCTTGTTTTAAATCAATCATAAGATATCCATGTGCATTGTTAGTTGCGTCTTTGTAAGAATCTTCCAAGTATTTTGGATTTTCTGGAAATACTTGTCGTGCCAAGTATCGTATTTGTGTTTTATCTCTTGGATTTTTAAAATAAATTATATAACTTGAATTCAGAGATATGTCTCGTTGACCTTTTCCCTGATGAAATAAATTTTGTGATATGTAAAACACACTTAAATTTCTATGATGACTTCCTTTTGTGAATATATCAACAATACGTCCATCAGACTCTCTCATTAAGTCATCAATTATTAGGAGTTGAGGATCCTTTCCACTAAACATAGTTAGATCTGGTATGCCTTGGATGTAATTAACATTTCGTATATTGTATAAAGGTTGCATTTCATCAAAACACCATGTTATTTGATCAAAATTTGTGTTACAAACATCTTTAACAAATTTTATAAAATTTGTTACAAAGACTGACTTTCCACATCCACTTGGACCAGCAACTATCGCAGTAAATGGATGATTGAAGTGGATCATTTTGAAAAACGTCTAAGTAAGTTAGGATATAGACAAAGAATGAAACAATTTGTTAAGAAAATAAGCATTTATATATTTTATTTTAAAAAATTATTACTTAAACAGACTTATAATGATAAACATTTATAACACAATCATATAAACAAATTTACTATATTTTATACATTTATTATACAATCTTATAATAGACAGACTTATAATGATAAAAATTTATGGCACAATATTATAAACAAATTTGTTAAATTTTATTTTATATAATTATTACACAATCTTATAATAGAGAGACCTATAAGGACAAACATTTATAGCAATCTTAAAAACATATTTATATTTCAATTAAAGCACGAAGCAAGCGTGTTGCGGCAGTAGATTGTAGAATATTTATTATTTATATTTACAACATACATAAAAAGTTAAATGTTCTTAATTTTATAGTGCCCCCAAGCTAGGGTATTGATAGCGTCTTCCAATATGTATCGTTTAGTGTCATTGTGCGAAAGAGATATTTTATTAACTTTTTGTGTGTATATGGTATGTTTTATTGACTTAAATCTTAACATTTCACTATAATGTATTTTTTCTTCTAACAAACAGCTTTTATAATCATTTAAAGTAAATTTTTTTGTAACACATTTATTAACACCCTTTGCTTTAGCTATAAATTTATTTTGTACGTCCATAGCATACATTTTTGCTCGAAGTCCTACAAACTCTTTAAGAATTTTGCCATTGTTTTCGTCTTTAAAAAATCCTAATCGCTTTTTATTTATTAGAGGTAAACCATATATATTGTCAGGAGGATAATCGGATGTATCAAAGTAATTTTCTAAATTTTCTTTAATATCATGATAAAAATTATTGGTAAATATCTGGTATACTAAACTATCAGTATCTGTATATAATAGTTTAATATTTTCCATATATTTTTCTTTCATAAAATCATAATGAAAGTCATACATTAAAGTTTTTGAAATATCTAAAATACAAAATCCAAGGTAAATCGGTTTGTTGTATAAAACTTGTGTTTTGTTTAATTGTACAGCGATTAAGTCTTCTGAAAATACAGATAAACTATGAAATTCAGGTCTTGCTATTAAAGTTTCAGCTCCCTGAGTTTTCCCACAATTTGTCCAACGGTTCACTAATTTTACATTTACTCGTTTTAAAACATTTTCCATTGTTTTACCAAAAACAGAGTTATTCATTAATTTAAAGAAATCTTTTTCAAAATCTGAAGTTGCCAATGAACGCATGCGAGTGTTCAAATCTATATAAACTTTTAACCACGCTGATTGATTGAACTTAAGAATTTTGTGAATTTTAAGCAAACGAAGTCCTCTTTTCAAACATTGTTTAAGATTCCTATAATGAATGACATAGTTCTTTTTATCATTTAAATTTGGAATCAATTTTTTGTCTTTACTACCACCATAACATATATTTTCAGGACATAACGGCAGATCCGAATGTAAGTCGTGTAAATGTTTTGGATATTCTAAGTCCACTTCCAAAATGAAACCATAATCAGCATCGTCAGGAACATGAAAGTTAGTATTAACATCAACCCATTCAAATTTTCCAGTAGGGAGACATTGAGACATAGCCCAACCGTAAAGGTTATTTGCATCCAGATACATTAGAAAAGAAGATGGTACAGAAGGATCATATTCTGACATATAAGAATTATTTGCTTTAGCATGTCTGTTACTACATTGAGATATACCACCGCGAATATTTTTTGCAATAAAAGTAATTTTGTTTATATCAGTTAACAACTCTAAATTTATTTTAGTATGTACTAACATGGCATCCCAACTCAAACCCGGTGCTGTATAATAATGGGCTGGGTCTAATTCATATGTTTTAAGACACACATCTCTAAAATTTTCAAATATATCGGCCAACAATAAAACATCTGTTTTTAAATATAAATCAGAGTATTCTTTCATATTTTTACAATGGAAATGATGCCATACATCTTGAGCATGCTGGTAATCATTTTCAGTAACATGCATATCAGTTAACGAACTATAAAATTTCTCAGGAGTAGGCAGACATGTTAAGTTTAAACATTCGAATGAAGTCATATATTCATAAGGATAAATACCTTTACGTATTAAGCGCCGAAAGTCTTCCTCACATGGAAAATTTAATTTGAGTTCTTTGAATTGTTCCAATAATAAATTTTGAGCCAATTTTTCTAGACTACTAGACATGAATTTAAAAGAATCAAGAAATCTTAATTTCATAACACGGTTATTAATATTTAATATTTTTGAAAAAGAAATGTACTTTTCTTTATTCTCAGGAATGATTTCTATATTACCATCTTCAAAATTGAGACCATGAACAATAAAATGCGAATCATAGTTACCCAAGTTATGTAGAAATATGGGTACGAAGTTTGGTACTCTATACTTTTTAGAACAATGTGTATGTCCAACTCCTTCATATAAACCAGTAAACCAATTATAACAAATCTCAAAATTTTCATTTAAACTATGATTACAAATATAACAGACTTTAGTTTGATTAGACATATTAATATTTTCTTCCGTTAACGGTAACGGACTTTTAACAAATGTATTTTTTTTACAGATATTAACTAAATCATCTTTTATCATTTTCATAAACATAAGCGCACAATCTTTACCAGTATGTGACCTATACTTTGAAAGCCTATCATCATATGAACATTTAATGTAATAGCCAAAGCTATACGTTTCATGTTTTTGGATGTTTTCGGTTGATGAATTATTTGGGTTATTAGAACATCCGTTAATAGGATTCAAAAAAGCTTCAAAGTCAGCGTATATTACGAAGGGTACTCTTAATTTTCGTTCATAATTGTTAAATGATATTTGGTTCGAAGGTGTTAACTCATTAAACCAATTACTTTTTTTATTAGATTCCGATGGTAGTTTTGTTGAAATGTGGAAACAATCTTTTTCTTGATGTTGTTTTAAATTATTATGCGATGTAAAGTTTAACAAACAACCATCACAAATATGAACTGCACATTTACTTGATGAAATTTGTTGAGCTACTAACCTTGAAATATTTTTTATATAACAATAATGACCTCTGTTAGCCTGAGTTATGTATAATAAGTTTAAATGGATGTTTTTTTTTTCTTTTGTAAAATGTAACGGGCCAACCACAATATTTTTCTTTTTTCTAGAATCGTAATCTAAACCAAAAACATTTATACTAATATCATTAAGTTTTTCAAATTTATTAATGTCTTTCAATTTTACAGGAAATGAAATATTACCAAATTTTAATTTATTTTTATAAGGAATATAACATGTTACCCTGTCAACATGGGTTTTAGCTGGATATAATGCTGATAAAACTGCCCATCGAAAACATTCGTTATCCCTATTTTGTACATTTATTACTGCTTTTTTAACTTTTATGTCTAATGGTAGGTCTATGTAGAAGGAGCCCCGCAATGGGTTAAATTTATTAACATTCATATCCATGTAATTTATTTTTAGTAAACTCCAACCACTATCTTTTTTTTCAAAATTTGAAATTTTAGTACTTATTTCAGAAGTTATTAAAGAAAAAATCATATCTTTATCATCACCACGACTGAAAACGTAATTAGTTATTTGGAAGTCGAATGTGTTACGTAAGTTTTTAGTTAGCTGTATAAAGTCTGCATTGAGGATTAAATTTACTTTTACAATAAAAAGATCTATGATACATCGTTCAAGTAAAGTAAATACGACATCTTTGATTTCTTTTAAAAATAATTCAGGTGTTTGAAAAGGTTGTGGATTGTTGTCAATAATGATATCAGATTTAATTCTATACGTAATAACTCTATTTCCGAAAGCACTTTCAACTATTTTAACATTTCTTAACTCTGAATCATTCTTTAAAGAATTATTTTTATGTGTATTACTTTTCAAATGGTTACTCAAAAATTTTTTTTTTATCGACACATTGCACTGTGAACATTTAATTGTATCATAACTTTCTGTACTCACAGTTTGAAAAAACACTGATGATGTGGATGGTGCTTCAAGATGTATTCTTTTTGCAGTTGAGTCTTCTTCTGTTGTTGTCACAGATTCTGATTTTCTTTTTCCTTTTCCAGTTTGTGATATATGAAATTCCTGGTTGAATTCAGATGACATAAAATCTAACGACACTTCCTCAGCAAGCACCACGAGTTCCGAATTATATAAGTCACAGTTTAATGTATCCATGGTGTATCACTATTAATCTTTATATTTAACACAAGGATTCTTGAATACGCACTGTTTTACTAGATAGATTGTACTACACAATAGTTCATACACTATCAAAACTAAATTAAGGTAGAAGTCTCTGTGTATCTTCACTACTTCAATTATTCATGAAGTATTTAGCACAATCTTCGGTAGCAGCGAGCTGTTTAGTGATATCGTATATGATATCACGTACATTGTTTAGATTCTTGTCCCCATCGTTTGCTGTATAATATTTTACACGCAGCTCGGCATGTTTCCATAGCTCCGTCGGTGCAATTTCTTTAGTCTTCTTCAGATCGTAAATTTCAATTTTTAAGAGGTGGGATGCATTATCTCCATCGTCATTGTTTGTAGAGATATATGCTGTACCCCCGTTTGATAAGCGTCCAACAGTAGATGACTTTTTGGAGGCCTTCTTCTTCTTCTTCGATTTCTCAAAGAATTCCTCTATGTCTTTCTTCCTTTTTAGTAGAATGGCGTTCTTTACTTTGTACTCCAGAGTACCTTCTTCGTCACTGCGCTCATCCTCTTCCCCTGGATAGTAAAACTGTTTATATGTATTATCTAGAAACTGAAACAATATAAAATATCTTTTTGAAAAATTTGACATGGACACACGAATAAAAAAGTATAAATGTAATTAAGAACACTATTTGAAATATGATAATACTTACAGCCATAGTAACCACAACGTATGAACAGCACACTGTAATGTATGAAGAATACTATGATATTCAGTTATCAAACTTGTACTTTGGTCTTTTTATTATAGTGTACTAACTTATCCACTGTTGACTACAACGTTTTAACTGAGTTTAGTGAGAGAGAGGGCTCTCTTTTATACACAGCGCATATCTCGTTGCTTTTAGAAACGTAGTAATGATATTCTCAGATAATTTACCTTCAGATAGCGAACCAATTTGTTTGAATTGTAAGCTAAATACCTCAGATAACTGAACTTTTTTGTTGTATTCGATAACCACAAATCCCTACCTACTTAGTCATATTCCCAGATAACAGAAATTTTGCTTATAACGAGTGGTCATTACTTTAGATGACACATACATTTTTGTTTTTTTTGTTTTAGATAGCGACTGACTCGTTCTAATTGTTTGCTGACGACCTTAAATTTAAAGTTACTATTACAGATGCAACCCTGATTGTTCGTAGAGCACGAATTAATCCAACTGTGTTACTTGCACATCAAAAAGTGTTATCATCTACGACAGCTAAATATCCTATCACACGAGCTGAAGTTAAAGTTTTAACGATACCATCAGGTGTTCAGGGTAAAACTCTTGATAACATATTCCTTGGTCAAGTACCTAAACGGTGTATAGTTGGTTTTGTGAATAATGCAGCATTCAATGGAAATCTCTCTAAAAACCCATTTAACTTTGAAAATTTTGATATTAGTACATTTTGTTTATACATAGACGGACAACAAATACCTTCAAAAGCTTTACAACCATCATTTGGGAATAATATTTTTACTTCTAGTTATCATACGTTGTTCTCGGGTACAGGTATACATTTCCTTAATGAAGGCAACGGGATATCTAGAGATCAATATTCCAAAGGGTTTTGTCTGCTAGCGTTCGATTTAACACCTGACTTATCAGCGAATGCTTCTAATCACTGGAACCTTATAAAACATGGTAGCGTAAGAATAGAAGTTCGCTTTGATACGGCTTTAACACAAACTATTAATTGTATTGTCTATGCAGAATTTGATAATGTTATAGAAATCGATAAAAACCGTAACATTTCTGTTGACTATAGTAGTTAAGTAAACTTAAATGTTTTAAAATTAAGTGTGTATTAGAATTAAGCGCGTATTAGAATTAAATATGTTTTAGAAATAAGTCTGCATTATTGTATATTGATCCTTTCAATAAAATATATTCATACAAAGTATTTCTTTGTTTTATTAACAATGTGTTTGTATATATTATGTTACCGTGAATGTTCGAAATGCAGTGTATGTTAAGATACTCTGTCATAGACCAGACCAATTTGGTCAATGTTCATTATGAGTGAAATTATTATGCGCGGGAGCGAGCAAAGGGAGCTTGTACGTCATGTTACAGTTAAAACAAAAGTTTTTGTAGACCCTATAATATGTTAAATTATTGTTGATCTCATTATTTGCTTATAATCTACGAGCCTGATAACATCGTAACGCGATCATGAATACATTAGAAATACGGAGATACTTGAGACAAGTGGATTCAAAAAGTGAATGTAATGTTTATGCCGCAAATCGCTTGCCGATTCATGTAGATATGCCTACATATATCATAAGCAACTTAGATAGCGACAATAAGCCTGGTTCTCACTGGGTTGCTATACACATAGACGCGAATGGAGTTGGTCAGTACTTTGATTCCTATGGTAGAGCACCCACAGGTTTCCATCGTACGTTTTTAGATCGAAATTGCAGAGTATGGAATTACAACACTAATCGAATCCAAAACGATTACACTCCAGTATGTGGCGAATATTGTTTAATGTATTTATACTATAAACATTATGGTATGTCATTAGCCGATTTCCAGCACCTGTTCACTAACAATACGCTGTATAACGATATCATACTAAGTAAGTTATTCAAATATTGTTTTGAAAATAATAAAGAACATTAGTACTGCGAAAGGACTTTTTTTAAAATCATATACATACCCGTTTACATCATAGGTTTAGTCATCATTGGCTATGACGCAGACATTGACAAAAAAGACAACAGACCCGAGATAACATTGAGCGACGACGGCTGGTCGTTATCAAGGGTCGGCCGTTATCAATTGTTCGTCAATTACCTCAGATTACGTTTCTGTAACTTTGTAACGGTGCGTCGTACGCGAAAACGGATTAGCGCAATCGACTCAGCATGGCCGAAAACCCCCGAATAGACACCAAACTTTTTTTTTTTTTTTTTTTTTTTTTTTTTAGCCGTGACGGCCACCCTGAACCCGAGAGACAGGGCATGGCGGGGGGAGGGAATGACAGGGGGGAGGTGGTGGTTTGGAGAGTTGGTCTAGTCTCCGGGAATACCTACTACTGAGTACACATATTTTCATATTTAGGTACAGTATTCGTCTTTATCCGAGTGCTAATTTTCAGTTGCTTCCAAAAGCTTACGGGTTGCGCCCGAACCTTGTTTGTCTGAAGATCTTAGTAGGCTGTCATACACCCTAATTGACATTCGGATATACACCCTTCGCATTTATAGTATTAGTATGGATTATGTAAACAGTTCGTTGACAGATATTATTATTGGGTAATTGGTCAATATGGGAAGCTGCTCATTATATCGAGAGTCACGTAATGAATCAAATGGATCAAACACCCTTGTTTGAGCGGACATGCCTATGCCTTCACTTTTAGGATTAATGAGGCTTTTCTGTATTCCTAAGACCTTGGCTCTTGATAATTATCTTGAATGTCGATCCATGGACAAAGTGATTTATTAAGTACCAGGGTGATATGGTAGGATGACGTGGAAAGAAAGAAAGAGACATTTATTAAAGTAAAGTGCCGAGTAAAGTAAAGTAAAGTAAAGTGGTCATATATTTACAATACATCAAATAACAGCAAACTATAATAACGTTGGAGATTAGAAGTATTATTAATAAACCCGAGTATTTTATACGGATTTCCAGTTTTACCAATCTCCAAATATAGGAAAAGCGCATTAATAACACAGAATAAATGCACCAAATAAGTGTCCAGTTGAAGGCTTGCCAGGTTGAAACCTGGCTCCCAAGTGGAGCCCAACTGGACGTTAATTTGACCGCGTTGATATGACAGGTGGAACCCCCCACTTATTTGTGTGGTTAATTTAACACTACTGCAAAGCAAAACAATTATGGTGATAATTAATATTTAGAAGTCAATGTTCGTGATGTTACACATTTGGTCTAGATAGTGTGTAAGCTGCGGTTAGTATATATACATGCGTTTGACGCGGTCAAGCAATATTCGAATTTCGCATGTAGGTACCTAGGTGTGTATCGTGGGCCTTGATTACTGGCTGGTTCTCTCAAGCAAGGATTGTTAACTGGTAGGTTGCATATTGCAATGTCAACTTGACGGGCCTCACTCCCGTAATACATTTTAAACCGACTATAAGAAACAAAAAAATTACACATGACAAATAAAAAAATAATGTAAAAAATAGTAGAAGTGTGTTTGATTGAATAAAAAAATAAATGTCACATTAATTTATTTGTGTTGCCAATCAGTGGTAACATTTTATTTGCGCGTACCGACATACAACCAACGAAGCAACGATGATGTATGTCGGTACGCCAATATAAATTAATAATGCAGGAGTAGGAGACCGGTTTTCAAATTGAAAGCTGGATGTAAGGATGTGCTTGGCAGGGTTGGCGGTTCGATGAAGATGATGATTATAGAAATTAAGGGGAAATGCACATGTATTTTTTGTTTTATGAGAATATTTTTTGATTACTGCAAACTCTGGCAGAATGTGGAACGCCTGGCATCCTTACTTATTATAATCATTGTGATCGCATTTTTATTTCATGAGGTTTCACCCACCCATGCTCAACAGTCGTTGCAGTGTAGTGCGAATGGCGTAGTGAGCAAGGGGGTAGAGAGAAAGGACCGGAAAATACGAACAAAACCATGAGGGAGGGCATGCTAGTGGTATGGATAAGGTACAAAATGCTGCTACTCAAAATATAATAAGGAGTAGAATTAGTATTCCAAAGATAAGTGCAATCGGGTTCGATCGCTTCATCTTAGAAAAGAGCATTTGCTTTTTAATAAACTAAAAAGCTATCTTTGAGCTAACTGAAGAGCTAGCTAAACTTTTATGACTTAGTATATTATGTGTGGGCGAGGCAAATAAGTAATAAGAAGATTTTCGTCTGACGACTCATATCATAGCTACAGTACTACAGCATTGAATTCAATAATCAAGGAACCCTTTGTTACGTTAGGAACTGCGAGCCTAAACTATTGTGCCGTGCAGAAGCCAGGTTAACTCTGGTAAAACCGGGGAAACGTCTTAATTAAGGAGATAGGTACCTCGCAACTGGTGGAAGCGTGCTTTGTGTTCATGGCAACAATAGCAATGCATAAAGTATTACACAGTAGGTACTTGTTTCAATTTGAGTCATCGGAAAAAGGAGCGAGTAAACGGCTAAGATCGGTTCCATGATCTTAATTTCGTTTTATATAACCCAGTAAAAAACTGAAATTTTAGTATACTGAATTAGTTCCAACTACTCTGTAAAGGTATTAAAATCCTATGTGTAATCCGACGAAATGCTTATTTAAGCTCTCAATCGTACCTGTACGGTGAATTGTAGGATTGTCTATCACATAATATTGGTCTAATGTCAGGTGACACAGGTCGTTACAGTTAAGCTGTTGGTACACTAGTACGCTTGATTTTCTAAAATCACGTCATGTATGCCCGCGGCGATTGGCTAATAACATTATTCGTGTACCAATAGGGAGCCAACGCCGTCGAACCGGGGCGTAGTGAGTGTAGGCATATTTTTTATTTAACTTAGTTACCGCTCGAGTCACGGTACTTTTTAACTACGACGCAAATTGCACTATTTTAATAAGTTTAAAGCGTTTTAAATGGATGCATCGTTATATAAAAGGTTTTCTACAAACAAATGTTTACCTTAATCTGTATTTCGAGTATATCCGAGCGTATATCCGATTTTATTTGTTGGTTTTTATCCAGATACTAGGTTCTTGTGAAGCTCAGCCGAAGCTGTAGGTCACAGCTAGTATAGTACGGTTTTTCGTACAAGGCAGAACGTTGACCTAAGTTTCCGGTAGTTGTGTCAATTTGACAGTAGTTATGTCCGACGGAAGGTTGCTGTCAATGTGTTCCCATTATTTATCAATAGTCAGATTGCTCCAGTCAGGTGGCAATTGCTACATCGTTACCGTCCAATCATTTTCATGTGTCATGATTGAATGGAATGATTAATGTAAATGAATGAGACAAAATGTCCTACTAAAGGTCAATTCATTTTAGCGCATCGCATCGCTCCAATCATAGTTGGTCACTTGCATACGAAGCCAATCGCGCATAATGTTCACAGACTTCTAAAAAGGGTTTTCAATTCAATGGTATTTTTAAAAGTATGTACAACGATTACTCTGAGATTTATGATCCGATTTACGTGATTCTTTTTTAGTTCGATGTTGAATAGATGTCATTTGGTCCCATAATAATTTAGCATAGTTTGGACCAGCAGTTTATAAACATTTGTGTGTTTTTACATGTATATTTTTAACCGATTTCTTTATGTTCTTCGATATTTCCATCGCTTATGGATCTATTTATTTATTTATTTATTTGATGCACAAAACACATTACAATCTTTACAAAAATAAACTTAAAACTAAGAGTTTTGAACTGGATTCTAACGTAAAACTATGTGCACACTGCAAAATTAATGTTACAATAATGAAAAAGCTCATGACTATTAAAGGTAACATAGTAAAAAAATAAGAAGTTCCTAGACACCAGTTTAACGATGAGGGTGGGTCAAGTCATTTAGGTATAGCCACCAGGGCCACAAGGGTCAGCACTCAACCTACGATGGAGGATGTCCTTAATGACACTGATGAATTTATTAATATTGTGACAGAATATGTCCACAAGTAAGTGATTGCTCTTTGCCATCTCGTTATATTGACGAGCCATCCTGGTCAAAGGGTTGTAATACGAGATGTTATTTTTGTAAATTTGTAGGGAAAATAGATTGACTTCATTAGATCTACGGGCACTAAATTTAATGTTAAGGCTTATGTGAGCTAGTAGTTCGGGAGAGTCTATAATGGAGTGGGTGATTTTGTAAAGGTAAACTAAGTCGAAGATTATGCGTCTGGATTCTAATGGTTGAACTTTAAATTTCAGGAGTCTATCGCAATAATTTAAGTTAGACCGGCCAGGTTTTATACGATAACATAAAATTCTGAGAAATTTCCTCTGAATTCGTTCAATATCGTCAATGTGCACCTTATAATTCGGCGACCATATAGGACTACCGTATTCTAATATACTTCTTACGAGGCTGAAGTATAAGTACAAGGTGCTACGAGGATTTTTAAAACCTTTTGTGGATCTAAGAATAAAACCCAGTAGATGGTTTGCTTTGGACGTGATGTGACTATAGTGGGCACGGAATGAAAGCTTGTCATCGAACAGGATACCTAGGTCTTTTGCAACATCTGATCTGTTAACTAATTGACCATCTATGTCGTAGTTCCATACGATTTTGTTTCGTTTATTAGTAAACGATATGACAAAACACTTGTCTATATTTAAATACATGTAGTTAGTCTTGCACCATTGTGATACGGTATTGATATCACGCTGTAATGTTAAGCAGTCACCTAAATTAGTAATAGAAGTAAATATTTTTAAGTCATCTGCATATAAGAGACAATTGCAGGACAGTTGTTGAATAAGGTCATTAATAAAAACTACGAAGAATAATGGCCCTAAGTGGGAACCCTGAGGTACTCCTGATGTAACTGCGATAGGTGCAGAGATGAAGCCCTTTAACGCAACCAACTGCGTTCTAGAGTCTAGGTATGAGCAGATCCATCTATATAAACTGCCGTGGATACCATGTGACGCTAACTTATGACAGAGCAGATGGTGATTTACCTTGTCAAAAGCCTTAGAGAAGTCAGTGTAAACAGAGTCAACTTGGCCACCTGTGGCAAACACTTGACAGAGATAGTTTTTGTATTCCAGAAGGTTAGTGACCGTAGACCTGTTTCTAACAAAACCATGTTGCTTGTCTGAAAGAACAGGCTTAAAATGACTGTACAGATGAGTATACATCACTGACTCAAATAATTTAGCAGCTCAAGATAAAATACTTATCGGTCTATAGTTTTTACAATTTGACTTATCGCCACTTTTATAAATAGGTATTATGTGGGCAGTTTTCCAGATTTTAGGAAACACACCACTAGTTAACGATTTATTAAAGAGAACACATAATGGAATGGACAACTCTTTTCCGCAACTTTTTATGAAAATAGGAGGCAGAAGGTCAGGACCTGCCCCTTTATTAATATCCAAACTATCTATTTTACGTTCGATATCTGTTACCGTAATAGAAAAGCCAGATAATATATTAAAATACGTGTTATTTACAGCACCAGATTGGTCAGTGTAAGGGTTAGTTTTATTAGTTTTACCGTCAAAAACTGAACCAAAGTATCGTGAAAAAAGGTCACATATCCCGCGACCGTCTGACTCTGAAGTATTTTCAAGTGTCATGGTGTGAGGCACTGAAATATGGCCTTTACGATTATTCACAAATCTCCAAAATGATTTTATGTCCTTGACCAACGAGTCCTCGATGGATGCGATATACTCGTCGTAACAAATCTTGGTAAGAAATTTGCATCTCTCCCTCAGCAAAGAGAAAACATCGTAATCGCGGGGATTCCCAAACCTCTTAAACCGTTTATGATATAAGTTTTTTTCTTCATTACATTTAATTAAAGATTTGCTGTACCAAACTGGATAAGATGAGAATTTGCTGCAACAACTTGGTGTATTTCTTGATATTATTTCAAATAAAAGCTCATAAAAAGCTTCGGTGCACTCATCAATACAAGGGGACGATAAGATTTCGGACCAGTTCACAGACTGGAGTTCAGATTTAATGTTTTCAAAATTACATTTAGCAAAATTAAGCCGTTTAATGTTAGCGCGTTGAAGCCCTTTAGATATCTGAATTGGAGAAAGAGCAATCAAAATTGCGGGATGATTTTTATCTAACAAACTTAATGCAAGTGTTTCATTGACACTTATAAAATCTATATTAGAAAGCACCAAATCCAACAAGCGAGCGTTTGCATTTGTGACAAAGTTATGCTGTTTTAGATTACACAGTGACAATAATTCATTTAGTAGAAGAAGCTTCTTACTCGGGTTAGGGGAAATTGACAGAGAGGGATTAATCGAATCAAAGTAATCAGGTGTGTTAAAATCACCAATTAATAAGAAATTATCTGAAGGGAAACGATTAAGAATTAAATTTTGGCAATGGCTATAAAAGAGTTCAAGCTTGTTAATTCCAATATCAGGAGGCAAATAGCAAACACATAAATTTAAGCGAGAAGTGTCACGTGCTTCAGGAATAAGAGTAACCCAGACATCCTCCATATCACTATCCCACGATGCTTGACGGATGACCTGGTATTTTTTATGGACGGCGAGTAAAACTCCACCTCCCTCGGTTTTAGCACTGGAGGAATCCGCACGATCTCGTCTGAAGAGATTATAACGGGCGTCAACAACTTCGCCATCGAAAACACTCATATTTAAGTTCGTTTCCGTCAAGCATATAATATCGAAGTTAGAATTTAACAGATTTAAAGCAAAATGAGTTAACTTGCTACGAATTCTGTTCACATTTTGATAAAATATATTAATCATTGTGGAAATAACGTGTAATTCAGTATATAAAAACAAAAATTGATCAAGTTACTTACTAAGCAATGATAAACAAACAAATTAGTAGTAGTAATAACAATTAAGACAATTTTGTGAAAGAATCATGACTTTTAATTAGAATGGCCGGGCTTGATTCATCCTTACGAACATAAATTTGGCCATATCGCACCCAAACAAACCTGTAGTTCTTGTCAGTACAAAATTTACGTGCCGCATGGTGTAACTCTTTAGCTTCAGGAGACAAATGTTCAGACAAGTATATCCTGCTCGACGACGGGCCGCCAATACCAATATCGGAAGTAGATAGTTTGGTGTCAGGGTGGGACTTATTGTAGCGAGTCAACGCAGACAAGAGTGCATCACGCTGACGCTGCGACGAGAGGGTAACTAGTATGTTCCGCGGCCTTTTGGAGTTTGAGTTCATCTTAGCTACACGACGACATGCTTTAACATCACTCTCAGATACCACAACTTGTAAACATTCACAGAGTTTTTTGAATAACTCCATCAGATTCTCAGTCTTGCTTTCGGGTACCTCGTGAATCTCGAGGTTTAAGTCACGTGATATCTTTTCAACTGCAAATAAACGACTCTGGAGTTTTGATAACGTGTTTTGAGTTTTCGTAAGTTCAGTCTCGAGTACCCTGATTCGATTGTCTTTGTCTGCAATATTTGACTTCAAATCGTTTTGTTCCAATATGATAAAATCCGTTGTCGTCGTGAAGTCAGCCTTTACCGACTCAACAGCTCGGCCAACCTCGTCGGTCACCATATCCTTCAAATCCTTTCTAAGCGCGGACCGTAGATTTAACATAAACGACGAGTCCGGGGACAGTTTCAAGTCTATAAGTTTGCTAATACTGTCCAACGTAACCGGCTCCTTTGAAAAGTCAGCGCCTGCAGAAGTTTTCATAGCAACATCACGCTCCGGCGCTTTACACGTCGTTATATTTGAGGAGGCGCTTGGTGATTGGTTATTGCGACCTCGCCGGACAGGAGTATTATCGTCATTGTTTTTACGCCGAGTTACATTCTGACACAGAGGACAATTAAGTGATGCCAATTGCTCAGCACTGAGCTGCTTAGTCGACCCGGCAGCTACATCAAGGCATTCATAACAAAACTTGCATTTGCAATTATTACACTTTAAAAAATGATCAACATTTAATACGTTATTACAGCCGTGGCACTTCATAGCTTGATTAGATTACTTACTTAATAAACACAAAAAAGTCAATAATATTGGTAAATTTGTTAGATACGTTTTTAGATTATATGGGTCAGATGTGGGGCGTAAATTCGCCGCAGCAGCTCACGTCACCGTGGCTAAGCGGGTAAGGCCACGGAACTGCGGCCTCGCAGGTGCGACGTACGTTCGATCCCCAGCAACCGCGCCACTTTGTGTAGATGTTTAAAATATTGTTCACTGCACACAAACAAGTTACAGTTGGCTAAATGTATCTTCACTGAACAATGAGTGAAAGGTCCGACACTTGCCAAGATGGCCACTGAGTCTTATGGCAATTTCCCCAAGCAGAAACGAGAGGGTCCGATAAATTAAAATATCCTAGTACAGTACACTGAATTTAAAATAACAATTCACTGGTGATGAACAACACTTCACACGTATGTTCGTTACGAGAGTCCACGAGCGAAAAAAGATCGGTTTTAATGAATTCTTTTTCAATTGGGTTTGGTATACAGGTTACAGTTCCATATAAAATTCATGGGTGTAGGGCCTTGGAGACCAGAGAACGCCTCGAAATCAAATAGGAAATGGAAAATGATTGCTTTTTAGCTAGTTTTATGACGATCCTGTGACACGGTCGGGGACATAACGATGGTCAAGGGCATGCTAGAATTACTTAGTATTGAACTATGTAGGCAAATAACAGAATTCCTTAATGATGTATAGCATGAATGACTGGTATATGGTTGGCATGCTGGACTGGATTAGACCCACTAAAAAGGGGGGACTAAATTAATAGAATTTAAAAACAAAAAGTTAAAAAAAAATTACGTTTAAAAAGACCACAGTCGATGCCAATTTGTTTGTTGTGCCTGAACTATTATGATGCAATCAATTGAAATAATATGACCTCTCGGGCTAGGAAGCCGGCTTCTAACAGATCAATAGATCTGTATCATATGTAATCGGTAATTCTTATCTGATCTTTTAAGTGGCCTAGTGGTTATAAGCCAGGTTTTGAATTCCGGACTTCTAGATCGTAAGACCAAATCCACTTCTCAGCTATCAACGCTTAAAAAATACTGACTAAAGGCATGATTTCGACGCCGACTGCAGACCACAGCAGCGTACGGATAAACAAGATAAAGCGTACCATGAAATAGACTTGAATATGATAATTTTTTTACTTGTTTTAATTCATTGCGGCATCTCAATGAGACCGTTTGCAAAGGAATCATATTTTTATGGTTAAATTACAAAGTTCTAAGTAATTGGGTATTTTCTTGTAGTTAAAATAAATTGTTTATTTAAACTTATTAAATTAATAATCGTAACAGACCGGTAAAAGTTGCGTCTGTTCTTATTTTATCGTTTTAATTTACCCAACCTATAATTTGACTATTAAATATTATGACGTCACAATAAATCAATTCATACTAATTTTTTTATTAACTTTTTTTAATTACTACTAGACAGTGAAATACCCAATCGATCTAGAGAATACCATGCAGATGGGTAGGTTCATATCGTACCTGATTTCAGTAATTAGGTACACATATTAATCTCGCTTCATTACACGATATTATATCTAGCCAATACCTAGTACTGAGATACTAATCTATATTACACTAATAAACATGCAACCTGTATGGATCTATACTTTTCTGCAGTTCCGCCAGCGTGTATGCAATTTATTCACGTTTCACATTACATTTCGTATCATTTATCTAAATCTTGTATTTTATGAAAGAAAACAAGACAGGATTTATTTTATACCTACGTAATTTACAAAAAAAATGTACTGACCTTGCTTTAGCAGGGTCCTCTCCACTGTGTCTCTTCGTATGAATGGTTCCTTTCTCAACTGGAGCGAGTTCACCAGTCCGGCCCGTAGCGTCCTGAATAAAATGGGACATCTTTTAAATAAGTCCATGAATCCGTGAGTCTGACAGAAATGAAATTGGTGTATGAGGTTAGCAGGACATCCATGGCTATAACAAAATCAACTACTCATGAATGTTCAAATCGGGTTCAGGTTTTCTCGTTATAGTTTAATTCAAGTTGTTAAATAAAAATAGTGAAGGAGCGTCAATATTACGCAAGCGTTAATATTTAGCCTTTTTTTAACGCTCACGTAACCATTAATAGCACTATTATGATGAATAAATAAGTTCCAATAGATTTTGACAAGCGTTCATGTGGCATATAATAATAATAATAAAACTTTATTTCAGACCTTGATCCATAAACAATGTTAGTAGTACACACTTAAAAACTATGTTAGTAACAAAATAACACAAAATTACAAAAATCATAAGTACATAATTTAATAAGATACAACATCAGTTGTTAAAATCGCATTTTGCGTAAATACATATTTTCTCCATGACGATCAATAACTGTAATGTGATAATCTCTGCACCACTCAGTATACCTGTACCTAGGAAAGTGTCATACCTGTGAGCCCGCACCGGGTCCGTCGCTGTGACCAGAAGTAGCCTTCCTCATGGACGTGAGGCGGTAGAAGGGCGGCGTCTCCGTGCGCTCGATGAGACAGTTGAGAGTCTCTACGGTCTGCAGCTCCGTCATCATCTCGTCGAGCAACCTCTCGGGTCTCGATCGCGCCAAGTATAGCACCACCCGCTTAGCCTACAGTAAAAGTTTTCAATCAATTTGGTAATATTCTATTAAATCAGAGTTCAGGGTCGGATTTCCGGAATCCCGCTTCGTGTAAATATTTGTATACCTACATGATTATGTTTGCACTGGTCTTACGGAAAGTTTTTTCGATATTTATTCCATCTATGTGACTTCACCTCGTTTGATGGTAAACTGAGGTGCATTGCATCGTATTAGGGTGACCTTAGTCCTGGACATGTTGTTCGGGAAAGAAGTTTTTTTTTTTTTTTTTTATACCACTTAGTTGGCAGACAAGCACACGGCCCACCTGATGGAAAGTGGTTACCGTGACCTATGGACGTCTGTAACACCAGAGGAGTCACAGTCGCGCTGCCAACCCTGTAAGTACAGAGTTTCTGTGCCGTCAGCAGAAGACAAAGCAGGACAAGCCTTTAGTCTTCCCACTGACAGCACAAATTCTCCAGTGAGCTCTGGCTACCCTACTCACCGCTGGGAACACAACACGAAGTTATTATAACCGCGGTATTCTGTAGGGCGGAGGTACTACCCCAGTCGGACTGCTCAATCGGGCGGAAATACCGCCGTGTCCTACCTCCTTTGTTTTGTGTTGCATAGAGAATTGGCATATTTCACTAAAGAACTTAGTTAAAGACAATTTCAGTATGCCAGCGGGTGGAGTTGTGGGCAACTGTAGCATTAGATAGATGCCTCCGGTGTGAACAATACTCGCGAGGCTTACTTTATATTGAATTTGTATCATTTGCAATTCGAAGAATTAATTTGCATGTGTTGTTTTTGCTTTCGTTTGAAATTGCAATTAATTAATGTTAATTGCTAAATGGAATACTTGGTTCTTCATACGGTTGCATGTGTGTGAAAAAATAATCAAATGACTATTAATTAATATTTATTTCTGGAATGTGCCTTAAACTAACGATTGTTGAAATGTGGCTCATTTATTATTTAAACATACATACGCATAGGCAAAAGTATATATGCTAGTATGTTTATACACATGGGTGTATAGAACCCAACCAAGGAGTTACGACACTAAAAGACGCACAGACAGCAGACTGTTACGAAATAGGTCGAACTGAAAAGCATTATCGCAATAAAGCCTACTTGTATAACACCATGAAACTTAATTGATGTTGAAATTTCATCCTATTCCAATTAAGTGATTGTATAACATCCGAATCTGTCGTACGAAAATAGGATTGTAATGAGGGGTTGCACAAAATAGATTTGCCAGAAGGGTTGCGTTGCGTATTACTTCGAGATAACAGACTCTGCACGTAGGTAGATAGGTACAGTGAATAAGGGCGATGGGGGTACGATTTCGGTACAAACGCAGCGATGAAAGCTAGGTACTTAAATTGGTCACCATTTGTACATGATTTTATGTGCTTTCCGTACATGTATTATCATTTAATTAGTGTACAACAAAAACTTTTCCATTTTAACTGATAAAACGGACCAAAATCAAATTATTTTAGCAATTTATATCCTTTTCAAGGACTCCTTGTGTTTCATTTTCTTTTAAAACTTCTATGTACCTACTCGAGTACCGACGGTACATAGAAGGTCGAGACCTACATTCGAGTACCCACTTAGGAGTTTATCGTGACACAGTAAACAGTAGCTATGCAAAGATCTTAAACAAACAAATTAACGAAGTCCTCTTCTAAATTAATCTGTTACATTTGCGAAAAGGAGAGAGGAAATCGTGGCATCCCTTTGAAGTAAATTCCGATCAAGGTATATTCAATTATATGCCAACAAATAATACCCAATTAGATGTTATTTTGTTGAAGACAGCCTCTGTGGCGTGGCGGTAGTGAACGCTGCCGCTACGCAGGAGGCGCGGGTTCGATCCCTGCTAAGTGCATATTTGTATGTATGAAAACGCGTATTTTCATTGGTCTGGTCGTGCCCTTAAGCCATCTATGAACATCTACGGCATTCGTTACGGGTAGTTTTGAACCCTATAAAGTCCAACAAGTGGTCTAACTGCAGTGCTTCGATATCGGAATTGGATTGTGGGAGTCAGATGGCAGTCGCTTCACGGATAATGTCGAAGTTCAACCAAATTCGCATTTAGGCTGGTAAAGCGGACCCCAGACTCCGAAGTGAAGTATTTTTCTTATTGCGAACATAATGCAATGCAATTATGTATTTAACACGTACGGCATTTCATTTCAGCCTTTAGTTACAATGACGTTGTAGTATTAGTAGGTAATAAACTCAAAATATATTTAGACAGTTAAAACCTTTATGATTGTTGTTTTAAAATTGTTACGTTTACACTTTGTTTTTTTTTAAATAAAATTATGATCCCTGCATAAAAAGCGACTTTTTAGATTTAATACTTCCTTAGTTTCTGAATTTTCTGATGCAATTGACAAATATCACAATAGAAACTGTAACCAGAAATTATGAGAACGTTGCGTCGTTACGAGTATATGAAAACATTGGAGCATAGAGCTCGAGCATTATTTATTCTGTGCCCAAGCCTATTAGGTCGAAGTTAATTTCCTCAACAAGTGTGGAGGAAATTAACTTTATCGGTCTTCGATTTCAAATGCAGTATCACCTAAAATTTTATTTAACCAGCGATGCGCACGGATTTAAACCGGTATGTACATGAACCTGTCAGTCTGGAACGATGTATTGCCCCGTGTGGTATGACAGATCGATCTGATGCTGAGCGTACCCAGTTGAAACTTTAGGGTATCTAATAATAGGAGAGTTTTGGAGGGAGCAGGGGCTCAAGTCTGAATTCAATATTGACGATCTAATAAATAAAAATCAATAGCCACAAATGTTTGAGCACGTCACTTGAGAAATCAGATATTTTGATGTTTGAATTTAAAATTGGACATGGGTAGGTGACGCGATTGTAGAGATCTAAAGAAGATAAATTGAGGAATACACGGTAAATGGTCAGCGATGAAAATGCTATAATCAAATAATAATGTAATCATTAGTCACGGTCCTCCCATATTAGTAGTAATGTGAGTCCAAGATTACTGGATTCTCGCAAACCCTTTCAATTAAGCTAAATTGCTTGTATTAAGGGCGAGGTCTTCGGAGTACCATAGAGGAGTCGAAATCACAAGCTTGTGACTGTTAATTCGATGCTTTAATTAGTACCTAAGTATTTGCTACAATTAGTAAGTAAGGTGTCGATTTTGTTAGGCATCTTACTAATCTCTGTATAGTGTAGGTCGGTCTGGCTTAAGCTGTCCTATTAGGGTTGGGTTTCCTGCTTAATAGATGGTAGTTCTCGTAGAAGCCACAATACACAAAAGAAAAGTAGGAGAGACGATTTGAAAGTTCCTCGGGTTGGGTTGGGCATTATAAAGTAGAAGATTTGGTTCTGTTCGAGTGGCCGCCCACCGCGTAGTATCGCGCTCGTTTTCATTAGTGGTACATACGTACTGAATTTCCAATGATCAACAACAGTACGATTGTCCACGTGGATGACGGTTATCGCACCTTTTGGTCATATCTCCGATTTTAGTCAACCGATTGCAATTTAAGAGAATCGACTGCAATCTAAAAGGATTCAATAAAATCAACGTATGAAAATTAATTCAGTAGTTTTTGCGTTTATCGCGAAATAACTGACAAGAATCCCAAAAAAAAAACATTTAGTCTCAGAATCGCCAATAAATACGCCAATAAATCCCCAAAAGATAGGCATGAGTGGCATAGAGCATAGTGGGCATATATTAACACCCACATTTTGCTATGATTTTCGGTCCTATGTAAAAGGAGGGTGCGTATCTAGCCACTAGCGGGCATCAATGTAACATAACTCAAGTTATTTTTAATATCTCTAATGAATAGACAGAGCTAGTTTACAATTTTATAACAGTATAAAAGTAAACTTGGAGGACAATGTGTTAAGTTTAAAACTATCAAAATTTGCTTAACTATTAACAATCCTTAGCTGCTATTTATTATATTTCTGAATATTGCAACAACAGCTCGAAAGAGAAGATTTACAACAGCAACATACAACTTTTATTAGTTTAACAAGAGCAGTAGCAGCAACTAGTGAATGTTTGGTGTTTTTAAAGGTCAAGCAATAACTGAAATGAGGCACTAGTACTCTCGTCAACCGCTTTAACTAAGATCAATTTCTTGTGTTCTTCATCAGAGTGTTATATTTGAAGTCGACATTCGTCACCTCTCGTCCCTACATCAGGCTACCGCCACTTTTGTACACCATAGGCCAGATAACAAAAAAAAAGAAAAAAAAAAGCTGTAAGAAAACAAATGTTACTTACATAGGGCAAGAGTTCATTGGGCGCCATGCCTGAAACGATGATCAGGTATCGAATGATGACTTTCAGGTTGTTCGGCCAGCATGCGCACAGCGTCGACCACAGCTCCTCGATCTCCTTTGGATGGTTGTCGGAGAACTGTTTAACAAATAACATGGTATTAGGTATAATACAGCCACACATTTGAAAACCTGATAATATACAATAAAAAAGATAATTGTAGTGACAACAGTAATATTCAGTGACAATTCTCCTCTGGAATGCGCTTCCTCACGAAATCAGGACGACCACTAACCGCGCAACGTTCAAGTACAAAGTACGTCAGCTCTACAGTAGCCCCAGGTCACAGCAATGTGTAAATCCCCAATATTAGATATATTATAACATTATGAAATCTTTAGCATGGGTAAGTTTATATTAAATAAGTATATATTACACGAATATATAAGTAATATATTTAAAAGTATGTCTATGAATTTCTTATGTAGTATTATAGTGTGCATGTACCTATGTATTGTTATTGTAAACATAGGTAATATATTAAAAATTAGAACATCGTCAATGTAGTAAATGAATTATTATTTTGCCTGCACCTACCTTAATGTATCTCTGCATCACCCTAAGGTTGACTGTTATTAATGCCTTTGGCATTAAGTCCGTCTTTGTACAAAGTTACCGTGCATAAAGTTGAATAAATAAAATAAAACAATTGTTGGCGAAGAAGACGTTCGACAGAGATGTATGTAAGAAAATGACGTGTCTACCGTGCTCTTTTCTAAATCATTATTTAGAGACTGCGCGCGACGGGATAATATTTTGAAATTAATTATCTTAAAGAAATTTGATAATATTAGGCGGTGAATTCAATATAGAAAGATTAATAAAGGGTTGTCTGCTTCATAGTAAATAACCTGGAGGTTGAATATAATAAGCTTTCTAGGCTCATTAGTGATGACTGTCTAGACAATTTTATTATTTGAAACAAAATCGAAATGCGAAGTTATTGACTTTAATATAAGCATAATACTTTTCAATAAAACATATATAAATGTTTTGAATCTTTTGACATTTCCATGAAATTACTGAAAAGGGCCTTTTTTACGTGCGCAAAATAGTAAGTATACATGTAGACCCTTAATATCCTGAGCACTGAAATCTAACATATACCTAATCTTGCCATAAATACTGTAACAAAGAAAGAAAATTCTATTGCAAACAACATTTATTACTTTTACCGTGTGTTAATTTAATACATCAATATAAAACAATTTCAAATATAAAAAATCTTATTCGAAGTGGTCTCCATTGGCTGCAATACAGTCCTTTATACGTTGAGGCCAGTTATCACTAGAAGTAGTTTTAATGGCAGAATTCTTCACTGACAATCGTATGGATTGTTTTAGGGACTCCAAATTATCATGGTGTTCAGTTTTAGAGAGTACATCTCTAAAACTGATCATAAATTATATTCCAGCGGATTAAGATCGGGACTAGACTCTGATGAAGTAGCAAACGTTCTTTTCCAACCAAGACTTCGTAGACTGAGCTTTATTACGCGGCGCCGAGCCTTGCTGGAAGGATCATTCTTGGTTATTGAACATGGTGTTATAAAAGGACTTTCAAAAGAGGTATCTTGACACACTTGTGCCGATGTTTTGACAAAGTAGTTCTTCATTACTCCTTCATAGCTAATACCCCACCAAACCATCACTGAAGTCGGATAAAGCCCACGTGACACTCCGTCGACTAACTGGGAAGCCTCCTTAGAGCTGTGAGCATAAATACGGTCATTTTGTTTGTTAAAATGTTGCTCAATTGTAAATAAATTTCTCATCCGCGAACAAAAAAATTCTATGACCTCCCTTTGCGAACTGCTTCAGTAGTTGTTTCGATTTTACAACACTATTCTTTTTTAAATTATGGGTTAAGAAATGACCAGTACATCTCTTATAGGCCGCAAGTCCAATAAAAGATCCGTTTTGACAGATCACGCCCATGAAGTTCTCTATTTTTTACCGATCGAAATGTTCTAAAGTGTTGCATTCCGAAACTCGGCAGAACAAAAGATAGTATACCTCAGGACACGTATTTTGTACCTAAATCGCGAGACACACGAGGCGCGCACGGATTGCTTTGTAATAATATGTATTTGATGAACTTGAGCTCATCCACCACAGCATAGCATCAAAAGACACTGAAGAAACGTGGACTGCGCGTACCTACTACATTTTTATCATATTTTAGGTCCAAGATATATGGCCCAAGCAAAATGTAGGTATTAGATTAGATGCAATGAAATTAGCTATCATTAATGAACCTACATTTAGATAGATTTGCAGTCGGTTTTTATAATAGCCTTCCTAAACATTAAACACTTTTCACAATGAGACTATAAGTTCATAATATTTATTTGTAAAAAGTAAGTAAGCAATCGCAGACGGACGCGGGACCATTTTGCTTTTATCACCCGAGATGCGGGAATTGAGTGATGTCACGTGAACTGTCAACTGATTCGTTCTCGTTTGGCTTCGGGTGTCGTGTGGTACAAACTGTATAAATGTATTTATTATACAGCCATTTTTATATGAATCACATGTTTTCGTAAATTAAACTTTATTTTGTAAAAATGAATTATTTACTATTAATATTTGTGTGAAATAAATTTGTACACTTATTTTGTACATATAAGCTATCATATCAAATAAGTTTCATATTTTATCGTAAAAGTTGTTAAATACCCAATTGAATACATGATAACTACTTTTGCTTGTCGCAAATATTGGGATTGGAATATTGGCTACTTTACATTAGTCAAAATAAACTATTTAACTCGCTTTACATTAACGGTTTATGTATATTTACGTTTATATTTATTTTTAATGGTCCTCCGCATCATGAACAGTAAGTTATTTGACATTAATAAAGTGTTAGGTCATAATTTCTTATTTCATACGAGTTTACAAAGAAGTTTACGTGTTGACGTTTCATGAAGAAACGAATTTGATTTGACAGTCAAAGACTCTATCCCTTGGCAACACACGTGTCCCCACTCTCCTACAATCCGAGGTTCTTTCACACGTTGAGTGCCACGTGTCATCTTTTGGGGCCACGTGTTGCTGTTTGGATACACGGGCAGTTGTATAGTTCAAGGTGGGTATGACCGCCGAGTTTTGTTATAGCATTTAAATACTCAGGCTTTAAAGGTTGGTTATGAATAAATAGCATGTAAACAAACCGAGGAAACCGCAAGAATATTAAATTATACTTATGCTTGCCGATTTTTTTAATAGTTTTTTTTTCAGTGACTTCGTGTATTATTTTTGGTACACTTGAAAGTCAAAGTCTGAAAAATCATGTTTTTTAGTTTTATATAATAAAATTAGCAATACTATGTAAATTAAAACAAAAAAGGAATTTTAAAATATTCGCTAGACACGGTTTTCGATTTTGGCAGATAACATATAATTAATTTTCCACAGTACCATCAATGGTACTATTCAATGGTACCACGGTAAACATACCATCTCTTTGCACACTCCTCTCATTGGACCTATGTCGCGCACACAAGTCGACGACGCTAACTTTCCACATAAATGTTTCCCTGGTCTATAGCTACTTTGATCGGGGTCTTAGCACCGAGATGTTTACCTACTTATTATAATGGTTGGTGAAGGATGATGGCGGGATGTGTACACGATTGATAAGTAGGGCCGGCAAGGTCGCGCCTTCTACCTATGAGTGATGGAGCAAATAGGGGTGCGTCTGTCGCAATCGCACTGAATAATATTACACCCTTTGGTCAAATTCATTTCGATGCGACCTTGAACCGTAATTCGTACAAGAAGTTTGCTTAGCCACTCACTTATTATTATGTAAACTCGCTATGTGGAAGTAGTTGGACCCTAGTCTGCAAGGTCAGGCAGTGTTGATATTGTATCGTTTTACATAATTACTGTAGTGACTGAGAAGTAAAACCTGCCAGTATAACAAGGCTACGACTTAGCTACGAGATTAGTCAAACATGTTGTAGCTGTTTGCAGGAGAGATTGGCTTGGGTTTTGAAAATATAACGGGGCTCCATACACCCCTGACTGGTATGGTAGCGTATAAAATACGAACATATATTCGATTTAGAACGATTATAGCGACATAATATGCCTAGATATGAGTGTAATTTTTATTTTGTTGCAAATCATTTATAGTTAGCTGAGTCGAAGCGTCAAACGGAAAGATTTTATTAAATTTGGGTTGCGCTAGTCCACGTACAAATCCCATCTATCTCTTGTTTGTTAACAAATACTGTAAACTGTAACCCAATCGCATGACACGGGGAAACCGAGACGGCTGGGTAGATGAAGCTTCCACCATAATAAATAACCAGTAATGTGACATAATAAAGTAAACTGATCCTAAATATTGTCACGACATGAAATTAATTGCCTATGGTGGTCCGTATTTTGACGACCTTGAAAGATGCTTTCTACGCCTTGCTTAAAGTATTGCGTAAAGCATTCCAGTTGTTTATCGTATGACATAGACAGGAATTAGTGAACCATTTGGTTCGCTATGGTATCGATTGCATCCTATGAGGATGAAGGTATGTTTCCGAACTCTGTAGGACGCAGCAGTGTTGCACAGCAGTAGACGCAGAGCGTATCATGAAATACATTTGAATACGATATTTTTGTTTGTTATTATATTTCACTGCAGCTTTTCAATGGTGCCGTTTATCCGTATTCAAGTTTAACATGTATGTGAAAAAATGTAAACGTATAGTTTTAGACAAATAAGTCAATTGCGGGACTGATTTTCTTTTATTTCTATGGACCATTTATGAATGGTCAGATGACGTGTCGTCTCTTCGTATACATTACTTATTAAACTTCGATACGGAATAACGGCTCTATTGAGAAGCCCTAATGATATAAATAATTAAAAAAATTATCATATTCAAGTATATTTCATGGTACGCTCTGCGTCTGCTGTCAGCGGTCGGCATCTGAATCTTCAAACCTAAATGCATGTGTTGTTCGCATAGGAGGGAGAGGAAAGGATGGGTGTTTGTTTACTTTTTAGAAGCAAAAAAGAACTGAACAGATTACCTTAGCAGTGATGTAGAAGAGATTGTTGAGCACCATTTCTGTGGCTTCAGCAGAGCCGAGACCTTCTCTGCGACCGCTTCTGCCCGCTTCCGACGCGTAGTACTGCAAATAATATTCAAAATAAGAAAAAATCCAATTGAAAACACAAGTATGTTTGTACTATAAAAAATGACAGGACAGAAACACTTGGAATTGGCAGGCCTAGTTAAGAGGTTTAATTAATGACAGTAGAGTAAGTGAAGTACCTAGTGTTTTTTTTTTTTTTTTTTACTTGCCCAAAATCCCCACGGGTACCTCCCCACCGGAGCCGGTGGGAGAGGCTATGTCGGACTCGAACCGACTAAAACGCACGCCGCCTGCGGGTCGTTTTGGTTGCCGAAGGTGAGGTTGACAGGCATATCCCTCGCACCCCGGCCGACCCAGGGCCATCTTTCACGATCTGGCCCTCTTCTCTCGGGTGTGTGGGGACTACAGATTCCCCAACTCGTTCCCGTTAAACGGGGAGGCGCGCCAGGCGCGCCGCCGCCGCGGCCTGCTTCTGCTAGGGTGACAGGCGGCTCCACCTGTCACCCCCAGGCCGGCGCTCATGGGGGGCGGAGGTCGTTCATCGACCTCCGACGCCCGAGTTGCCTTCGTACGCGGGCAGCTTGGCTTGCGATCCGTCGTCGCTCCCGCTGCCGCTCCCGCCCCGCCTCCTCCTTCACGAGCATTACTTGCTCGCAGAAGGAGGCGCCGGCCGCCCACGCATCCGCGCAGCGGACCATCGCGGCGAGCAAGGTGGAGAGCGTGAGAACCCTCACTCCCAGGGCCGCCACAAGCTCCCGCCTCGGCGTCTCCCACGCCGGACACTCGGTGAGCGTGTGCGGACCTGAGTCCTCGCTCGCGTCACAGTGATGGCACTCGGACGTTGGCTCTTTCTCCATCCGACGCAGATACTTGCCGAAGCATCCGTGCTCGGTGATCATCTGCGTCAGACGGTACGAGAGGCTGCCGTGTGGCCTCTCTAGCCACTCCCCCATGATGGGTCTTACCGCCGCTACTACGGCGCGCCCTGCGCCTGGTCGCCCAAGTCGTAGCTCCCATTCCGCCACCATTTCCCTGTGGAGCCGGGATCTCACGGCCCGAATTTCTTCGGGCTCGGGATCGTGACCCCGCTCCCGCGCTGCCTTTCGGAACCGGTATAGCGCCGAAAGGGAGCTCGCTTCCAGGATCCATGGTGGCGATCTGGCGAGGAGACTCGCCGCGTTGAAGGATATCGTGCGGTACCCCCTTATGATGCGGCACGCCAACTTCTGCTGCGGACGCTGCAGCAGGGGCATGTGCCGATCATTCAGAGTGTCCGCCCACACGGGACACCCGTACAGGGCCATGGACCGCACGACACCCGCGTAGAGTCTCCTGCAGGAGTCCTCCGGGCCCCTCAGGTTAGGCAGTAGCCGCGCCAGAGCGTTGGCTGTGCCCACCAATTTGGGGCCCAGACTTCGGAAGTGCTTCCCGAAGTCCCACCGGCCGTCGAGCACGAGCCCCAGATATTTCATCTGGGGCTTGATGCCGATGAGAGTGCCTCAGTACCTAGTGTGATAAGACAGAAGCAGATGGTGGATTGTTGTATTTGTCTATCCCGGAGAAAATTGAAGGTGTTCAGGTCGTAGATTGATTTTAGTACAATAATAAGCACCTTATTTCATAAAGTCAGCTCTCGGAGTGATAGTGTGCCCACGCCCAGATAGGTATCGGCCTTCCGTTGGATACAAATATTTGTCGAGTGAATTAAATCTATAACGTTCCACATGATGGTATTGCAAGATTATTATTGGTTGACGAGCCACTGCATGAACCTGATGGATTAAGCATCAGGTCAATTTGAATGGTCTTCCATGGTATTCGAGTAAGTGGGTACGTTTTCTCGTTATAATATCTCATTAGAAAAACTGTGAAAATGTTGGTAGTTTCATTTCATTGCAGAAAATCTTGGTTAAGAAATATCCAATGACCCAATTACAGCGTCATATACCGGGTTTAATAATTCTACTATTCCTATATCACTCCATGATGATTTTGCCACCACTCATCCGGAATAACAATAATAGCAACCAAGGATGCATTAATAGTTATTGTGATGAACGCTGTTGCCAATTGCAGGCGACAGCAAGTTGTTAACAAGTACCTAATAAACTGCTCGATGAGCCGATACCCAGGAAACATGACATCGTAGCGGCGCGCGTGGGGTAGATAGCGTTAGCAGCCGTTTACTTCACGTGGAGCCTACACCGAGAGGAGTTAGCGGTGAAAAGGCTTAGACCCAAGAGAAACACCGCCAAGCTCTTTAAAAGAGTTATTGCAAAGCACTTCGTCGAGCATATCTCTTAAGAGATGTCGGATCTGATGGATGCCCAATATGGTTTTCGTTGCTGGCGTTCCACTGTGGATGCCACCATGCGCGTCCTTGGACGATAATAATAATACCATTTAATTTTAGAATTTAAGGCAACAACTGAGTTCAAGTCAAAAATTAAATGGTAGTTTTTTATGAAAAGTAAAAATTAAATGCTTTTTTGCAGTGTCTGTGAAAATAGCCCTGGGTCGGACGTTGTGTGAGGAATATGCCAACCGCAAGTCCGACGTAACCTCCTCCACCTGCTTCGGTTGGGTTATCCGTCGGGATTATTATGCGCACATAAAAAATGATCTTGTTTTTATAGTGGTTATTTATCAGTAAATATCAATATATAAAATACCTATAAGAACATAATTTTACTCACTACTAATAAGAACAAATAATTGATAAACTATTACGTATTCCTAACAAAACTTATGTCGGCGATTAAGGGTCATAGCAGACATATCAACTCGGAAATGCCATGCCATATGTTATGAACTCGGTTTGGATTCCATAACAATACTTATAATATAATATATAATTCATTTATTTACCAGATAATTAAAATCCATTTTTTGTTAGTAAATATTTAAATCTATGTTAGTATTTATATATCACAAAAGACTGGTGCATTTTATAGACGTGCCTTAATATGTGGCACTCATAGCCCCTGTCCACAAGTACATTGAGCATACTGTTGCCACAGCCGCGTATTCCATACAGCATCGACGTCATTTTTTTTCGCCACAACGCTGCGAAACCATCGGTACGTGCGTGAGCGAACATAGCCGATGCACTACAGAAGCGCGGCAGCCGCAACAGCGCTCTGAAAGCTTTATTGTATTGTATACGTAGGGCCATAAGGGAGCGCTGGGTATAGCTGATCCACATCGCACCCGAGTACAGGGATGTGCAGTACGCCTTAAAAAGCATTACTTTTACACTGTCCGTGCACCGAGCGAACCTGCGGGCCAGCATATTCGCCCTTACTGCCAATGCCCTACGTTCCCGCTCAATATCTGCATCGTCCCTGAGGTCGTGAGCAACATAGTGTCCAAGATATTTGAAGGTATCAACCTGACGAAGTGGTACTCCATACATAGTCACCTCCGGTATGATATCCGGACGCTTGGTGCCCACGGCCCCAAAGACCATGAATTCGGACTTTTTGGTGTTGTGTACCAGCCCATGTTTATCCGCATACTTCTCACATATGACAAGTAGCTTTCTTAATGCACTGATAGAGGGGGGCAGCAGCACCATATCGTCTGCATAACTTATATTATTAAAAGAAATTCCATCAATAAAACAGCCTGCACGCGTGCTGCTGAGCTCCTCTATCAGCGCATTTATATAACAATTAAAAAGTTTTGGTGAGGTTAGCCCACCTTGTCGTACCCCACATTCCATGACATATGGTGATGATATATTTACCCCCCATCTGACCACATTACTTTGATGTTGGTACCAGTAGCGAAAAACACTCAACAGTTCCCCAGGGATTCCCGTTTCTTGCAGTTTATCCCATAGGATATCGTAGGATACCATGTCGAATGCTTTAGCAAGGTCAAGGAAAGCCGCATATACTGGCGTCTTCCTATCAGCATAGTACCTGACGGTATGCTTAAGACAGGCGATTGCGCTCACAGTCGATAAGCCAGGTCTTAACCCGAACTGGGCATCATGAGGCTTGATGTACTTGTCCAGATGTGAATTAAGCACACCGTCAAGCACCTTTGCAATTATGGTTGCCAGCGAAATAGGCCTATAGTTCGACCGGTCTGATACGTCTCCCGTCTTATTTTTGACCACTGGCACCACCAGCGTTCGTGTCATTTCTGAAGGCAGATATGAATGTCCCACACAAAGATTAAAAAACAATGCCAGTACTCTTGGCCGTGCAGGCCAACTTCTGTCAGCCTTCGCTGCCACCGCTGCGCTACCCTGATGGATCCCTGGCCCATGGACCGCAAGAGAAAGCCAATATGCTAGTAAATCTCTTTGCGGCCAATTCCCGAGTCGATGATTGCGGTATACAGCCGCCGACACTACCCAATGGTGACCACGTAATGCCTGAAATACGTATCAGGCAATGCGATGTTCGTGCGGTGCTTCAATCACTCGATGTCCGGAAAGCCAGTGGCCCGGATGGTATTCCAGCGGTGGTCTTACAAAAATGTGCAGCGGAGTTGTCTCCGATGCTTACGCGGCTGTACCGACTGTCCTACAGCTCGGTTACAGTGCCTTCGGCTTGGAAAGAGGCGAATGTACAGCCGATCCCCAAGAAGGGGGATCGCTCAGAGCCAGCCAACTATCGACCCATAGCCGTCACCTCAGTGCTGTGCAAGGTCTTCGAGCACATCATTAACAAACAGCTCATGCGTCACCTAGAGGATCACTCCTTAATTAATGACCGGCAATATGGCTTCAGGCCGAAACGGTCAACGGGTGATCTTCTAGCATACGTTACCCATCTTTGGGGTGAGGCTATGGACAAGCACGGCGAGTCACTGGCAATTAGTCTTGATATCGCCAAAGCTTTCGATAGAGTCTGGCACAAATCGCTTCTCTCCAAGCTACCAGCCTTTGGTCTGCCTCCTAGACTGTGCAACTGGATTGCTAGTTTCCTGCAGGAGCGCCGTATCCGCGTCCTCTGTGATGGACGGGCTTCGGAGTTCTTGCAAATAAATGCTGGCGTACCGCAGGGGTCTGTATTATCTCCCACTCTCTTTCTTCTGCATATCAACGACATGCTGTCCACCGGCAGCATACATTGCTATGCAGACGATAGCACCGTACACGGGAGTTATCACGGACAACCTGCGGCCAAACAGTCTGATATCGTGGAAAAAAGACAGCTTCTTGTCACTGAACTGGACCGGATCTTGAATCACATTTCTCAATGGGGCTCCGAGAACATGGTCGAGTTCAATGCCAAGAAGACGCAGGCTTGTGCGTTCACAGCAAAGGTATCTTCTTTCCTTCCCCTTCCCACTCTTCAGAGCACGCCACTTCCACTGCAGGACAATCTCTATATCCTAGGCATGGATATTCGCTGCAAACTGAATAACAGAAATTACATCGAGAGCATCATCAAAACAGCCTCGCGGAAACTCGGACTCCTAAACAAAGTGAGACGTTTTTTCACGCCGGAGCAGCGGTGTCTTCTCTATAAGACACAAATTCGCTCCTGCGTGGAATACTGCTCGCATCTCTGGGATGGCTCCGCGAAATACCTACTAGATGCTCTCGACAGGTTGCAGCGACGCGCGGTCCGAATTATTGGGAACCCTGAGGTCACGAACACCCTCGAGCCTTTGCAGATGCGTAGAGATATTGCTTCCTTGGCTGTATTTTACCGTCTCTACCACGGTGAGTGTTCTGACGAGCTCTTCCAACTAATCCCACCATCTCCTTTCCTACATAGGACAACACGTGCAGGCCTTAGATGTCACCCTCATACTGTGCAGAATATACGAGCAAGAACCAAGCGGTTCGGAGACTCTTTTCTTTGCCGCACCACCAAGACCTGGAATTCATTACCAGCACACGTGTTTCCTTCTTCCTACAGTCCCGGGGCCTTTAAGCGGGGCGTGAAAAAGCATCTGATGAGGCCGCCAAGCTGAGTGCCACCATTGTAGCACTTAGTGTCTGTAATGGTGACCCTCTTTCCTGAGACTTTGCCTTTAGCTTACCATCAGGCGAGGTGAGGTCAAGTTGGCGTGTCCTATATAAAAAAAAAAAAAAAAAAAAAAAAATGTGATAGCCCGCGTGCTGCAGGTGCTCAATGCTCAAACCATCGTGTCCCGGTGATTTGCCTCTTTTCAAATTTCTAAGTATATTTCGTACCTCCTTGGCGGTAATGAGTGTGGATACCCGGTCACGATGTGTCTCAGCATTGAGCATGGTCTTAGCTAGCCCCAGGGATGATTGCACTACAAAATGTTCCTTAAAGGATTCGGCTATCATTTGCGGATCGGTCAAGCCACCGACACCCACAGGAAGGCTATGAGCTATTTTTAATTTATTTGTGGACTTCCAAAAATTTTTGAAGTCTTCGTTCGAATAGTGTGATGCCAGACTATCCATTTTTATTTGGTCTTGGTGTTTTTGACACCACTTTAATTTTCCTTTAAACACCTTCCGAGAACTGACCATGTCTTCATAAACATGACCTGAAGATGGTCGGCCATACCAATCCCAGATAACGAACTTTGCTCTGGCCTCCCTATGTGCGTCAGCAACATACTTGCTCCACCCTGCCACCCGTTTGTGACCATGTGAGTTGCCATCACCACACCTGGTGTGTGTGGAGACAGCCGCAGACTGTAGGCCTGATACAATCTTTGTGTACATATTATCTATTATGAATTTATGATCAGTATCATTACACAATTTGCCACCACATTTGATACATTCACTTGGAAAATCTATATTTTTCATTAAATTACTACATAGTTGAGAATACTTATTTACCTGTTCAAGTGACCGCTCGCCCCATGTAATATTATTTTGTGGCGTACTTAGCGGTGTATTAACTTTCATCTTTATAATGTTCATATTACATTTTATTAGCAATGGGAAATGGTCAGACCAGTGTACATCATATTTTACATAAGCACTAGTTATTAAAGGCCATGCTGCCTGAGTAACTACACAATGGTCTAACCAGCTCCTCCCGCCATTTGCCTCACTAATAAACGTGTAAGTATCAGACGGTAACTTATTTAAATCCGCGCACACCCATTTCTGTTCAACACAAAACATTTTTAATTCATTAAAAAATGGTCTGTTTGGGTAAGCATTGAAATCACCTAGAATAATCACTGATTCCACATTACTTTCTTCAGTAATTGCACTAACAGTGCCTAGACAGTCCGAAAATTCCGTTAGGTTTATGGTATTATCAACGGGTAGGTAGACACTAATTATTAACACCGGCCGATCACTCAAAAGAACTTTAATAGCTGCGATTCGTGGATTCTCGCACGGTACTACACTTACACAACTAAATATGCACTTTTTCCAAAGTAGTGCCACTCCACCATAAGGTCGCCCCTCCAGTATTCCTACGGATGTATCCACCGCAGATGTTCCCGTACTTCCAAATCCGGCATCAATCATGGTCAATACACCTAAGTCGTGGGGTAGAAGCCACGTTTCCTGCAGGGCAATTATGTCAGCTTCCTTGCACAGTGACCTAACTCCCTCCATAGACCTCCTAAGCGACTTACAATTAAAAGATGCAAGGATGGTGTTATGCGTAACTGATTCAGCGTAATCACCCATCACAGTAGCTTGTTAGTTGCCACACCACGAACTGATTTATCCACAATTTTGTGCTTTTGGTGGATAAAGCGCCGAAATTATAATATATGCCTTATGTATAATTAACGTAAGAGTGATTTGGAATAAAGCCGTGGACATCCAGCTACCGAGCTGTGTCGTCGATCGGCAGGTTTGGTGTGTAGTTTTACCATGACCGTTACTCATTATCAAAGTACAGTATTAATATATCAGCGCTAACAGCGTACTTCTACACTCAGATGACTCTGGCTAGAGATAAAGTGTATTGGACTTAATAAAGGATTAGGCTCCCTCTGGACTGCATCGGCTCTTTGCTCGGATCCAGAAATTGCATTATTCAAGTAGGATGCGATCCTATTGATGCGACTAATATAGGCCACACCCACCCACGCCACCCATGCACCCACCCCAAAAGGAAATGTGCGTAAGCTTTGGCAATTTGATAGATAACTACAAACCTATTGTCTGTTCATTATAGGATGATTAGCGTGACAGTTCAAAGCAAATCCGATGCTTCAAGTTTGAAACGACGTTAAATTGACACCTCGTATCACAACATATTCCATCTCGCTTTTTCACTAACAATAATAGAATATCGAAACTTACCTAAATATTATTCATTAACACGGTAATGCATAACTGATTTATGGACAAAATTACTGATTCACGGTCTTATGGCACTTTTGACGTTGCCTTTTTCTTAAATAGTGCTTTTAACTGGGATATTCACCCATTTACCAGAGTAATACAATGATTTGAAAGATTTGCTCAAAGATCTTAATCACCAACTCATAAATATTCAAAAATACTAAAGTGGCGTATCGACCTCATGTTGTTTGACAGTACCTACCTCGTTTGAAGCAATGTGCGATCAAGAATTAATTATTAATTATTTGCAAGCTTGCACTAGCAATGATCATTCCGAGTAGGAGGATAATGATATCATGATACCTATATAGGTTGAGTGCCAATAAATACTTAAAAATAAATATTTATGGTTTTATTGTTTTCAAAACGTTATGTAATTAATAATCCATAAATAAATCGATTTAATTAATAATGTCCCATCACTGGTTCTTACTCAGTGACAGCTGTCTTGCGGATCATCCTATAATAAACAGAGAGAGAAACCTAATTGAGCTTGTTACACCTTAATTAGCCTTGTCCGGTAATTTTATGTCATGTATTGCACAATACTGATTGCAATAATTTATTCTGCTTAGACCAATAACGATACACGGGACTTACAATAAGTTGCAGTCTTAGTCAGTGGTTAAACTAATATGGATCAGCACCGATTCGAAACGCGGTCACGTTCTGACAAGACTTCGGTAAGAAACTTAGCGGGTATTCATTTTTGGTATATCTACAAACATTTTTACTTAATCAGATTCTGAGTTTTGTTTGAGAGTAGAGTAAACAGTTCATTTCCAAGCTTGTTTGTCGTCTACTTGAAAACGAATCAATCGAAGTAGTACCTACTTCGAAAAACAGACAGTTTGTTTACAATATTATTACCGACCTTTATTTTTTCGGGAGAGAAAATAAAGGTCGGTACTTTCGAGAGCACCCAAAACCGGCGAGCATGTATGAAAACAAATTATACAAGTAGAAGAAGCGAAACATGTATACCAGGATCGTGGGAAGTAGAAAACTGTAGTCTTTGCCTACACTACTGGGGAAAAGGCGTGACTGTATGTATGTACTTTCTTGGGGTAAAACGCCTATCCATGTGCTATTATGCCATTATGTGGTCTATCCAATCCTATCCTATAAGGCCTATCCCAGAAAAAGAAAAGAATATATTCTTGTACCAAATTCAGCCAGATTCGTTTAGCAGTTAGAGTGTAACAAACATCCAAACTGTAACGTTTGGGTTTAGTAGGTACATAATATGGATACATGTTTATATTTATGTAATGTAGGGTATCTGTATTTAGTCATTAATAAACCAGTCTACCGCATACTTCCGTGTTTTACTGACGTACCACTGGCGACGAGTCGATTTAGTTCGAACAAATTATTGTGAAATACGCGTGTGAACCTTGAAGCTAGTGTCCAAAATGCCAATCGGTAAACTAGAACCTTTTGATTTAAGTAGTAAACAATGGCAACCGTATATTCGGAGAGTTAGGCAGTATATTGTACTAAACGAGATAAAAGATACCCTCCATGTTCCGTTGTTAATTACGATTGTAGGTGAAGCAACGTATGCATTAATGTGCGACTTGTGTTCTCCGTCCCACCCCGAGACGAAATCATTCGAAGATTTGGTGAAATTGGTGGCAGAACACCTGGAACCACAGCGGTCGGAAATCGCGGAACGACACGTATTTCGGTTACGTCGACAGAAAATAGGCGAATCGTTGACAGACTACCTGACAAATTTAAAACATTTGGCTACTACATGCAATTTTGGTTCGAATCTCGAGGAGAATTTGCGGGATCAGTTTGTTTCCGGGCTAGCGGGTGAGGCCATGAGATCGCGGATTTTCGCCGAGAAAAATATTCGATACAAGAAGGCGGTCGAGCTGGCGTTAGCACTGGAGGCGGCGGAAAAACATGCTGAGGTCAGCGGTTCGGTTACAGCGGTAGACTCATCGGAGGCGGCGGCCAGCACGGCGGGTGATGGCCTGCACTATACACGCGGCGGGCGATCGGGCCCGCGCGCGGGCTCGGCCGACGCAACGCGGGGTAAGCGGGAGGCACGCGCGGGCGCATGTTGGCGCTGCGGTAAGGCGCATTCTGCAGTGAATTGCCGGTATAAAAATTACAGTTGCGATACATGTGGTGAAAAAGGACACTTAAAAGTGATGTGCAAATCCGGGCGCGCTAGTGGCGATCGGCATAATTACGTGAGTGAGGGGTCAGACGAAGAAATGTTCAGTATCAAAGTGACATGTCAAGGTAACAATCCTTACTTTATTCAGTTGTCGATCGATAGTCAGCTGATAGAATGTGAAGTAGATACCGGGAGCCGTATTTCCGCGATAAGTGAAGATATATATAAACGTCAATTTTTTAATAAGAAAATTGTAAAGGATAACTTAATCCTACGTAGCTATTCAGGTTCAGCGATTGAGTCGCGAGGTTTCATTGAGGTTGAAGTAACTTTCAGAGATGTTACAGCGAAATCTTTACGACTTTACGTCATTAAAGGTGGAGCACGGCCGTTTTTAGGGCGCGATTGGATGCGTGCTTTGAAAATTACACAAATAAACATCAATGAAATCAACGATGATCAGTGGGTGAACCAACTACGTAAAGAATTTCCGGAAGTTTTTAGTGATAAGTTAGGTACATGTAAGCGCCTCATTCAACTACAGCTGACTGATAAGGAACCGGTTTATGTGCGAGCCAGACCGGTGCCACTGGCGCTTCGCGCGCGAGTCGAACGCGAGTTAGGTCGCTTAGAGGCGGATGGTTCTATCTATCGGGTTGAATATTCGGACTATGGAACACCCATAGTACCCGTAGTTAAACAAAACGGGGATATAAGGATTTGCGGGGATTATAAAGTAACGATTAACCCAAAATAAATACCGCCTTCAGCTTACCATCAGGCGAGGCGAGGTCCAATTGACGTGTCCTATATAAAAAAAAAAAAAAAAAAAAAAAAAATTAAAAAGAAACTATTATCCGTTACCGCGCATCGAAGAATTGTTTGCGAATCTCAGTGGAGGTAAAAAGTTTACCAAAATTGATTTAAAACATGCCTACGAGCAATGTATTCTTACAGATGACTCACAGCCTTATACGGCTATTACAACACATGTAGGGACCTTCGTGTACAGAAGAACCCCCTACGGGTTATCATCCATCCCGGAACAGTTTCAGAAACTCATGGAAGAGACTCTGCGCGGGGTACCAGGGTGTGTAGTTTTTCTGGACGATATTTGCGTCACTGGAGTCAATGACCCAGACCATAAAAAGAACCTTACAGCTGTGCTTGAAAGATTGCGTGAAGCAGGCCTGACAATTAAGTTGAGTAAATGTAAATTTTTACAAGAAAGTGTAAAATATGTAGGCTGTATTATAAATAAAGACGGTTTGAGACCGGATCCAACAAAGCTGGAAGCTATTTCCAAGGCACCTAGACCTCAAAATATATCCCAACTTAAAAGCTTTTTGGGTATGATCAATTATTACGGGCGATTTATACCGAATTTGAGTACAACATTACAACCTTTGCATAATTTATTTAAAAAAGGGGTGACTTGGGAATGGTCGCCTAAGTGTGAGCAGACCTTTATTTTAGCGAAAAAATCCCTCCTGAGCGAGCGTGTACTGGCGCATTATTCGGAGGGGCAGCCACTTGTATTATCAGTAGATAGCAGCTCGTATGGCTTGGGTGCAGTTTTGGCACATCGCTACCCAGATGGCAGTGAGAGACCAGTAAGTTGTGTGTCGCGTACGCTTAGCCCGGCAGAGCGTAACTACAGCCAACTGGACAAGGAGGCGCTTGCTATACTGTTTGGGGTAACGAAACACCATCAGTATTTATTTGCGCGACGGTTCATATTGCGTACCGATCACCAACCACTAACCCATATTTTTGGTGATAAAGGGGGCATTCCCCAAACGGCGGCAAGCCGCTTACAGAGGTGGGCGGCTCGTCTGACAGCATATGATTTTAGTGTTGAATTTGTACGATCGGTGGACAACGGTCCGGCCGACGCATTATCGCGGTTACCGTTAGCTCAGGAAGGTCGTTCCGCGCACGGGGTAGATTATTTGAACGTAGTAGAAGAGTGTTTACCTATTTGTTACAAAGACATTGCGAAAGCAATAGAACGAGATGCTTTGTTAGGTAAGATTAAAGGGTATGTCCTTTTGGTTGGCCGTCAGAACCGAGCAGCGATGTAGAACGCCCGTACTTTATTAGAAGAAAGGATCTCGGGATTGAGCAGGGCTGCATTATTTACAAATATCGCATAGTAGTGCCACACAGTTTGCAAAATAAGATTTTAAATGAAATTCACGAAGGACATTTGGGAATGAATAAAATGAAGAGTTTATCGCGTAGTTATGTATATTGGGCCAGTCTAGACCGGGACATCGAGCAGGTGTGTCGGTCGTGTGCGGCGTGCCGCACGGTGCTCGATGCCCCACCCCGGTCTCAGCTGCACCCTTGGGAGTTCCCACTGCACCCCTGGCAGCGTATACATATCGATTTTGCAGACTGTGGGGGAAGACGTTACTTAATCTTGGTGGACGCGCACTCTAAGTGGATAGAAGCAGTTCCTATGCAGAGTACTAACGCGGATCGTACTATCAATGTGTTACGGAGTATTTTCGCGAGATTTGGTTTACCATCGCAGCTCGTTTCAGACAACGGGCCCCCGTTCTCTTCCCTAGAGTTTAAGGAATATTGTAAAAACAACTGTATAAAACACACGACTTCGGCACCTTATAGACCTCAGGGTAACGGAGCGGCAGAAAACGCTGTGAAAACCGTAAAGAAAGCAATTAAGAGAGCATTGTTTGAGGGGGTAGGTGTGGATGCCGCTTTGCATAAATTCCTTTTCCAGTACCGAAATTGTGACCACGCGACCACGGGCGTTTCTCCAGCTGTGGCCTTACAGGGGCGGCGATTGCGCAACCGGCTCGATGCGTTGCGGCCAGACAGGGCTGCCGCGGTCCGTGATCGGCAGGAACAGCAGATGGCTCGAGCTGCAGGGAAAGAAAGGGATTTCGACGTGGGGGATGTAGTGCTGGTCCGAAATTATTCAGCGAGGGGAGAAAAGTGGACCGAGGCATCAGTCACAAAGAAAACGGGCCCAGTCTCATATAAAGTAGACATTGGTAAAGGTATAGAATGGCGTAGGCACGCCGATCAAATGATTCCGAGAAATAGTAAGACTCGGTACTCGTTATCGCAGACGAGTGACATCACGGTTACGAATACAAACGGTAAACCTGAGGTCGATAAGGAAGCTCAGCTTGATTCATATGAAGATGCGTCGGATGGCGGTAACGGTCAGGAGAAGTCACTTGTGGTCCAAAGTGAGCCGACATCAGTGGCCCAGCCACCCAATCGGTTACCGGCACCACTGGCTGAGCCGCCGTCGTCCCCGCCCCCTGACGCGTCCGTTCGAGCATTGCGTGCATTAGAACGAGCTAAACGAACGATTATTAATTTGTTAAAGTAAATAATGAATTATGTGTATAAACTTGAAATTGTACATCTAGTTTGCTTATAGTTAGATTAAGTGGTTCGGTCGAGGCTTAGTGGGGAGAGATGTAACGTTTGGGTTTAGTAGGTACATAATATGGATACATGTTTATATTTATGTAATGTAGGGTATCTGTATTTAGTCATTAATAAACCAGTCTACCGCATACTTCCGTGTTTTACTGACGTACCACAAACAAGTTCACAAATTTGCAGGCTTACAATTATATTAGTAGGAAGTAGGACAGTAGGAACTAGTATGTTTCCTGAAAATTACCATTGCCTACACAATTAGTTTCCGTATATTATGGAGTCGAAATACCATAATTGCAAATTTTGAAAAGAACAAAAATAGCCCAACTGTCGGACAGCCTGCTGCTGTATCGGACATGCGTACGTACAACAACTACATGTTCTGATCCTAATCAATTTACAACCGCATAATCTAAAACTATATATATATACGATTTCACCATTTCATTAAAAATGGAAAGTTGTCAGAATCGTGTTAGGTGTGTGGCAGTACTTTTTAGTTGCTTGTAATTACTATGGAAGTAGGATGACGCGGCAGTTTTTTGCGCTTCGAATATAATAACTTCTTTCGGACGTGGAAATCGTGTCAAAATGACATGTAGATACATCATTATGAATGAGAATTATGTTGAATATGTGTTCATAAACCATGCTAAAACGATAACAAAAAAAATCATAACCTTCATTTTTTAGTTTTTGAGAATACTCTTCGGAGTTCTCATTATTGTGACGAGGATCTGAACCCTACTTCGCGCGTGGTCCAACACGTATGTGCCTGTTTTATTTATATTTCCACTCGACTGTTACTTTTTTGATATGGAGAAAATACATTTTTGTATTGAGATCTTATCTGGGCGTAGTTTTGTACTGCCGGGCGTTCGATATGTGTGTTCGTTCGATGTGTGATATTTTTGCTTAGATATTATATAGAGCTATTTCGTGAAGGTCAAATCCTGCAAGCAGAATTAGAAGCTGTTCCTTATCCTATAGAGTTTTTGATATGCATTCATGTGGTAATGATTTTCAATATCTATATGCATTGAGCGCTATCCAGACGATACCTTGACCACCACGCAATCCACTTCATTATATTGTAGGTAACATAATTTTTTAATATCATTTATAAGGCCACTTTTAACTTTTCAAAATTGACAACAACCTTGTAACGGAGGAAAAAAAATACTTTTCAATACACTTGCTCATAAAGTGGCTCTAATTTCACCGCAATTAGGCACATAATGACACCTATTATCAAACTGTGACTTTTTCCTTGCTGTAATTCACAAGTGAGTTATAGTTTCTTTTTTAATTTTCTTAGTTGGGTTGCTTTGTTTTAAAAAAAGTTTTGATACACATAAGATTATGTTCAATAGTACAAATAAATTAATATACTTACTGCTTACTCATTTTATGCAACTTTGTATTCGAATAGGTCATTTCAACTTGTACGTGTTAAATAAACAAAACTATGCCATTATAAAAAGTTCATTATAATTTTACTAACTGCATTTACTAATTGTTTCTCTAAATTAACTTTTTATCTAAGTAGGTACTATATAATAGTAGTTAATGAAACTGTTGCAACATAAGATTGTTTAATGGCAATTATCTCATCTCATGAACTAATTTATGTAAAAATACAAAGTAATTTTTAGCGCCAAAATTCATTTGTTGATCGCGCAATGTGTTGCACCAAATTCACCACCGACTACGTAAAAAAATGCATTAATGCCTCCTAAGTATAATTCTATGTAAACAGTCAGGTCATAAATTCTGTCACGTGTTTAATATAAAATAATTGAGACTAGTTTATTCATTATGTAACCATTTATGTACTAAAATGAACATAACAAAACATAGACACTTATGAGAATAAAGTTTATTCAAAATGACCTCCGTGATTTTGAATACAGGGCTTCAATCTACGCGGCCAGTCGTCTATCGCAGCACGAACAAGGTCCATGTCAATATCGGTGGCTGCCTTAATCAAGGATGTCTTGAGTGACTCCAAATTGGGATGAGGCTTTGAGCGCGCCTTTTCCTCCAAGTGTTGCCATATCTTATAATCTAACGGACTCAAATCTGGACTGGAGGAGGGCCAATCTTCGTGCCGGATGAAGTCGATTTCACGCGCTACCAGCCAGGCTTGTGTGCTCTTCGCTCTATGAGCTGGCGCCGAATCTTGTTGGAATACCCAGGGCCTGTTATTGAACATGGTATGAGAAACAGGTTCCACTAGGTTCGTCAGGACTGTATTTTGATACACAACTGCATTCGTTTTTACACCTTTCTCACAAAAATGTACCTCTGTTAAGCCCCAATAAGAAACTCCCAACCATACCATGAGCGAGGATGGAAAATGACCTCGTTGGACACGTGGAATACGGTTGCTCGCTTCTTCACTACTGTGTGCACTACATTTTGTTTGTTGTAGCTCTCTTCTACGTTAAAAATTTTTTCATCTTAAAATCGAATTTCCCGATATTTTTTTCCCGTGTACCGCTTTTTTTTATTCCACTTAGGTGGCAGACAAGCACACGGCCCACCTGATGGAAAGTGATTACCGTGCCTATAAGGTTACCGCTTCAACAAAGCGCCGCATCTCTTCAGGCTCAGGTCCATTAGACGAGCATTCAAACGATGTCCTGTTTTTCTTCGATATGTCTGAAGCCCTAAGTCTTCATTTAACACCCTTTTCACCGTGGTTCTGCTTAACCCCATCTGAAGGGCCAACAGTTTCTGCTTACGTTTGGGATTTCTTTGAATTCGCGCCTTCACAGCTTTTATCACTGCTGGAGTCCAAACAGACCAAGGGCGACCACTTCTTGACTTGTCATCTACACTAGAGTCTTCATTGTATCGTTTGATGGTACGATAAACAAATCTCTTGGTTATATTCAAATTTTTCAGTATTTAAAAAAATTGAATTGGCGCGTAACCGCAACGATGTAACGCAATAACTGCAACACGGTCGTCTTTAAGCGTCCACTCCATATTTAAAAATAATTAAAATTCTAACAAGTACATATGTATACATTTTAAAAAAAAAGATTCGAGGACTGTATATCAAACTTGACTTTTTCTGACGTTTACACTGCTAAAACAACAAATGAAGCATTTTGTACCTTCCACGACACAATTATACTATTCTATGATTTGTGCTTTCCCGAGATCAAGGTAAAGACTACATTAAAGACTATTAAAAATAGGTATCTAACAAAGGGTATAAAAAAATGCTGCATTAAAAAGAGAGCTCTATACCTAAAATATCAACTATGTAATCATAACAAGGTGCGAAATAAAAGAGTCTATGAAAATTACACCCGACTATTAAAAAAATGTATTCACAAAGCTCAACAAATAAGTAGTCTGAAATATATAAATAACACAAAAAATAAGAGCCGAGCCGCATGGGAACTCATTAAGGAGAAAGTTAATATCGGGACATTACACTCTGAAATTGACTCTATAACATTTCAAAATAAGCTTTACGATGACGGAAAACAAATATCTGACCTATTTAATGACTACTACATATCCTTGACTAACACGACTAAAGACACTGTGACACATACACTAACCTCTATGACTACAATACCTCAAAACCCTAAAAGTATTTTCCTTACACCCATAAATGAAATTGACATTTACAAAATAATTAAATCTTTAAAAAATTCTAACTCAACCGGCTATGACGGAATCAGTACAAAGGTATTAAAACAATGCGCAAATAGCTTAACAGAACCCTTGACATACATTATAAATTTATCATTGACAGAAGGAGTGTTCCCAGAACGCCTCAAAAAATCTATCGTTAAGCCTCTTTATAAACGGGGACCAAAAACCGACATGGGTAATTATCGACCAATAACGCTGATTCCAACATTGTCAAAAGTTTTTGAAAGGGTTATGTACAATAAATTAGAAAATTTTCTGACATCATGTGACATCCTAAAGAATGAACAATTTGGGTTCAGAAAAGCTAACTCTACGACACTAGCATGCTTCTCACTAACTAAACAGGTAATGGAAAGTCTTAATGACAAATCTAAAATAGTAGGTCTTTTCCTAGACATGTCCAGGGCTTTTGATTTTGTCTGTCATGAGACCCTATTAAATAAGCTTTCTTGCTACGGTATCCGTGGAAATGCGAATGAATGGATCAGGAGTTACCTTACGGAGAGAGTACAAAGTGTTGAAATATCAAGAATTTGTAAATTTGATCAGAAAGTGTTTAGATCTGAATATAAACAAAATAATTATGGCACCCCCCAAGGGAGTATACTAGCACCGTTACTGTTCTTGACGTACATCAATGATCTCCCTGACGCGACTAACAAAAATTGTATATTATTTGCAGACGATACGACACTAATAATTAAGGGTGACAATAAAACAAATTTAGAAAATGAAATATACAATGCACTTAATGATATTACAAATTGGTTGAAGCAAAATAATTTAAAAATAAATATGGCCAAGACAAATATAGTTCAATTCCAAACAGTAAACTCTAACCCTCCCAAACTTCAAATATGTTTTGAAAACTGTAAGCTCTCCAATACAAATGAGTGTGTATTTTTAGGCATAACGTTGGATCAGTTTTGTAGCTGGAAACCACACATAGAGAAAGTACTACATAAAATAGACCGCTTCGTCTTCGTATTGAAAAAAATTAGACAAACTGTTAATATTGAGGCAGCCATTACAGCCTATCACGCGTACGTATCTTCAATAATAAGATATGGTCTCATAATCTGGGGTAATTCCGTAGATGTCGATCGAGTCTTCAAAGCACAAAAAAAATGTATTCGTGCAATGTGTGGAGCAGACTTTCTCGATAGTTGTAGGCCATTGTTTAAAAGACTCAAAATACTGCCTCTACCATGTCTCTATATCTTAGACATATGTGTTTTTGTGAAAAAACATATAGAATTGTTTGAGAAGTTCAGCGATAGAGAAAACAGTCGAACTCGGCATAAGAATAAATTATGTTTACCTTTGATAAGACTAGAGTTATTTAAGAAAAATGTGTATTGTATGTGTGTAAAAATATATAATCATTTGCCGAACAATGTTGCTGAACTACCTGTAAGATTATTTAAAAGGACACTGTTTGAAATGTTATTAAATAAAAATTATTATGACGTACATGAATATTTAAATGAAAAATTTATAGAATGACACTTGAACATAAATAATGATGTTAATTAATAATAATAATAAATACATAATGGTAATAGATTTAATGTAGATTTAAGAAATTGACAAATGTACTAAATTTGCACGCCATCACATGGCAGAATATGAGCGAACTACACTGTTATTATACCACCTCTATACACCATGTTCTAGCAAATAAATGAATTTGATTTGATTTGATTTGAATTCGAAATTCGAATTCAATAAACTTTTTTTCCAGCTTTTGGCCAGCATTCTAAAAGAAAAGTTTTTACTGTGTGACAATACTTATGACCTGACTGTGTATAATACGTATATAAACACCTCAACAAAGTCTAGGGAACAAGATGACCCCAATTTTTTTTTTCGTGTAAATCTTGTTTTGCAAATAACTGGCAGCAAATAAATAAAAATAGAATAAAGTAGATTACAGAGTTGTTCGAAATTTAAAAATAAATTTAAATAAGTAATGATTTTCGAATATGGAGGGAAAACTTTTAAAAGTGTTTGATTGTGCAGTTTCTCTGAGGCAAAATAAAAATTATTTTCTTTGATTGTAAATAACGTTTATTATCAATAATACGTCTTTTACGTATGGTTTGTGCATTTTTGTGACTGTAGTCATCATGTCACGTCGTCATTTAAGTCGCGAAGAGATGTTAAGGGCTGTTGGTATGCTGCAAGCTGGACGAACTCAACGCGACGTAGCGGATGCTGTCAACACCCAACCAAGCGTAATTTGCAGATTATGGGCACGCTACAGGTCTACAGGGGATGTTGCCGAACGTCACAGGGGACGAAATAGGGTTACTACCCCGCGACAAGATCGTTTCTTGCAAAATTCCGGCAGGCGGCAACCCACGATTACTGCTCGTCAGTTGGTCGCAGGCCTCCAGTCTCAGCATCAAGTGGTTATTAGCGATCAAACTGTCAGAACAAGACTACACGAAGCCAATCTTTATGCTCGCAGACCGCTTAGGGTTCCAGCTCTTCGACGTGGAAATCGAGGTCGTCGCTTATTGTGGGCTAACGCACATTTACAGTGGACCGACCATCAATGGGCACGGGTTCTGTTTTCCGACGAATCTTGCTTCGGTTTTCATCCTGATTCGAGAAGAGTGCGTATATGGCGAGTTCCTGGACGTCGGAGTCGTCTCCAGAATCCGCAAGAAGTTCATCCTTACCAAGGTGGAACAATCATGGTATGGGCTGGAATTCGCCTTGGTGGAAGGACCGACCTCGTTTGGATACGGGGCAATTTGAATGCAAACCAATACATTCAGGAGGTTATACACCCCATGGTAATCCCTCATCGACAGCAGTTCGGTCAAGATTTTATGTTCATGCAAGATAATGCACTGTCACACACCGTGAGGGTAGTGGTCAATGCGTTAAGCGAGCACAATATTACGACGTTGGAATGGCCTGCTCAGTCTCCCGACCTCAATCCCATAGAGCATGCCTGGGATTTGCTTGGGAGAAGAGCTTTCAGTGATTTTTTGGAAAATCTGAACACAAAAGAACAACTTTTTTTACACCTTCGCAGTATATGGAGCCATATTCCACAGACGATGATTGACAATCTCATACTAAGTATGCCACGCCGTTGTCGAGCTGTTGCTAATGCTTTAGGAGGTCCTACAGATTATTAAAAACGTTTAAAGTACGGTTAATTACTGTATTTCTTACTACCTCGTTATTTTTGTGCCTAATCATAGAAGGTTGTAATACTCAATATTGGCACTATTCAATTCTTTCCTAAAAAAATTTTTTTTTGATATGAGAATGTTCTTATTAAAATTAAAATTAAAAACGGTATAAAAATACCCTTCTATTGATATAAAACACTCACTATTACAAGAAAGGGTTTTTAAATAAAAACTAGAAATGTCCTTGTTCCCTAGACTTTGTTGATGTGTGTATTTACAAAAAAGTATTTAAGTAAGTTTATGAGTATTCTAGATTTCATAACACGTTGAAGTTGTATCGAAATGAAATTAAAAATAACATCCGACTACTTATTGAAATAAATCCGTGCCGTGGTCGTATGCCGCTTTCCCCCAGAAAGTTTGTTAAACTAAGTGGCATACAACCACGGCTATCCTTGAAATTTTATACTACGACTAAGACGCTTCTAACGATAGTTCATTTGTCCAGTTCTAATAAGTGGTGAAGGAGCTATGAGGGAACAGATGAACCTACATACATATAGAAAGAAAGAAAGAAAGTCGGGTAAAAATGATAATCTGTGCGTAAACGTCATTAAAGTTCTTTTTAATTTTTATTGTTTACATTTCAGTATGAGAGTAGATAAAATGATTTTTTAGTATTATATTATTCGCAAGTGTGTTGAAAAACGTAGTATGACATATGATACACGTGTGTATTGATGATTATCGTTTTCGGCTCTCTTAAAACTCTCAGTGCAGCGTTTACAGCTGAGACCGTGTTTACAGCCTCAGCGGACACAGTTCACACACTAGTGCCATAATATACTGTAATACTCGTAGTTCAAAATGCATATTTATTGTAATAAGGACAAAATAAGGCCATTTCACGGTTTTGGCCGTGATAATTTCAACTGAGCGAAACACGAAGTAATCTTCGATAAAAACCCATTTCAAACCTCGAAACTTATTTTTAATTAACAGCAGAGAATGCTACATTTAACTGAGCCTCAAATTTACGATCACTTTAAAAATGCATACAAAATGCCTAAATATCCAAAAACGAACTATCCTCTGATTAATCTCCAAAGTACATCATTCAACGAAGATGCAATAAACTAACAAATTAAAAAGAAATATTTTAAATCTGCCCCAGGACTCGACCGGATTCTTTACATAGTATATGGTATAAAAAGTGTCGCACAGTTCGAAAACATCTCTTAAATATATACAGTAAGATCTGGTCTAGACAGTAAGTCCCAGTAGCATTTCAAAAAGCAATTTTTGTCGTCATCCCCAAAAAGCAGGCAGTAACTCATCCAAAATACACCAGACCGATAGCCTTAACCAATAAAATTTCAAAAATCGTTTTCAATGTATTGCAAACAATAATTTCAAAATTTATGACCAGCAATAGGTATTTTCTGGTGTTCTTCCGCTTTCTAGTGATTGGGTCTGCCCAATTACCAGAAAGCGAATGATGTCTGGTCTGTTGGATAGACCTGGATATCGCATTTGGTTTTTTTGTTTGCACTTGGTTTTTTCATCCGTAGTATCCCTAACTGGTCTGTGCTATGGAGCAAATGGCCGATTCGGGCCGATTTTATCAGGTATTTGTGAAAACAGCATATGGTGTCGGCTATCGTTGTCCGACGTATCGGTTATCAGAAAATGTGAAAACGCTCTAAGACCAAGCTTTACTCAATCTTGGGTAAAGCTTGGTCCAAACCTGACTGGACTATTTTAAAGGACACGTTTGAGAAGAACTAAAAAATCCCAGAGGACGTGGATGTTTCGTTAATCAGATAAGTACATTTTCATTCCTTCAAGAGCAACTAAACGCATAGTCCTCGTGTCGCATAGTCGTCATTACAAGGTTACGTCAGTGAACCCTAAGTGAATAAACACTAGGGATGTTACTCAATAAAATATGTATAAAAAATAAGTATTCATAATACTTACTTACTATTTATTACACATATGTCAATACATTAAAAGAATCAAGAGCGTTAATTTACATGAAATACAATGATTACTTGCGAAGGAATGTTTAACTATAAATAATAACTGCATTTTGTACAAAATTGGATTCAGGGATGAATACATAAACAACTAATAAGAACAAAACTTATTAGTAGATAACCAGCCTATGACTCCTCTCTAGATCTGCCACTGCCATGACACTGTCACTGTCACTGTCATTATATGATGCCAGTCTTTTGTAGTTGAGCGAAGTGCCTATGCGTTTTCGTGTTTTCTGTTATTTTCATCTGATATTCTAAAAAAAAATACGGACCACCGGGCGAGACTTAGAAAAATAATATTTTCAAACTCCAAAAAAAAGAAAGAGAGACAAGAAAGTTGTTGAGAGTTTAGATGATTTTGAAGCTACTGCAATCCGCAAGCACATTATGGTTACACTCGTAAAGAACATTCTACACGAGAAAAAAAAACGAATTAGGTTCCCTAAATGAATCAGGCTTACTTTCTGGCTGTCAGTCGTCTCTGTCAAAGGTTTTGAAAACAATCGGCTTTACATACAAACAATTTGACAAGCAGAAAATCCTACTTGAAAGCTATGATGTTATTTTGAAGAGAGTAACATTCTTACGTCAGGTGAACAAAAATCCAGATTGGGGAAATGTAGTGTTTATTGACGAAAGGTGGTTGAATCCGAACCATACAGTTTTCCGGTCACTGACCGATGATACAACGGCCTCCACCTCAAAAGTACCTTTGGGAAAAGGAGCTTTATTATATGTCACGTGGACTCAGCTCCTCAGGGATTTATTTTAGACTGCCTCCTCACGTTTACGTCAAAAACAACGACAAATTATCATGAAGCGATAAATTATGAGGCTTTTCTTCTATTAAGCTTTAAAAATTTAATTCAATTGTTTGGGCGTAAATCAATGTCTTAAAATTATTGTAACATAATTCATTGGTTACGATAGTTCGTACGAGTATCGGTAGATGGCTCCCACTATCGCCGCAATACGGATATAGGAAAATTTGGATGGATTCGGGCGAGGTTCAGTGGCCCAGTGGTCAGTCCGGAGCAGTGAGGGAAAGATCGCGGGTTCGAATCCTGCCTGAATCCATTAAATTTTTTCTCGTTTTGACCAGTTAGCATACTAAATGCTTTAAAAAATTAATTCAAGTATCACTTCGTTCCTCATATAATATTTACTCTATAAGTGGGGCCGAAATAGCTCTTTTCTATTGAGAAATTTTCAGCGGGCGGAATTGTGATTTGATTTTAGATCATATTATCAAGTATAGAAATTTGCAAATTCGCAAATTGTATGAATACTGGCTGGTACGTGTTGGCTGTAAGGATCGGCGACCTGTGATAACTAAACAAAAACAAAAGCGAGCGAATCCTGTCTCTGTTCTTGTAAACAGTTCATATTATTATCTCATAGAAAGGGGATGAAAAGCAGAGTATATGATTCGAGAACAAATTATTTTTCATACTTTCTATTCGAAAAGTATCACTTTATTACTCTATAAGCGGCAGCAAAGTAGCTCTTTTCTATTAAGGACATTTTAGTGGGCGAAAAAGTGATTTGAATTTGGAACATATGTCATTCCTTCATAGAAATCGAACACGAATTTATGCATTATTGACAGGCACGTGCTAGCGCGTGGGCGGCCGGCGCCTCCTTCTGCGAGCAAGTAATGCTCGTGAAGGAGGAGGCGGGGCGGGAGCGGCAGCGGGAGCGACGAAGGATCGCAAGACAAGCTGCCCGCGTACGAAGGCAACTCGGGCGTCGGAGGTCGTTGAACGACCTCCGCCCCCCATGAGCGCCGGCCTGGGGGTGACAGGTGGAGCCGCCTGTCACCCTGGCAGAAGCAGGCCGCGGCGGTGGCGCGCGTGGCGCGCCTCCCCGTTTCCGGGGACGAGTTGGGGACTCTGTAGTCCCCACACCCGAGAAGAGGGCCAGATCGTGAAAGATGGCCCTGGGTCGGCCGGGGTGCGAGGGATATGCCTGTCAACCTCACCTTCGGCAAGCAAAGCGACCCACAGGCGGCGTGCGTTTTAGTCGGTTCGTGTCCGACATAACCTCCGCCACCGGCTCCGGTGGGGAGGTATCCGTGGGGATTTTGCGCACGTAAAAAAAAAAAAAAAAGGCACGTGCTAGCCGCATGGCGATGGCTGACTAAAAAAAGCGCGCGCATTAGTTACTCATATGTATCTGGCTGTTTATACTGGAGATTGATGGCACTTGGTGGAACTTGTTAAATATATTGAATTAGGCATTCCTACTTTTCTACAAAGATTTTAGTTTTATACAAACTCATTTACACACCCCCTACTCCGTGTACGCTATAGCAAGTTACAACCAGTTTAAACTCACACCGCATCGACGCCGGCAATCTGTTTCTTTATGTAAGTACTCATAGACAAGATATCGTCTATCGGCTCAGCTAGTTGATTTAAATTATCAACAGAAAACAAGTCTAACAGAACCTAAATGTTCGCAGTTAATCACGTTGCGATTTGGGTTTGTTGGGTTTTTAAATACTTAGTGTAATTATTCAGATTGTCAGTAAAGCTATATGAGACGTGTATTAGGAATATTACCTGGATGTAGGAAAGTGGGTTGGCTGGGGGCACGTTAGGGTCCACCAGCTCGATGTTGACGAGCCAGGGTAGTAGATACTGCAGCAGCAACTGCCGCACCTCCGTGCGAGCTGTCTGGAACCGCGCCGTGATCTCTGCGACAATAATAAATTAAGTACTAGACTGCACTGCATTAGTGTCCTATCGATTATTCAATAACACAACTCACAGATACAGAATACCTATGAATATCCATTAAAGTGCACCGGGGTTACAAAGGAGGGGTTCCTTTGTAACCCCGGTGTAATTGGGAGTATTTGAGGTCTAATTAGTGTAGTGATGTTTCGGGAACAATTATTACTATTTCTATATAGGTATTTAAACTATCATGGTCACTCTTCTTATATAGGACAAACAAAAAGAACGGTTACATGCCGAACACATCAGGGCAGTCAAAAACAATGAACCGCATAAATCTGCAATCGCTCAACATTTATTGGAGTCCGGTACGAACCACTGGATCGAGCTACATAACCCTCAGATGCTCTCGACAGAACGCCACTATATACCAAGACTAGTTAGGGAAGCAATTGAAATAAAAAAGTATAAAAATTTCAATCGTGAGGATGGGTTTCAACTGCCGAACGTCTGGCATCCAGTGGTCCGTCTTTGCAAAAACAACCGGGAACAAGCTAAAACAAAATCGCGAGTGGATACAGTGAGCATCGTATGTCGTGAACGTGATCAAGATCGGGTTCGAGTTTGTAGTGAGAGTGAAACCAATAGTAGTGCAGATACGCGTAGTAAAAGAACTCGAAAGAGGGTAGATCGATATAATTACTCCTAGGAAAACATTTTTTCTTTGTTCACCGCCACTACTCCAGTTCCTCCGTGATCATGGTGCTTGCAACAGCGCCGAAATATCGGAAACTCAAAATAATGAAACATGGTAAATATCCCGTTTATTCTGATACTGATTACTATTTCTAAATTTATTTCTTTACCTCCTAATATTAAAATAAAAGAAAAATAATCTCTACGTCTCCTCGGGTCATTTATAGAGGAAAAAAGAATTGTTTTAGTGGATTGTGGGTACTGTGAGTTCAGGGAGATTGTGAAGCGTACGGTTGATGCTTCTCGTGACCAGGTCGGCCTTTTCTTGAGTCAGAGAATAAGCTGCCAGTCTTCTGGCAACGTTATCATAAGAGATATGCAATTCGAAGGAATTCCACGACGCATTTTAACTTTAACTTAAATGTCGTTTTATTTTTATTTAATTATTTTTTAATAATATACATATTATTATAGATTTAATTAGTGAGTATAGATAAATAGATTTCGGTATATTTTTTTACAGGGTTATGATTAGTAAAAAATCATAAATATTTCAAAGAACTGATAAAAAATTAAAATGGCCGTCTTTTGCCCAGGAACGAGTTGGGCGAACGTCCCCGCGTTTGTCGTAGATACGATAATCAGACCCTTTGCCTCCGACTGCCGAATATTAACATCGCAATAGGCCCAATATAGTATTGGGAGACCCAATCACTGTTATGTAGTGAAGTGCCGTTTCCATTGCAAAATAAGAGTCTCTTGGTCCGTGTTATATTTATGAAAATCTCCGTACTCAAACTTGTACATTTCTGTAGGCTTGTGCATTCTAGTGCAGGTGGTAACCTTACGATTACAATTAGAAAAAGCACACCAAACTGCTATTCATAGTCCACCGAGAGTATTGAGTTTTGAAATAATAAATAATATTCTACAGCATTTTACACAATTGTTAAGCTTTTATTTACATACACTTGTTTGTGTTTCATTCCAAAATATCATGTAGTTATGATTTTACAGACATTCAAAGTTCTCAAAAATATCAAGTTCAGTTTGAACGCATGTCACATTCCATAGCGCGCTTAGAATTCGTTACTGCTGCCTTGCGTTTCACTTTAAATATCAGGCATTACTTACTGGTACGATTTGAAAAACCTTTTTATTTTGAATATCGAGAAAGGTTATCATTTTCACGTTATTAGCCCATAAGCTTCCACTATAAAAGGACTATTCAAAGCCGTGTTAGTTCCTGAAATTTTTAGTGAAACGTAAGGCAGATCGAACTATAGCTGACTGGGTTCTCCATTAATAGCAAAGGCAACTAGATATATTATTTATGCATCCGTGGGTAACTATCCATTGCGACGGTCTATACATGCCTGTACCTAAAATATACTAAATTTGTGCACTTTTCTATATATATATATATATATATATATATGCGAAGTCTGAGGTTGCGGTTCGATTCTAGCTCAGTGTAATTATCTTTATGTATGAACAGTGTTCTGGGTGGTGCTGTGTAATATATTAATCCGCATTTTGGTCACACCTGGTGACGTGGTCAGATCCTTAACCAATTTGGTGTTGCTTGCCATGTGAATTACTCGTACAACCGTATCATTAGTAAAACATTCCCAGCAGGTATACTCTAACCAACACTAGTTATTTACTCTAGTTCAACCAAATTTATCCCAAGCTAGTGCTTTATGTACGAATAGTTTGATTCTAAAATTGTCAACAAAGGCTTTTCAGATTATAGAGTGCGACGTGCTCGCACATTTGGGACGGTATAATGTGTGTAAACATTGAAATGAATTTATTAAATCATGTTGGGCACGATGTGACATTTATAGTGGTTACCGGCAGAGTAGAATTAGGGACACCCCATCTCTTCCCATGCAGTGTCGTACAAGGCGACTAAGGCATAGGGCTGTTTTACATCAGATAGATATTATACAGCCCAAACTCAGCCTCAGTTGCATGACTCGAGTCAACAATAGTACCCGGAATACTTTTATTTTACAATTATTGATGAAATGTGGGTGTTAATTCACCTCTGCCTAACCCTCTAGGAATAAAGGCATGATTATATGTATGTATGTACATTTTACTTGTAAAATGTTCGTGATCTTCAGTGCACGCTGCTTATAACTGTCACAAACTGCATATATCTAGCATTTTTTAAACTACTGACCAACAGGTGAGACCTAAATTCCCAAGGATCCCAGGTAATCTAAAACACACGTCATTGTAGAAGTGGAGAGCCTAAGAAAGATTTGTAACGAAATGATGCGTGCGGAAGCCCACGACCAAGAAGTGGACGATCTATGCCTCATTTAGGGTTTATATTCACGTATTAATTAATAGAGGAAAGAATTAACAGCATAATATCACAAAGAAAATGAAACTCACAAAAGTATGAACCTTGAAAATCCTTTTGATTTTATATTCTGTCGGCTCATAATTTGAGGCTTACAAGTTACAAGTGTAATTATGAATTTATGAAAGTTAGGCACCAAAAGTTACCACCAAATTAATAAAAGTAAAGACATATCACCAACATCTGAAGTAGTGTATGCGGATCTTGTAGGAATTAGGACGGATTTAAGTGTGTAAGGGTGATTCCAAAGATATAAGACAGCTGCAGACATAGAGCGTACCGTGAAATATCTTTGAAATGATAATTTCGTTTATTGTTTTAATTCATTGCGGCTTCTCAATAGTGCCGTTTATTCGTATACAAGTTTAACAAGTATGTGAAAAAAAAGCAAGGTTATAGACAAACGAGCGGAATGAGGGCCTTTTTGAGGCCAAGTGAGTAGACACCCTGTAGAAAATGAGAGCTTCATTGTCGTCCGTGCAGAAGACACAATCAGGACAAGCCTTTAGTACTTCTACTGACAGTACAAAAACTGTCCAGTGAGCTCTGGCTACCCTATTCGCCATCAGGAACACAACAGGAGGTTATTATTATAATTCTGAGTAAATATACCTTATAATGTAATATATAATAATATGGGGTTATATATAATCGTATATACTTGTATATAACCCCGTAAATATGTAGCTCATCACCGTAATCTACCTATCTACGGTAATTGTACGGTACGGGTACCTACATATTTTCGGTTTTAGAACTCTTCACTTTACTTGTGCTAATAAGACCTTACTTCTGCCCAAATTGCATGATTCTAGCTCAACGGGAAGTACCCTAAAATGAAACTTCTAATTTAACGCAATCAAAGTATATTGCCGTTTACGTAGCACAAGTTCGTGCTCAATTCAGTTTCGTACAGAATTCTTAGCGCGTGAGATCGACTTCACAGATTTTAATGGATAATTGCGTGATTTTTGACATTGTCTCAGACATTTTTATAATAAACATTACTATTTTGCGAATACCCCTTTTTAATAAATTTGATCCCGAATAAACAAATTCCAGGTGTCGGATCGATGAGGAATTTTTATATTTTATTTATGATGGTGTTTTGATCAATTCTACCAATTTTCAGCGTATTGTTGTACCCTCACTCTTCTAATTTGGGTTATATTGACCGGACTTTTACATGATCTTCAATCCACATCATTCTGTTTTTGGCACACGCGCTTCAAAATCACAATCCGAATCTAGTAAATCTAATATTAAGTAACTGAACGGGTTCATATTATCATAGTATTATAAATAGGAGCATTCTGTATAGCACCTGAGCAGCTGAAAAGTGTGTCAATTGGTACATATACCATTGGAAATAAGGAAAAGATACATTATATTTCCTGTGGTGTGTGTGATGTGATACATTAAGATAGTTTATGGATTTACATCTTGGGTTGTCATTTCGCCCTTATGCATGGGCTAGATCGTAAGAAAAAAATCGTATCAATAAGTTTGTTGCTTACACCAACAATTATTAGATATTTGAACCGATCAATGTGACGAAACTTTTACTGTTCCCTAAGTTGAAATACATATACATAAGCTAATCAAGACAAAATGGTCACAATCCTCGTGCGTATGCGTATGTATGCACACATGCGAACACTCTTTCGATGAAGAGAGAGTTGATGATGCGTAAATGAAGTTATTATAAGACTTTGATTTAAGTGGGAATGTTTATTTCAGTTTGTGCAGGTCAAATCCTGCAAGATTAGGTACTAATCCCAATATGTGATGATCATGGTGATGATCACGTTGGTTCATTTCTAATGACAAATCATTTTGGTTGGTTCTTCAAGGAACTCTTCAACAGTAAATAGCAAAAACACAAAATATTGTGCGTGTATTATAAGTTGTGAAAGTTCGATATGGAAGTCGAAGTTCGGGTATTAAGACGCACATTGAGAGTGGTTTATTTTAAAAAATGATTTGTCGTATCGAGCACTAGTAATACAAGTGACAGTGTGTGAACTTAATTTCACTCACGACTCAATCTGTACTACTAGCGTTTGGTTGAACGCGCTCAGCTCTGATATTACATGTGCCATTAGATGTTTTTAATTGATACCCTAGTTGTATAGGAAGCAAACGACAAGCTTCAACAGTTAAATAATAAGAAAAAAGGCCATAAAAAGTGGCCAGGCGGGTTATGTGGAGTAACGCGAAGGCTAGGCCGAATGCGGCTGGTGCAACCGTGAGGCACAAGTAGTCCTTTTATAAAAGTGATACCATATTCTTCCATTTCAATTTATCAAATTTTCCTATTGACAGTAATAGCCTCACCTCTGCCTACGTATGACAGATTGGTCTATTCAAGGTTATGGCTAGCGAAGGCTAAGCATATAACACGCCTCTGTTTACCCGTTTTAAGAATAAGGCTTATGTGTGTGTGCCTATGTTTCATATTTACTCGTAGTACAATTAAATATAATGATTTGTGTGCGTGAAGTGAAATTTCTGTTAGTAAAGCTTCGGAGTTTTTATAACTTAATCACGTCATAACGGCCGATTTGGAAGAAATTTGGCACAGAGATAGATACAGCACATTGACTATAATATTTATTTTGTAATACGCTGTTATAGACAACAGGCACACTACCAGTATTTCAGATATCAGCTAGCAATAATTTCTACAAAGTAACCAGCATCTGTAAGTCTTAAGTCTTAAAGACTTAGAGATGCTGGTTCCTTCCTGATGGTTACTCTACACACCATAGCCACTGGGCTAAAGTTCTTACCTGAGAACATGGGCATGGTGAGCTCGGGATGCAATTGCGAGAGCTGTCGGGACAGGTAAAGCTGCGACCGGCAGTAGGTGGTACACAGTAGAGCGTCCAGAGTGCCCCGGCCTTTATCCGCACCTGCGTCAATAGAAAACCTAACATAAGTATCATCCTATGTCTGTATCCAATCCTGTCTGTGGTTCTATAATTGAGCTATTCTTAATATTTAGTCCGTCAATTGACCGCACTTCACTGGATGGCAAGTATCCTGCATTTCCAGATGCTGATAATCTTAAAACAGTCTTCACAGCCTTGGCAACCTAAACACATGCCATATACGCCCTGCTTAAAGAACCCTGGATTGTAAAAAAAGGAAACACATGTGCAGGCAGAGAATTGAACTGAAACAAATTATAATTAGTCGGCTAGCTGTCAACTAGCAGTTAAGTCGTTATACTAGAAGTAAAGCGAGCGCTAAAGGTAGATACGATCAAAATATCTGAGCCCGGCATTTTGACTTCTGATATGTGCTATAGTGGTCCCAGGCTACAATATGATTGATGTTGCCAGCTGCTGATATGGTTAGATCCCTCTCCCTCACATCTGTTAACATTGTATATTTGGCTATTTGGTTAAATTATGTAATTTGAATCAGGATAAGCGCTTAAAGTGTATTCAAATGGATCATACATAAATAAATATAGCTTAGATTTATATAAGACTTTAAAAAAAAACTTTTATGAATGCATAAGCATATGGGCTACCGAGATCTACTCGGTATTTTTTGCTTTTAAGGTCATCCTAGGAATTTTGGTATTGGTTTTCATTTTTAGTTACAAATTTATTCCAAAATAGCCTCATTTGTATTTCGTTAATATCTGATGATGAGTTTCGAAAATAGATAACGTAACTATTCAATAAACCACCGTGATCGCTGCAATTTACTATATATATAAGGCTTACAAATCACGCTATATAACATCACGCCTGGTACCGTATACAGGGATTCGCAGATGTGATTGGTAAATTCCGTTGTATTATCGAGTTCCGGCACGCTATCTACTAATTATATATCTAAGCCATTCCAATAATGTTGGTGTACAACACACACTAACAAAATTCTATTAGCTTATAGTTGAATTTCTTGCTGCTGCCTTTTAAAGCGTCGAGACGTTCTTGTAAACTTTCAAACCATATTTCACCCACCTAGGGAACACCTTTTGTAAAAAACGCCACTCCATATCAATAGTTGTAAATTTATTACTAACCAAAATCAGGTAATGAAATTTGGCGTTTCTTACTTTGAAAATGTCGGAACTTAAACTTTATACCATGATATCAGCCATTTAGGGGTCAAATTTGGAAAAACGCTATGATATATATGTACATTTATTTTTAACCACACGTAGACTTACGAATTTTCATGCTTCTAATTTTGAAAATGACGGACTTTTCAATCCTTCAAACCATATTCTAAGAAATTAGGGGGAGAGTTATTTTCTGAAAATTTATCCCTAGTGGATGTTAACATCATAAAGGGCATCAACGGCTTACATTTTAAGTTAGTAACCCTAGCGGTTAAGCTCTCAACAGTGAATAACATCAGTCAATTTGTCAGGACAAGTAATTGTATATGTATATAAAATATTGTTGTCAAGAGACTTTGCAGCTACATTCGGTTTTATTTGATAATCCTTCAAAACACGACCATCGCCATCCTATTTTTTCTAGGCTAAGCCAGTAACATATACCCAATCACTAGAGGCACTGCAGGAAACTGGACCCCGTGCGCCGATGGCAACATGGCTTTATATATAGCCGAAGGTTTCAGGTACACAAATTACAAAAGATTTTGCGGTGCTTACATTTTTCGAGCGACAAAGACCCTTGGCGCCTGCTCTAAGTGTGAACATTGATACAACAATACGTCAGTCGTAGCACATCTACGCCGTAGATCCGTAGCAGAAAGCTACAAATTTACTGCTTTTCATTACTAGCTTTCTATTGCCTTACATTCTAGACAGGACTGATTAAAAAAAAATTAAATAGTCAAAATAGTCAATTAAATAGTCTTTGTACAGTTTCCGCACTGTGTGGTATTGATCAAGGATAACTTTAAGTATATTTGGAAGCTACAGTATGAAAGATTTTTATTAATTGGGTAAATTAGCCTAAAAAACTCTTAGAACATACTTGTTGAAGGAAGGAGGTATTAACAATAAGGAGAGGGCGGAAAGGGGGCGGATCACGTTGTAGAAAGTAAGAAAAGCGCATTAGTGACGTTCCTGAAATAGAACAGGATGCAATACGCAGGGCAGCCCCCTTCCGGCAGTCCCAGCGTATATAAAAGGCTGCGCCTCCCCTCTGGCACCAGTCGCGGTCGACTCCCAGCGCCGACGGTCGCAATGCGCCCTGATTTAGCGGCGAACTTTACTAGTACGGTTGAAAATACGACATCTCCCGCAACTTATTCGAGTACCGTCGCGCCCGTACCTTCCTCTTCTTACTCGACCGAAGAAATTCTCGCGGGTCTGAACTTTTATTATACGCCGCTACTCATAATTTTTGGGTGTTTAGGAAATTTAATCTCGATATTCATATTTCATACGAGTAAATTACGACTGCAATCCACAAGCGTGTACCTAAGTGCATTAGCTTTATCGGACACTTTGTTTTTAATTCAATTATTACCACCATGGCTGGACGCAGTTCAGTTTAGTATGATTTTTTTCATACCAGCCTTCTGCTACACCATCATTTATATTTCATACGTAACTTGCTGTCTCAGCACTTGGATTGTGGTAGCTTTTACAGTGGAGAGGTTCGTAGCAGTTTTGTATCCCTTAAAAAGAACTCTGTTTTGCACGGTAACAAGGGCTAAGTACATTGTAGTCATCCTGACGTGTATAATTCTCGTGCTCAATGTGCCTGTGCTGAGCTTCGTCTCGCCGTCATCTAGCTGCAGTATAGATACTGATTCTCTAGAGAATGCAGCGCGGTTCAATGTGGCGGACACTGTGATTTCGTTCACAATACCACTCGGGCTGATCATTCTGCTGAATGCGCGAATAATGGTCGGCGTTTGCAAGCTGGAACGCGCGCGCCAGCATTTAATCAAGGTAGAGCCGCAGCCGGGGACGAGTCGGGCCCGACGCGTCCAGCCCCCTGTCCTACGCCCCCAGCACCGCGTCACCAGGATGCTACTCCTGGTGTCCACAGTATTCGTCGTGCTAAACTTGCCGGCCTACACGATGCGCATCATGGCATACACCTATGGAGGGGTAAGTTTGTAAAGTCAGTTGATGTTTAAATGTTGCTTTTAGTGTACATGGTAGTCCTGCTATGCGTCGTTGGAGTCGTCTACCTGACCAATCAATTATTATAATATCATTGGTGCGCGTCTGTTTTGATGCAACTGCAAAAAAATCAGCTTGCGTAACTTTTTACAAAACATTTTCGGATGTAGAAAACAATACAAAACCTAAGTAAAATAAAAAAAAAACTTTATCAAGTACATACATAATGAAATACTAACTTTTTTCTTCGGGGTACATATTTTACTTTTAAGATTGGGATCCGCCAGATTCAACCAATTTAAAATTATATATCTCTTCATTTGACAGACGTTACTTTTTTATATGTTTTTCTATTTTGTTAATGTGTGTGCTGTGTGATTTTTGTTTACCGTTACTATACAACGCTTGTGCACTATTTTAGATCAATGTTTGTATATTTTTTTCTTGCTGTTGTAAAAAGCTTTTACTCCAGATTGTCACTACATCGCGGATCGTGAGGTCTTCACAAACCACGGACACAACGTACACCAACGTACACATAAAGTGGAAACAAATACTCTTAATATCTCTTAAAACTGTTAGGCTACGTTCATAATTAACTGGCCAAGTGCGAGTCGGACTCCCGCACGAAGGGTTTCGTGCCATTATCTAGCCCGCCTTGATATATTTTAATTTATTTTACACCAATGAGTTAAGTAATAAACTCCAATAAGTTTAAGTACTGATCCCTATTTTTTCATTTTGTCTGGTATGATTTAAATACCTATGATACACTATAAACAACTAGTCTCCTAAATTGTACCGTCGGTAGACTGCCGGTACAATTTAGGAGACTACATTTTGTCAAAACTACATTTTGTCTAACCTGACGTGAAGGCAAGACATTGCTCTTTTGTTATATAATAATTAATAAATCAAACTTTATTTTTCGAAGAACAATGTCTTGCCATTGTTCTTTTGTAATATAATAATCAAGAAATTAAACTTTATGTTACAAAGTGTATTGATCTTCAAAGGCCTTTTATTAACCGACATCCAAAAAGAAGGAGGTTCTCAATTTAATTGGTATCTTTTTTTAAAACAAATATCAGAGTCTAAGTCAAAAGTGGTACGATACAATCGACTTTACATATTTATCTAGAGATCAGTAAGAATACCTAATGCCGATTCTGGTTTTCCGCGTAACTGACAAGCGTATTTTTGCTGACGGTAGTAGCAACTGTCATTATAACATATAATTTAAGGCAAATAATTTTCGAGGCGACTAACAAATTAAAGGGCCACAGCTATTTATTAATTAAAAAAAATACTTGATAGCGTATAAATATTTTGGCAACACTTACCTATATTAGGCGAGGTTCAAAATGCAAGGATTTATAAAAACAAAATAATGGCTGCTACATTAAGGTAGCAAATTTATAGAAAATAGCCAATGAAATCATAGGAGACGTACTAAAAAGATGGGGGGAAACCTACAATATATTATTGGCAACTAAACTTTTCATATAAAATACACCATTTTGCTTGTTTTTAAATACACTATTGTAATGTTTACAGTCATACAAATCTTGGGATTTGTTTGACTCTAAACATTTAAAACGGGTAATATAACTATTTATTAGACTTTTCAGTATTTTTGTTTATGGAATCATAATTTAATGAAATCGGCGAAATACTGTTGTATTTTTTTTTACCACGACGGCGTTTTTCCTGGTTGGTTTGTGATAGTGCACAAAGAAATAGGAGCCACGCGAAGCAGGGATCCGTTGACTAGTTATGCATCTTGTTTCTCTATAAATAACCATATGTGTTGAATGGTTCGTCATTGTAAGAAAAATAAAAGTCAAGAAATAATATTTTAGACGAATAACGTTTTTTACATGTCGTACAAAGAATGTTTTTTATGACTATGTTTATCTCGTCTCAGTTCAATTTAAATACAACCTCATAGTATAATTTAACAAATACTATTTTTTTACTTTTTATCCGCCGTCAAGTATTCGCTTTATAATAAATTTATCCATCGATGTAGATGGCAGTTTAAATTAAAACAAGCTAGCAAAATCTCATTTATTCAGTTGCTACTTTCGATTTAAAATGATCCTTCACCCTAGCTGCCAACCTATTATTTTTGCTACCTGTTTTAATGTTTTTAAGCCCCTAATTCGGATTAATTTGTCGCCGTGTTAAATACATGCCTAATTTTAATACCTTCGAATATAGAACTTCCTGTTTCATTATTTGAATAAATATTTCATAGTTTGGAATCAAGCGAAGAGAATAACGTTAATTTATATAATTTAGCGTCTTGGGATGAACTGGTTGAAGTTTATTTTCAGTTGGTTATTAGACCTTAATACTCCATCATTTATTTAATCTACGATTCACAACATTTTAATGACTATGGGTTTGAAGTTATAGATAGGGACAGGGATATAATATCTTAGTGCGTTAGGAAAAACGAATAGAAGAGGAAAAAGACGTCGGTAGGTTATGATTGACAGGTCTCGGGTTCGATTGCGGGTCCCTACCATCCACGTGAATCCACTCCTAACACAAGCTTATGCTTAGCTGTAATTGTTTATAGGGAATATCACATATATAGTTTCTAATATCTTTTAAAAAACTTAAATGAGGAATGATTAATTATACGTTCGAGCTGTTAGTAAAAGAAGTAAAAATATTCTAGGAACTTAGGAAAAAAGTATTTTGTTAGAAGTTAAAGTAGCCGTCGGGTAAAGTAGCCCCGGTACCAACGACATGTGTTAGAATATAGGTGTAATTCCGAAGGTGACCGCATACCACTACTGCAGACGCGGAGCGTGTGCCGTGAAATAGACTTGATATGATAATTTTGTTTAGTGTTTTAATTAATTAGAGCATTTAAATAGTGCCATTTATCCGTATAAGTTTAATAAGTAACGTATGTGAAGAGACGTTAATTGACCGTACAAAAAAAAACCATTGAAATAAAAGAAAATCAATCCCGTAACCCGCTCTTTCATCTATACATTTACATATTTTTGATATGATATATGGGATGTGTGATCGACGGATTCTGAACAGGCGGTTATACCTGCCTATAATATAAAGTTAAACACACCCCAGAACGCTACACCTATTCAATGTACAAAAAATCATGACATAAATATAGAATTATCTTTTCCTTACTATCATTTATTACATAGGTACCCAGTTTCATATAATGAGTATCATAAAATGAGTTGAACTGGAGATATTATAACAAAATTGATTTAAGTCGTCATTCTTCCTAAATGGCACTGCGAACGGCAGGAATAAAAGATGGCGAAGGAATGGGCAATAGCATGTTGGGAGCTCAATAAAACCGTCAACTTTCAATACTCTCAGATATAAAATGAAGTTAATATCTAAAATAGAATTTCGTATTATACTATTTTAGTATTTGGAACGAATTGACATTCTTCATTGAGAGCGATGTATGTGATAAAATCAGAGCTATCTACAGAGATTCCTAACAAAGCGGTTTCGGAAGTAAATGATTAAAATAATAATGAATGAAAATGAAAATTAATAAATTAAAAATACTAAAAGGTTTTTCTTAATTTCAATCGGCGCGATTACCGGATGTAGAAAGCGATTTTCCGGAAACAATTGAATGCAGTTCTTTTTAGGAAATAATATAATGTTTCTTCTGACATAATTCTCTCTAATATTTAGATTTTTAAGCATTTTTTCTCCAGGTACGGTCGAAATGTTACAACCTGTATATACTTTATATTTTTGGATTTACGACTGAATTTACTTCATAAAAGTTTAGATAATCTTATTTGCAACCAAAAATGTTACCTAACTAATTTTTTGTAGGACCATTAAAGCTGATAGGAAAAACTTATAGGAGGTAGGACATGGAGGTTATTCCGCCCAATTGAGCAGTCCGACTGGGTAAGTACCTCCGCCCTACAGAATACCGCGGTTATAATAACTTCGTGTTGTGTTCCCAGCGGTGAGTAGCTCACTGGAGAATTTGCGTTGTCAGTGGGATGACTAAAGGCTTGTCCTGCTTTGTTCTCTACACTGACGGCACAGAGACTATTTGCTTACAGGGTCGGCAGCGCGAGTGTGGCTTCTCTGGTGTTACACACATCCATAGGCCACGGTAACCACTTTCCATCAATTGGGCCGTGTGCTTGTCTGCTAGCTAAGTAGTATAAAACAAAAAAACTATTTGAACTCTTTTTTCAAGATGGTGCTCATGATTCAAGGGTTGCAACGCCACAAACTTAGATTTTAACTTACTTAACTTAAAACCTTGATATCTAAAACATAAATTGCATCCTCTGACAAATGCAACACCAAAAGTAAAGCGTCGGTAGCGAAACCATTAAATTAAGGAGTCGGAATCACCATCGAAAGGTCTTGGGTTTGAATCCTGGCCATTATACTAACGACGTGAACCCACTCCTAACACAAGCAATTTAGCTTAGCTGAAGGGGTTAGAGGAAATATTAGTAATTTCAGTTGCTAATGTTCATTTTAAAAAGAAAATGTAACTTTTCAATGGAATACATATATTTTTATTCTATATGAACACCGTTAACACAATTAGGCAGTGCCCCTTAGGTCAGCGCTCACGATTAAGAGCACTGTGCACCTGGTGACAGATGTAATTTTTACGATTAAGCCGATAAAGGAATTGTCGGAATACACTCGAGAGCAATGAATCCGGGTCACTTAAAGAATGTTAAAAATCTCGGAAACTAAAAATGATAGGTTAATGCAATAAATTGTATTTAATAGACAATGTAATACTCCTTAAATGAAAGTAAAAAAAATATGAGTCACCATACATTTTATTAACACAAAATTACATAAAGAAAAAAACTGCTGATCTCTCCTTAAAACAAAAATAGGAAACATGAAATTTTTGAACTTTATTACGATTTTCTTGAATTTTAATACTTCGTATTGCCTCCTCGTGCTTCCATTACTGCGTTTACGCGGTTTGGCATGCTGTACACCAAGTTCCTTATACGATTTTGGGGAATATTCTCCCATTCCTCTGTGAGAGCAATTTTGAGCTCACGAAGCGTGATTGGGGGAGGGTTTCGTTGTTTTACGCATCTGCCTAGCTCGTCCCAAGCATGCTCGATCGGGTTGATATCCGGGCTGCGCGCTGGCCACTCCATACGAGTAATGTTCATCTCTTGAAGGTAGTCATTCACAATCCTACCTGTATGAGGTCTGGCATTGTCATGCATAAATATAGCATCCTCACCTAAATTGACCATAAATGGACCAACGTGATCATTGAGGATTTCTTCCACATATCTTACGCTAGTTAAAGAGCCGTTTTCTATGATCACCAGCTCTGTGCGACTTTCAGAAGAAATTCCGGCCCACACAAGTACAGACCCACCACCGTAGGCTACTTTTTCTTCGATGCATGCTTGCTTGAATCTTTCCCCTGGTCTTCGATACACTCTGTGTCTTCCATCGTGCTTGTAGAGCATAAATTTTGATTCGTCGGAGAACATAACTTTTGACCAATCTTCAATACTCCAATTTATGTGGCTCTGGGCATAACTTAGTCTCGAAATACGATGCCCACGCTCCAGTTTAGGGCCGTTTGCAGGTCTAAGGGGTTTTAAGTTAGATTCAGCAAGCCGACGTCTTACTGTCCATGCACTTGGGTTACTTCCTCCGAGGCGTCGAAACTGATTGGTGAGTTCAGTTCCTGTGAGAAAGCGATTTCGAAGCATGGTGTTCACCAAGTATCGGTCTTCTCGTGCTGTGGTACACCTGGTTCTGCCCGTTCCTGGTCTGCGTAGGTTAGAACCAGTTTCTTCGTAACGTCGGAGAACTCTTTGTACTGTTGACAGCGACACACCGACAGTCCTGGCTGTATCGCGCTGACTCCGGCCGGTTTCCAGCATTGTAAGTATTCTGGTGCATTCTTCAGGCGTAAGCGACATAATTTCAGCTTGATTAATGAATATAGAGCACTATCAACATGGTTTATGTACCCACATAAATGACAGATTACAAACAAAAGCAACACCAAATGCTGTAATTTCGTAGTTCCATCTTCGAAAGTGGCCCTTTTTCAAATTTGATTTTTTTATGATATAACTTTACAATAACTAAGAAGTTTTAATACCTTCATTTAAGGAGTATTACATTGTCTATTAAATACAATTTATTGCATTAACCTAGCATTTTTAGTTTCCGAGATTTTTAGGATTCTTTAAGTGACCCGGATTCATTGCTCTCGAGTGTATATATAATGCGTGGAGGCATTAAGTTGAAATTCAATAGAACTTACTCAGGTCTCTAAAATCAAATTTCTAAGTCAACCCATTCAAAATACATGACGGTGAGCCAGTTTAGTTAAACAGTTACGAAATTCGCACTTGCCCGTTTTTTTTTTAAGTTCGGGTCCTTGCGCCGGTCGCCCTTCAGCCAACACGTGCTAGCCGAAAAATTAACACAATTTGTGTTCGATCTGACTGAAATTTGCGTTCGAAAGAGGCAATTATTTGAAAGTTAATAATAAAACTTAGGTACTTAGCTAAGTTTACTTTGAAGCTAGTTAGCGCTGTTGTGTATGTGATGAATGATTTGATATACGTTCAAATATTTTACGTAAGATGAAACCTTAGTATTGTAATAATTATTTTCATTGAAAAATGCAATAATGTTATTTATATTAATTACAATCAAATAAAACAAGACAGCCTGTCTCCTTTAAACATTGATTGAATGAAAATTAAACAAATAAACAAACGCTATAATTAAGTAGTTATTTGTTCAACAAAGCAAACTTGTTTTGATGGAAATGGCTGGGCTTAAATTCCGGGCTGGTGGCCAAGAATTAAATTGCGAACAGAGCGGTACTTAGAGGAACGACACCTAATAATTGCTTTCGTAAAAAAAACGGACAAGATTGTTTCAACTGGCGAAAAAAAGTAGAAGTTTTTTAAGAAACGTTATTCACCGAATTGATTAGTTAGTACATAATAATATTTACTCACTAATCTTTTAAAGTCAACATGAATTGCTTGTGTTAGTGGGTTTACGTTGGTAGAGTCAGGGTTCGAAACTGTGACGTCTCGATCGCAAGGCCGACGTCTACGCTACTAGTCTATTGCAAACTACTATTCAATCTCAAAAATCTTTTTTCTATTAGAACCAACAGTCCCTGAGAACGCTGAGACGCGCTAACGTTCAATCAAACAAATAATTAATGAATCAAACTCCTCAGTTTCGTAATATTAGTACAAGTTATAGTATAGAAATATATTATAACTACCTGACCCGCCCCGGCTTCACTCGTGGCATATTTTGAAATCTCATATCAGCACCGAAATATTTGAAACTCAGAACAATGCAATATGGTAAATATCCCGATAACTTTAATACTAATGTGAGTGACCATGATAGTTTATACCTATATGTTGTTCATATTTTTAAGAACACTTTGATGTACCTAGATAAGTAAGAAATCAATTTAACTTATGACCATGTAGAATATTATTTATAATTGATCATAACTGACCGTAACTTTATGTAATGTTAACATTAGTATTTTCCCGTAATCACTATCTATCGTACCTACATAGACATAAATACCTATATTCCTATATATTCAAAATAATCGATATAAATATATCTCTAACAGTTCTCTAATGATATGAATAAATTACGTATATGATAAGTTCTATAGAAACTTTATCGTACCTATTATAAGTAGGTAGATGGAATACGTAATTTAGAAAGTATTTCCTGAAAACTATTTTAAGTCTTTTTATAGTCAGGCTATCGTTTTTGTTAATGTATAACTTAAAAAGTATACATGAAAGTCCGCGGTAGCATATGTCTCCTAATGAAAACAGTAAACAATTTTATCTTTTACAAATTACAAAAAGAAATATCAATTTCGAAACTATTTTTAACAATACTATAGTATTTATTATATACATATAAGTTATCATATCCAATACTTTTCATATTTTATTGTAAAAGTTGTCAAGTATCCAATTGTTGTGTCCTCATTCGGTATTATTTGACCTGCGTCTTATCTCGCAGTTCTTGATGTTATTTGTTCACCTTGGAAGTGATGCACCCAGGTGAACCATCGATTTATGTGATTCATCTTGAGGATTATTTATCACCCACATAACTGCAATTAAAAACCTTTTCTATTTCTACTTTTCACAGAAAAATAATGCTTTTTTGCAAGTGCCATAGTCATAAGTGACGTCAGTGTTCTAAAATTGTGTCTATGTATTACCGATTTTCTCAACTACTAACAACAGCATAGGAAAATCGTCACCTTTTCTGCGACCCCCTATTAATACCTATAGCGTCACGAATTATAGTTTATTCCCCACTATCCAAATTATACACACGACAATTTTGATATTTTAAACCAAAAGCTACAAGCGTCACCCTCCTGCCCCTCTCATCACATTCTGTCACTGTAAACGACACCCCACTCCACAGAAATACAAACATATTATACGGCCTCTTAGATTGTGACAACGCCGGACCCAGTTTGTTTCACTGCCGTCAGTAATGCCAGGACTGATGCGCCAGGCACGCCTGTAATAAACGTCAGACAACACATCTAATTCTCAGAATATTGACAATTAAATATTATTTTCTGATATTTAATTAAATTTTTATGTCGTGTGCTAAATGCGCTTTGAAGTATCTAGTAAGAGTTTTTGAAGCGAAATAAACATATAGAAAATATTACATTCATACATTTTGCCCATTCTCCTTTCCACACATTTTTTGCAAGACAAAAAAATAATGACTCGATGGGATGAACTGATTCAGTTCCTCCGTGATCATGGTGCTTGAAAGAGAGCCGAAATAGCGGAAACACAGAATAATGCAACATGGCAAATAATCCGATAACTTTAATACTAGTAAGAACAACATATCCATCAACCTAACTGTAACCACTAATTTCTACGTTATAGATTATTACCTACTTGAGTGTCTTATTTAAGAAATAAACTTTAATCATTCAACACATTCTGAAAGAGACTTGTAACAAGTAAATTTTAACGAAAAAAAATATTTACAGACTTCAATAAAAAAAAACCGTATAGTAAAAAATAATTGCAGATATACCTCAAAAGATAAAAATGCGAGTAAGATTTTTGTCGAAGTCAGTGCCAGGGATATTATAAGGATGCAATTAGTTTTATTTTAGATGAACTATTTTCCGAAATGTAAAAGGATCACAAAGTCGAAAAACCGTAAATGGCTTCGTATGCGGTAAGGGGTTAAAACGTGTCCTGTAACAACTACTCGTCTGTCGTAGTGAGTCGCAGTACTCGTCTTTGTTCGGATATTATTATATCTTCTGTACTCAGACATATTACATTTTTATAATGACGTCACACCCGAATTTGAAAGAAAGAAGGAAAGAAAAATATTTTATTTTCATCCTCACAATGTGTTTCTTATGTACAATAATTCGTAACAATTGACGTGACCGACCGTTTTTCGAGCACCTTTCAAGCTAACAAGTAAAAATGCGTTTTTATTTATTTGTGTTATATCGTGAAATAGATAAATTTATTGTAAGAGGTATAAAATAATAAATATAGGTATATATATATAAAATAAAGTTCAACATCTTTTAAGATAGGTGGGATATGGGGAGTTTTTAAGTAATATCGATTTGTAAATTTCACTTAACACCTTTAGTGAAATTTAAATAAAAGTTACTAGTAACGTAATCATTGTTTACCATTCAAAGCAATCATTCAACAGTCATAATACTATTTATTGTTCTTTTGGTCAAATTCGTCATGCCTGATTGGAAAACACAGGACGTAAATTGGGGGCCGTCAGTTTTATCACTAAGCAGGATATCGTAACGACGACTTTGTTTGTTTGGGTGTTCTGTCAAAACATGTCACAATCAGAGTCATTATAACCAAGCAGTAGATTTCCCAGGTGTACCTCATAGAGCATGCCAAAAGGGGCAGATAAAATGCACCCAATAAATACTAAAGGCCTTGCACTTGGGGGTGCAGAAGTATTTCATTTCTTTGCCGCTCTATTAAGGCTAAGAATTCTAAATCATACAAAATTAGTTCGTCTTATGATTCAGAACATGTTTGTTATGTTCAAAAAATATATCAGTACAATGGTCGCAAAAGTATTTTGAGAGATGATGGGACAACATCGTGTTAGGATGTGCTACCATTATGCTAGCATTTGTGAGGGAAGAGTATTCTGTAATGATCTAAAAAGCTACCAAAGTATTTTATAACAGTAGAATCTGTAGGTATAAACTTTGCTACGGGTCCAAAAAAATGCAGGGCGTAATTGAGAGCAATGGATTGTTCTGTCACTGCTGTACCTCTCCCAATATGCACTACAGCAACCGGTCCTGTGCTTTCTGCAACCATCTATTCTAGCTACTTTTTTCTGTATGTCAATATTGGACATTCTTCACCGATTTACTTGCAGTTTCCACTCTTAGGATTCGTTTGCTCGATGGTCTTCTTTTTATCAGCAGAACAATTCAGTGAAATTTTATATTTTCTTAGGCGGTCTTATGAAATTTATCCTTAAAGATGAGTGTTCATATCTTGAGACTTTGGTTTGTGCGCTAGTACTTTATAGTATGTCCGTGGAATTAAAAGATTATAGCGAAAAGTGTTAATAATACACCTACTTAGGGCTGTACTTACCTGTGATGCTATGTGTGCGTAAAGTGAATTAAGTAATAAAATATTCATGTAGCTCATAGCTAAATTTAATTGCACAGGTACGTCCAAAAAAAATTACACAATTATACTAAAAGTAGTACGGACCCTACAAAAAGCCGTCGACGATTACCGATCACAAGAAAACCCAATCAATTCTTAATACGAGTATTCATGTTTTTCTACTTTAGATCACAGGCTCCCTTGAACAGTAATACGCTTCAGAGATGACAGCGGTATGGCCATTATAATTCCATCAAAGCCTCCTCCAAGTACGCGATATCGCCCGCACAATAAATATATCCCATGTTTAAGAATCCCTTGACATTTTCTGTAAAAATAGAAAGTTTTCTATCTTGATTCTCAGAAATCTTTCACAGTCTATTATTATACAAAGCTAGTGATACATGTATCTTTCCTCCGTTATTTGGAAATGAGAAATATCTATACTATTATATATTTGTAAAGTATCTGTACTTTGGAGATATTAAAAAAATACTTGGGTTATGATATATTAAAGATACACGAAAAAATATTTTATTGGAATTCTTGTCTGTTCGCTTTTCTGCTCTTGTCTGTTTTGCTCAGATTTAAAATCAAAATTATTGTTTTATTGAAACGAGTTTCGAAACCAGAAATATTATTCTTTTATAGAAACCAGTTTCGAAAGAAGAAATATTATTCTTATTTCAAAACAAAAACAAGACCACGTTTGCGGACTCACGTAAAACAGCAACTTTACTGCTCGCTTCATATTAGAGTTTTGCATAAAATAATTACCGTACCTACCCCTGACCTTTCCCGTCAGTTACTTTGAATTATTAAAGATTTCACTTTTAAATTTCTATCTATCCCTGTAATACAGTAGTGGTTGACAGCTTGGACAAAGTGGTTCTTTCTCGTATGGTACTGGCTGGACCTTGCTTAATATAACATTTACAGTACTTGATAGGTAGGTACTCAACTTACTTAACTATAGTTTTTAAAACAATATTATAATTATAAACTGTGTATTCTGTTACGAACATAATTCACAGAATTTACAAATTGTAAAAAAAACTAAATGAATGGGATTGTCTAGTTTTTTCCGAATTAAATATTGCACATAGAAGTTACAAACTCGATTAACTAATGTTATGATAAGATAAATGATAAGATAAATAAATTTCTAAATTCTAAATAGGTATTGTTTCTAAATGACATGGTTCCAATATGGTATCCAAGGTCCTTTACATAGCAAAGGACAAATGTTTTTATCAAGAAACAAAAGAATATGAATAAAACTATATTATTTATTTATCAATAGTAATGAACTTTACAACTTCAATTTGAAGTAGAAAACCAAAGGAAAACCCACCCCATAATTTCTAGTAAACATTTACAGTAGAGACGACTAAATCTTATAGAATATGGAGTAGTGCCTAGCTTTGCGGCACGTTAACGCCACGCAACGATAAGCAACCTATAGGGTGGCGCGTGTTGAGCGTTGAGAGACGGCGTTTAACTAAGTGGAGCCGTGTAGCCCTACATAATTAAAATGGGTTGAAGATTGTTTTAAAGTTATCTCCGACTACATACATAACTCTAACAATATGAAAATTGAACATGAACTGGAGAGATGAGGGGGTACCAGGGTGGAATGTAAACATTTGCTTACCCCTTCAGAGTACACGTACGTAATGTTATGTTATGTAAACGATCAACGATCAGAAAATTCTGGAGATAAAGATACGAATGTAACAAGATTGCCGTAGAAATGTACGTAGGTAGTACTAATTTCTATCTAGGAATAAGAATTGCACTGGTGTACAGTGTATATAAATCCCGGCAGTTCCCGGTATATACATATTTTGAACCCAGGTAGCAAAAAAAACTAGTTTCTGACTTGATTTATAATCTAAGAGTGGTGGATTTGAGCTCCTCTGACGTCATAGCATCACGTGCTATGATGTTCTATAGACCTATAGAGTACATTTTGTGATGTGACTGGCTTCAAGATATGTGATACCGGTTATTATACACTAATATACCCAACCTTAAAAAATTAACAATTCTTTTTCTGTGTTGTCCTAGATGCCACAGGGCGGACACTGGACAAGCTTCCAACAAGTGGCGTCAATACTCTTTAATACCACGTTTGGTATCAACTTCATGCTGTACTGCCTGTCAGGTCAGAACTTTCGTCGCACTCTATGGCAGGCCATTCCGTGTCTTCGTGGTCGCGCCGCCAATACTACAGTTGCAAGAACCACCTGCCACCCAGCTCGCAGCATTTCAAGTAAGTGTACTTTATGCAGTCTTTTACGAGGTGTGATTGCATTAGACTTCCATTCGTCGGTAGTGTGGTTCGCTGTTGGTCATCAGGGGTGGTTATGTCGGACTCGGACCTACTTAAACCTTCTAGGGTCTGCAATTGCCGGGGCGTAAGATTGTCTAGAGTATATCCCGTATTCCCCGGCTGACCCTGGGCTATCTACGGTTTTAAGATGGCCTCTTCAGGAGTGGGAAGGTATATCCTTAACGAACCCCGAAAAGTGGTTCGTGAAGTGATGACAGGCGGCTTAACGTAGGGGTTACAGGTGCGGCCGCCAACAGGCCAACAGCAGAATTACATAATTTTAAGTTGATATTTTATTTACTGAGTAAGTCTAGTTTTAATTTTACACAAAAATTGTTAACTACAAACTTGTTTCGAATTAAATTTCTTTCAATTTTGGTCTTCATCATTTTTTCCTAGGGTCGATATTTTTTTATTTTATTTTTTTATTTCTTTACTCATTCATAACAACTTTTACATTGTATTTTTCGATTTAATGTTAATGGTAGAATATTTTTTTAAATCGGTCCGTTAGATTTTGAGTTTTTCGATATCAATATAATTATATAAAATACTTTGTCCTGAATGACTGATATTAACGCACAGCCTAAACCGCTGAGATCTGAAACTTGAAAAGTGTGTTCTTTGTAGGACGTCCGACAAGAAAGGAATCAGAAAAGTCACCCTTAGGGGTGAAAGAGGGGGCAAAGTTTGTATGGGACAACGTGATTTCTTGGTCCATTCTACTTCAATTTTGCATAACTTTTTTTTAACAGAATTGATGGAAAACGTGATACTTATTTATAAAATTTCTTTCCCTAACTTGGTTAAAAAGGGGTGGAAAGTTATAGCGGGAGTGATTTGCTTCGAAGTTTATATCGATACTGTTTGTGTTAAGTGCTTATGATTTAAATTTTATTCTTTTGATGTCGTTTTGTTCTGACATATGTTTCAAACCTAAATTTGATTTATTATGAGGATGACTTTCATTGGATATTTTTTCCATAAAAACGAAAAACGAGTTCATTCTAGGAGCTATAGCGTCTGGTGTCGAAATGTGATTTACAGAATTTGAGGACTTGAGAATGTTGTTGCTATTTATTTGAAGTTCGAGCAAGACTTAAAAATCAATTGATTCAGCTGAATTTCGGCATGAACTTTGTTCTGCATATAATCTGTATCTATATCTGTATCTGTATATAATCATTTTATTATAGATACGATAGGAGTAATCGCAAAATTGATCTTAACCAATAAAACAACATTATTTTTAAAAAGTAGATTTTTACTAATTTCTGCAGTTCGGATACGGAAATTGTGAAGTCCCCTGCCAGAAAAATCTTAAGTTCAATCGCTTTCAAAAAATGAAAAAGTGGCATTGGCGTTTCCATAACCTAGGCTGCACCATATTTTCATTTTTTAAAGTTAACCTTGATACCTGCTTATTCGCTTTGTACGGGATATTGAACAACATACCTACTTTTTATATTATGAAATTTAAATACCAACCATCCCAGTGATGAGAACAGTATATCACGATGAGTAAAGCTGCGTCTTAAGACATAAGATACCGCTGCTCTGGCGAGCTAATTCTGGACGCTCTCGCACAGCTACTATCCATTTCGAGCCTGTTAATATTGTACTGTAGTGGTAATGATGTGTTCTGAAGAGCCAGGTGAGGAGTGAAAGAAGGAAGGATATTTAAACCGTTAACTAATTAATGCACATTGATAAAAGTGGATACATGATTCAGTATTAATAGGTAAAGGAATTTTGAACGTTGACATTTAAAAAAACCTTTCTCAGTGCTCGCCTTGTCATAAAAGAAATTTGATCTATTTTTTGTTCTCAGTCACTTTTTTTAGTGCTGACTAATACATGTAGGGTTAAACCTGCATTTATTAGTCAACACTAGTCGATAAATGGACTATTAACAGAAAAATATGTTTTTAATTCGATCCGGTAGTTCCTGAGATTAGCACGTTCAAATAAACAAACTAACTCTTTAGCTTTATAATATTAGGTCTATACCTATGAAATTGCCGAAATTATCTTACAAATTCATGAGTTCGATATTCCAGTAATTTAATAGCTACTTCCATTATTTATATTTTGTTTGAAAGTTGATTTTAAGATTTTAGAACTCTGTATTAAATTTTATTTTTGTTGGCCGATTGATAAATTAAAGTCGATCTTCAAAAACAGTACTTCCTAAATGCTATCCATTTTAAAGATAAATTAATATTACTTTTTTACAGCTGTAACTTTTCAAAAATGTAATGAAACTGTTTGTTAACTTAATCATTCATACACAAAAAGATCATATAATTTGGATTTGTCATTCCTAAAAAAATGCAAAAATAGTAATAAATAGTATAAATTTAGTCAGTTTAGTAAGTAATAGATAGTATAAATTTAGTCAGTTTAGTATAGATTTATTTGAGTGGTTGAATAATAACAATAAATTATCAATGTTAAGTACGTCGGATCCTTGGTATTAAAATCTTTTTGTGTAGGTACTTCAATAGTCAAGATCGATCTGATGCACTGTACTTTTACTAACTTAGTGTCAGGTGTCGAACTGTATAAAAACATGGCACATTACTTCCTTAATGCAAAATCTACATATTTCTAAGCTCTCGTTTAAAATAGCGTCGTTTATAGAGCCGTGCTCATCCAAGCACAATGTGTATCCGTCGACTGTAGACTTAAAGCGACTGACGATTAACTTTGAAGCACGAATAACGTTTCTCTTTTTAAAAACTTTTATATCAATTTGCTACAAGATTCCACTTATACTTAGCAACTCTAAGTATAAGTGGAATCTTGTAGCTCGATTTTGAAGTCTATGTCCTCAACAGACGGAAAAATGCTTATTAAAACATTTATAATAAAACAAAAATAATAATTTAATGCAAAAGTTGTGCCCATTTCAAACCTTGTTGTACAAACAGAGAAAGTTGCGCAATACAAGCTAGTGTTCTTTAGAGAACTTAGTTTTGTAAGTTGAGAAAGTAAATGGTTTATTTACGTTCTGGATTGGTTTATAACGAGAAATCTACTTTTCCAAACCAAAGAAATACAAAATGTGTTTAGTTTAGAAATTCATACGTTGAGAAATACTACGTTCTGCTAATATGAAATGTGAAAGTTTGTGAGGATGAATTGCTGTTTGTTACTGTTTTACGCAAATACATGTAGACGGTCTGGATGAACATGGTAAAGGTTTATGCATAGATGCCGAAGGATAAAAAATAAAACACTAACAGTGGCACACCAGGAATGCCGGTAGAAGTGAAAACGACAGGATGTTTTGTTAGGCAATAAGTTCATCAATCAATTAGTCCACCGCAGTCCACTGCTGGACTAATTGATTGATGAACCTCTCCCAATGTGCCCCATTTCATCCGATCCTCCGCCGACTTACAGTCTGTCCCAGCCACCTTTTTCAGGTCATCAGGCCATCTGGCTAGGGGTGGGTGATATTTCTTTTATTATGGTGTATTTAAAATCCCTAGCAATTTTCAGCTCTATGCGAATTTATGTAAGCTGCCCATTTTATTTCGTGTATTTTGACCGGATTTTTAGACTGTGCAGCATTTTGTCCAGTTGTTCATGACGATGTCGTCAGCGAACCATAGATATGAGATGCATTCACCGTAAATATTGACACCCCACCCACATTGTGGCAGTGTCATATAAGCATCTCAGCACCTCAAGATATCGCCAATTGACACGACACCGCTTCAGGGCATCCAGAACTGCCTAGGTTTCAATCACCAATCAAGGAGTCAAAGGTTTTTCCGTAGTCCACAAACGCCACACACAACGGCTTGCTCCGATGGCTGTCGGCTTACCCGTGAGGCGATTTGTGACGACTTTTGAGATCGGCCTGTAGTTCTTCAGCAAGGCCTTTTCACCTTTTTTGAATAACACTGCATACCCGCTCTAGGTGTTAGACCTTGTTGGATAAGACCTTGTTAAGAAGACTTGCTAGCTCTTTCAGGATTGAACCCCGCCTGCTTTCAAGATTTCAGTAGTTATTCCGTCATTACCAGGCAACTGTATTTGTTTAGTTGCCTGAAAGCCGCCTCTATCTCGCACTGCTCGTAATCGGGTATCTCCTCGGTGTAATGGTACGTGAGTAGGGCTCTGTGGTGTTCATCGTTGTGGCTCATCATACGTGGGACAAGAAAGTTTTGAGAAACTAAAAACCAAAATTATATGGATTTTTTTTAAATCTTTACAAAGAACTCTCCACCAGCCTCTACAAGAAGTTTCATGCGCCTGAACCAATTTCCGTAACAATTTTTCCAGTCCGCCGCAGACACCTCTGCCGCGGCCTTCTCGAATGCTGCTACCGCGTCTTCCAGTGATGAAAACTTTATCCCTTTCAGCTGATTTTATATTTTAGGGTATAAAAAGAAGTCAAATGGCGTCAAAACCATTCGCCGTTGATGCTAATTTGGTCTCGTAACGGAATTGTAATCAGATACCCCGTTAAAGTGAAGAAAGTAGCGATGGGAAATTTCCCGGCGTTTCTCGATCGCTTCATTTTCATAGGCGTTGGTTCGTTTTGCAATATCCAAACTGTCGCCAGACGCTTTGTTTCTGGATCGTATTGATATATCCAGGATTCATCACCTGTCACAGTGTAGTAAAAGCGCCGAGATGAGCCTGCTTCAATATTTTCAATCATATCACGGCACCACATTATCACACTGGGAGGCTTCTGAGCTTCGGTGAGGTTGTGCGGCAACCAGCGGCAAACTATCTTCCTCATGCTTCCCAAACCAATCTGCAGTGTATGCTGAAACTTTTTGTATATAATTTGTCTGTTTTCAGAAATTAATTTTAATTCTGCCAACACACTTTCTTCCGTGATAGCCGTCTTAGGATGACCATTTCTTTGTTCATCCTCAAAGTAAGGCAACCGTGCTTGAACTTGCTATACCAGCGGCAGATGGTTACTTTAAAAGTCTTCCACCCATAAAATCTATTTGAAGTCGATTAAATGACTCTCCAAGTTCATCGCAGTTCTCGATGCAGATCCATTTGTAAATGAAGCGTGATAATTTAATTTGTCTTTCAAAAAATTGTGGAGGAAATTTATAACACACATGAAAGCGGCCGCTACGCAAGAGGCGCAGGTCCGTGCAAATATTTATATGCATAAAAATAGGTATTTGCATTGGTCTGGTCGTGCCTCGTAGCACGATAAGCCAACGGTCACTTGGTACTTGGAACCCTAAAAATCCAACAACTGGTCTAGCTGCAATGTTTTGATATCGCCTTTGGCGACTGCCAATATGACCTCCACAGGTCAGATGGCAGTCTCTTCACGGAAAATATCGAAGATTAGCAAAATCCGCAGTTACACTTGTAAAGCGGGCCCCAGATTCCGAGGTGAAAGCTTCGGATGCAACTGGAATTAGTGCTAGGATGAAGAAGAAAAATAATAACAACAGAAATAATTAAGAACAAAAAATATTTATTGTATTATTAATACCTATATTTTAATAGATTATTGTTATTATCACGTCCGCGTTTTATTTTAGTTCGGTTTTTAGTTTTAACATCTTATTGTCTTTATATTTGTTTTCGTTATGACTGACAGTACTACGCAAAATGAAGGCGTTAGTTAAATGTAGGAGTAGGAGGTCTTAGTGGATCCTACGGGATTACCGCCTCGTTTGTACTGTGACGTCATAAACGGTTATGGCGTACATCTTATTAACATAAGTGCGTCACAATGTCGTACTTTTCAAGCTTGTACTCACTCAGAATTTATACTAACAACCACCTTTAACAGCGAATAAAAACACTCGGAAAGAGTTTCATGCATAAATTAGCTAAAATAGTATCCGAAAATAGTCTGCTGAAAATTTATACAGTGTTTTTTTCCACGAAGTGTATGCGCGTCCCGTTAACATTTTCGGACTCAAGCCTACATCACTTGTATTGTATGGTAGTACACGTACACCTGTTGATTGCCAGACGAGACTCTGGGGTAGGCTTTCCTTTCGGTATACGGGTTGTAAAATAAAAAAATTAGGTGACACACTATTTATCATAAAAACAATTCTTAACCGATTTTCACCAAACATGGCACACATGTTAGATGTAGAAAAGAAAATAGCGGAGAAAAGGAGGTGAATTTTATTGTCGCGTTATTTATGAACGAATATTGATGATTTTTGGCCAAAACATCAAGGACATGAATCCGAATAAAAAAAATTATTACTCGTAAGGGTGAACAAGTAACAAATTGCTGCCCAATACGAAGAAAGCAAAATGTATAATGTATGCCTAATGTAAGACAAATAGGTATTAACATTAAAATGAATAATGAATATGTCCATTTGGACATATTCATAGTCAATACGAAGAATTCAGTTTTTCTTGGAATAACTCTAGATAGTAAACTGCAATGGGGTTCTCATATCACAGCCTTAGCTCAGCTGCTTATGCGGTTAGAAAGATAAGGTCACTGGCTGACGAGGTAACTACAACGAATAGTTTAATTAAGCTACTTTCATAGCGTTATGTGCTGCTGTGGGGCTCAACTGTCGATATTGAGACTATGTTTGTACTACAGAAACGAGCGATACGAGCAATCTATAGCCTCAGACCCCGTGATTCAAAGAAAATACGTGCCAATCCCCTACATTCATCACTCTCGTCTACAATACATCGGTCAACGAATTGGCACTTGTCTAGGTAGGCAGGACGAAATAAGTCCAATTATAATAGGTATGAAGCGCCCTAGCAATTCTGTTACGTGTTGGTCGTACGATTATTCCCACCCGATTAAAGGAGGGTCATCACTTTCTCTTTTCAATGGTACCTTCAAATGAGGTACATGCTTGTATTAGCCACATTGAAAATGTAGGTAAATAAATACATCTTGCAATGGTATTTTGAGGTGTGGTCATATATTCTTCAATTCGACTATTCAGGAATATGTTGTTTCGATTAGAAAACGATCATCCAATATTGATTTGCTGGTTTTTGTTACTTCACATAAAACGTACAATCTTAATTATTATTCCGATTCCAATATAGTTACACCCTTAAAAAATATCTCTATCACAATATAAATAACTATTTTAGTATTAAGTATTTCTAAAAATCAACAATAAATTTCAATAAAACATTAATTGAACATTTTATTTGCAGCTTCGTACGCGAGCGCTGGTGCTGAAGCAGTTCATTCCGTAGTCACGGCTCCATCGGAGTCTCAGATTCCTGTGCGCAGACATCGTTCTAACCCTGTCGTCAGGCGCTGGATCTTCGACAACAGTCGTCAGTGTGCTCAGCATGAAGAAATCGAAATGACAACATACAGCAGCGACCTTGCAGCTTCACAGCACTGCATAGGACGGGTACAAAGGCGAGTGGAAACCCGCCCATTAAGAACAATACCTTATTTGTTGTTTCCGTACCGTCATTTAATAATACCTCGACATAGAACTTCATCTCCAATCGATAGAGAGGTCTACAATTAATGAGAACTCGATATTGTTCGCGTCTCAAAAGTTTGACGAATAATGAACTTTTATGTAGTGTAATGATACCATTTTGGTATATTTATAAAGACGTTACAAAAACATTGTTTTAAAAGTGGGTGCTTTTCATTTTAAGTTGGTATCATATAGGTATGATACCTGCAAGGAAATAATTGTAACTCAGTATTTAGTTTGTATGTATAACGTAAGCTATAACCTATATTTAAAATAATAATAACTAAGTTACACCTTTTTTCCTGCAGCTTTCGTATTGAATTTTTCGCTATATGCCTAATGTTATTGATATGATAAGTATATCTGTAAATAGAACAGGTATTATTAAGTACGAGTATAATTATAGTTAACTATCGTGTTAAGTATGAAACTATAAAGAGTAAAAAATTAATTATTAAAAATAAAAAACGCGACTGCTGTCTAAAAGATCAAAACAAGTTTGATAGCAAGCGGTACCCATTTGTCAATCGTAGAAGGAAAAAAAAATTAAGTTACGAGACGTACTAACGATATGTTAATGGAAGAAATCCGTCCCTTAGTTTGGAAACTATGCAGTTATAACGAATTTTATAAACTTACATATAAGATACGTAGTAGCTTCTTGCAACTCTTGTGCCCATAAACTTGTAAATATATACTTGTTAAAATTGCGAGAACCTGTGTTGTAACCACTTAACCATGAGCCATTTAGAGCTGGAAACAAATAGAAGTATTTCATGAGAAAGCCGGTCATGACTCGCGCACCGAGTGTTCCGAAGTTTGCGCGTACAGAAGCCGGACGCTCATGCGAGAGGTGCTCGGCTTTTAGGTGCATATCATAAATTCTCTCAAAATCTTATAATTTTAATTTCGAATATTGGATAAATACATATACTTCAACTAATTTTAAAACTAAGTCATATACATTTAGGTACAAGCACTTGCCGAAACGAATAAAGAAATTTAGTTCATATTATTTTTCAAACATGTAATGGTCGAAGAAAAAAGATGTAGTTGCGGTTATCGTGTAAACGAAAATATGGGCATAAACGGCCGAAATATATCTTAAAATTGCATTAGCGTAGACGTTTGAACCCTAAATAGTATGTAAAAGTAAATATCGTTAAAAAAATTCTTCTATCCATCCAAAGGTTACCTGGAAGAAATCGGTGTTAGCGATAAGGCTGCCCATTATGCATTATATTTACATATATATAACATTAAAATGCATATGTCACCGGCGATTTTACACAATTCCTAGGCATTTTATAGAATACCTGAATTATACACATTGCTGGTGACACGGATACCTGGAATGTAATTTAGGCATTTTTCAGGTTCATTACAACAGTAACAGGCCATTTAAAAACCAGTTAGAGGGCTCCCGACTTCCCGGCAACTGCCAGTTTGGAGTTACAGGCACGCGATTCTGGCTTACTCGAGCTATCGCTTACACTCTCAAACCCATCCGTGACAGCGATATCCCCTTTTTCCCTTTTCTTTTCTTTCTTTATTTTTCCTTCTTTACTTCCCATTTTAATTTGCCCTCATTCACTGACCTCAATCATTTTCCTTTATGTATATTTTTATTTTCATTACTTCTAATCTCAATAGCAATTTCTTTGTACTATGTACCCAACAGAATAAATTTAGCATTCACTAGTAAAATTAAGTAAATAAATCTTTATTAGTTGGCAATATCGTTACGCAGAATAACATAATTTGCCATTTGCATGCAAACTTTTTACTTAATTTTTGGGAGTTCGCTGTTAAGGTTTGTCAACAGCTGTTCCTATAGTGGGGACTGACAAACTGCAAAAGAACGGTGGGTCGTCCTTCTTAATCTTTTCTAATGAATACTTGACGGTATATTTGAAGAAACGTCTTTTCTCCAAAAAATAATGGAATAAGTGTCGATCTTTCTGTGGCTAAGTCAAGTTGATTTTGTCGCGAATTAAAATAGTTGTTATATTTGACCTCTCGTATTTATTAAAGTATTGATACTACAGTAAAAAATTTTAGAGAAAAATATTTTCACATTTAGTTTAGTGTAACTCAGAGGTACTCTCAATTTAATTTCTTTGGAATTAGAACTAGGACTTCGGATATACACAATTAAATCAAATAGGATATTTAAAATTTGGTAAATTTTGAACTCGGTTCATAAACAGCGGATGTATCGGTCATAAACCAACATCAAAACGACATTTTTTTGGATTTCCTATTTATTTTATCCCTGGAGTCCAAGGTCCAATTATGGCACCACTACCTGAGTTACACAGAACCCAATGCAAAAAGTGTTGGTGGATGTTAATACATATCTGCCTATCCCTTTACATACCGTTTCTATCTTGGGTACAAACGTTGACCTAGTTAAGCCAATTCTCAATATTTATAACAAAATCAATAATTCTTCAAACGTATTATATGCACATAATACCAAGTAACTGATTTTGTGAACCAGACTAACGGCCAGAATTTTGATATTAATTTTTCACATGGAACATTTAAATTTCCAACAAAATGGCGAAGCGCTCACATCAACGATGAATTGATTCGGTTTACGATTTATGATATTCAGTCCTTCTTCTTGCCTTCCTCATTTATACTTCTTAATTTTCACTTTCCCACTTTTCTTACTCATTTTCGCATTCATCATACCGCTGTACATTGAATCCTGTGGTAGAGGATTTGTGTGACGTTATTGTGGAGACCCAAAAAAAGATTTAGAACGTATACTGTATATAAGTAAAAAAGGGAAATAAGTGCTGCTCTCTTCCTTGATAGTATGTACTAGATATGTAAAGGTAGTTTTGGTAGTTTCTTCGTTTGAGTGTGTATTGGTATGAAATAATAAAAAACAAGTAATATTCTAAACAATACGGTATAGATCCAAAGTAGGCATAGATTAACTAGCTTGTGTTACGAGTTTTAGAATGTGGATGTAAATATAAAGATACATTTTATTTGTAAATATGTACAACTTGTACGTACATTATAGTACACAAAAATATCCAGACCAATGCACTAAGTGGGAATCGAACTTCGTGGGTTAGATTCCAACATAGCAGTCTATTTTTTTACCGCTACGCTAAATAGGAAAGTGTAATTGTGTTGCTTAATATGTAAGAAACGAGACACCGGTTCGGCCTGAGGTCCTACGTCAGTAACATAATAATATGTATGGTGCTACATCCACACAACATAATATTATGTATAGTCATGAACATGGACCTATAAAACTACAGACGGACTATATCACAGAACATCGACTGAAGGCCAAAAACTTCGATTACGTTTGTACTATTGCGCACTGGTTGCATAGTCACTTTATTTATGGAGAATACAATTTTTGCATACATACTGTACATATATATAATCATACCATATCATAATACATATAATCATCCTTTAGCAAACCTTTATCTCCGGAGGGTAAGGCAGAGGTGAATTTACACCCACATTTCACCAATAATTGAATTCGGTCACGAACGTAACAGGGGGTGAACCTAATGCACTGTTGACTCATGCCATGCAACTGAGGCTGGGTTTGGGCTGCATATATATATGTTTGATGTTAAACAACTCTATTCCGTAGTCGCCTTGTACAACACCGCATGTGAAGAGATGGGGTGGTCCAAATTCTGCTCTCCCGGGAACCACGCGGAACAATTATTACTGTCAACAAATGTGATGCCATGTGTGGAATATATTTACCCATTTAAACTATTTCTTTAACTGCATTGTACTACAATTTATTATCTGTAATATTGAGATTCATAATTTACTCATATCATTGTTAGCCAGCCAGTTTGTTTATTAATTTTCAAATAACGTCCCATACGTTACCTCGGCCTTATCTATATAGTACAAATCGGCAGTTCAAAACCACTGTAGATTTAATTGGATTAAATTTTTCCGTATTTCAGCTTCTTAGTTCATACATACCACAAGATTACTTTATTTTTTCACAATCGAGTATTACTTATTACTACAATGAACATATTAACTATTCGTTTAAACTTGTAGTCAGGAATTGGTTATAATTTTTTAAACTTTATACTTTTGTCTTACCATTCGGTTCGACCGTTGTGGTTAAATATATAATATAGAGCAGGTCTGTTAATTCAATCAAACACCAAGTTTATTATCAATCTGACTTGGTACTTAACTAAAAACATTGATTACATTAATTTTATATGACAGAGCCCATATACCTACAAAAAATATGAACTGACTGTCGCGTATAATCTTCTGAGTGGAGCAAAAAATAAACAAGTAATATTTTTCCTATGAAAGTATACTGATATATACACTCTATACGCACCACACTCTATACCGTCCAATTTTCGTCCTTAAATTTCGCCATAACCGTAGTGGTTTGCAAAGGGAAAATCAGGGGATTACTGTCCACAGTCGTTTATTTACTTTATTTCGTGTTTTTATATCAAAATATTACGTGACATTTTAGGAATAAGTTTTTTCTTCATAAGCCATGAATAAAAAATGACGATAACATGGGAAAATTACGTAATAATTTGGGAGATCTCCCAAATTATATATATGTATTTAGAAGAATCTGAAATGTAAAACATCCAATTAAATCTACCGTGGCTTGTCCTGCCCTTGTTGAACCAATCGATTTGTATTATGGCTGATGCCCTTACATTATTTGAAAGTTAATAAACAAACTGCATAATGGGATAATAAATATGGGGTTTCAAAGGCTAGCACAGACAAAGTCAGGATAGCCTGGCTAGTAAAATATAAGTAAATCATGAATTTTAAGATTATGGATACTAAATTGTAGTCCAAGTTAGTTGAAGAAAGATTTAAAATAGGTTTAAAATGGTACGACACTTGGCATCACATTTGTTCACATTATATTTGACAGTGAAAATTTTATTCTTCATAAACAACGTTGCTACGTGTATGCAACCAGTGATCACTAGTACATAAGTAATTGTCCACAATTCCCGAAGTTTTTAGCTTTCAGTCGATGTTCTGTGATAGTCCGTTCGTATTTTTCTATAGGTCCATGACTGAGCTGAAATCCTGCCGATTCAAGATGGAATGAATGATGATTTATACAAATATAAAAGTGTGGTAGAGTAGAACGCCCAGAAAAAAGTGAAAATTTCGGAATACAGCATTCAGGTAGGTATTCTCTGTTTAAATTTTCCATTGCTTCAGAAAGTGAGTAGATTTACTAGGCTCCTTGAGGAGATAGCAATTGAGGCGGCGATAAAAAACTACTACCCCATATACGACTTGTAAGAGGCATGCACTTCTGTAATACCCACTACAGTCACCCATATTCTTTTTGACGCCTAATCACCATGGTAGAGTTTTCAAGTGAGATACGTCAAAGAGGGGTGAGGAGGGCTGAGTAGTTCTGTGAACAGCAGATACGAATCTTTTTATTTTAAACATCCCTAGATATTACACCAAAAAATAATGACAATCCGTTCCTGAAAAACATTACAGCAAAGCTCCCCTCCTTTTCCTTTTCTCCTCATCTGTATTTTTATAACGCATTTCACCTTTACGAGTCATCTTTTTACAACAGTCAGTGAGGAATCATGCCTTTTAGGCTTCAGTCAAAAGTCCTTAAGATCAGTTAATAAATAATGCGACAGCAAAGTTCCCATTTTTTCTCTCCCTCATTTTCCCTCTTTTCAAAAAGCTCTCGATAGAAGTCGTGCTTTAAATCTAAGAACATATGTGCCAAGTTTGGTGAAAATCGGTTAATATTAGGCATTTTTGTAAATATGTAGCTATCAAATTCGCTCACTCTAGTGAGAATATTCTCTCACGAAGTGTTATTACATGTTAAGATAGCCCGTATAAAACTAGAAGAGTGGCAATTCGTTAGCCGGCGTATTGTAAAATAGAATAACAAAAGAATGGGATTTGACGTTCATGACAGTCGTCAACGTCTGTCTACTGTAAATATGTAAAATATGTACAGGTGTACTAGAGGCTCATGGTCGACAGGCTATTTGACAAGATCGTCCGATTCTTCCCTATACTACTTAATATGTTAGTTGTTATCATAAAATATGATTTGCAAAATAAGATGTTCTAATATATCTTATATATAACTAAACTGCAACTATGACTTTTCCGTAATTTTTTATTCCTAAAGTGAGTCAAAATATAAACCATTAAATTCAGTTCCAAATTATAACTTTTTAGATTCCTCATTAAATTACAAACTACTTTCATTATGAACTACGAGTACGAATATGTGTAAAAGCAACGTAGAGCAAAATAAAAACGAAATTTTTTTGCACTCCATACATTTGCACTATTCGCGACTGGCGTGAGACGTGACTCACATGTACGATTTTGTATGGAGCGATTCCGGGCGGCGCGAAAAATTTAATTTTCAATATCAAATATCTTTTAAACGGATGTTGTTGCATACTTTATTAATCTAAATATAATAATGCATTTATAATTTAATAATGACCTGTTAAAGTTAAAAATGCTCACGACAAAGAGTTTTAAAGATATTTGATTTACATAATTCAATATTTCGAGACACCCGAAGACGTTCTATACAGAATTATTATAATCGTTGTTATTACTTATCAAATCAAATCATTTATATTTTGCATAAAATCACTGTGTGATACAAAGGTGTTCTTGATTTATGTCTCAAGTATTTTTGCCAACAATTTCAGCACGCTAAATTACAAATTGAGGCATTTATTTTATCATTTAGATAGTCAGACAAATTATAATAGAATGTTTTATTAAAATATATTTTAGACATTTTAGATTATTTTTTACAAATACAGCAACTTCATAAATGTAAAGACATGGGTAAGTTAACATTTTACGTTTAAAATTTTTGACAGCTGTCTGTTATTTTTAATTCAAACATAGTTCTCACACTTCGTTTTTGTGCTTTAAAATAAAGAATTCCTCCGCAGAAGTTGAAATAAATATACAATTATATGTACAGAACAAATAGTAAAATATTTACAATTATTGTATGTTAATCTGTTATCAGACCAGACCAACAGCTTCACTCAATCACCTCAACAAAGTTGTAATATACGTGACAAAGAATAAAAAGAAATGGTAGGTTCCATGATTTGATCGCGAAAAGTTCCGAACCGTTGTATAATAAAGAATAAAAATCTATGTAAAAGTATCAAAATGGTACAACCCAACTTAATGGTCAACTCGCAACATAGGCTATCAACTCCATAAGAATAAAATATTTGACATAACGATATTATTATTATCTATGACCATTTGCATACCTTTCAAATTTGTGCGCACGTGGGTGTAAGTCCCCTAAAAAGCAATAGTTGTATCTAAATGTACTGGTCGAATTTGTTGCCATATAAAAATCATATTCATTTTTTTTAATCGTGCAGTGAGTTTCTAGTGGACCTATAGTTAGTTAAATAATTATAAGCATATACATACAATGAAGAAGAGAATTAACGCTTTATTAATGTTTAGGGTAGGTAACACTCATTAGCATAATATTTATTAGGTATCAATTCCATGCGAAAGTAATCTAATAGTAACATAGTATAGATTAATTATTATTCTACTGTAAATATGTAAAATGATAGGTAGTTTGTACAATAATTATAAGCATATACATACAAAGACGAAGAGAATCAACGCTTTATTACTTCTAAGGGTAGGTTACACCCATCAGCATAATATTTAGATGTCAACTCCATACGAAAGTAATCTAATAGTAGCATAGTATAGTAGATTAATATGTTCATAACAAAAAATATCATGACTGGCTATTTAATATTTAAAGGCCATGAAAATTGTGTATAGTATTTATGATAATTATATCTCATCAGACAAAAATATTTATTTTGAAAATATATTTTTATATGTTTAAACAAAAAAATATAAAAAGGTTGCAATTCTTTAAGCCCTAAATATGCGAGTATTTTAATAAGCATCTTTTTATTTTCGTCATAAAACATGAAAAATCAATGTGGACCAAGTTATTTTAAAAACAAAAACTGTAGAAGTTGAATTCAACCCACTTTAAGGGTCATTCTTTTTCCAACAATATGGTAAAGTGTCACCTTAATTCTAGGAACTTGCGCCGAACATCATTACTAATTGCTTAATGGTACGTTTAGTTTGCCTCACAGAGCCACAATCATCCGATATATCTAGTACTAGGTTTGAATATAATGGATAGTGAAGAAATGTATTATACTACATATGATTCTGTTAACGATGGATTTAGTTCAGAGATACGTCTAACTTCTTTTATTGGTTACACTCGGTGTACCAGTAACAACAAAAATCACAAGACGCTTCCATCATATAGTAGAATGTAAATAATACTTATCTTCGATTTCGTACCTCGATAGTATCATATTTATAACGCAAGGAGTCTTAAGTATTTATTATATGTACATTATATGTGGGGTAAGAAATTTATCACCACATTTTGATGTATATTATATTCATTATTCAAAATATCGATAGATAATTTAGATAATTCGTCAGCACATGTTTGTGGTTTCTTCAATAATGTCGCTCCATTAAAATACTTAGGGCTGTTTCGATTTCATTACGATAATATCATCTAATGAAGTATTTTATATTAAAAAATATTGTAGTAATTAATTAGCATGTACCGTAATGTCATTTGTGCCATAAAAGAGCGTTATGTGTTATCTATAACAAATATTATATCGATACCAGTACTATTTTATCTATTGTGTGGCGTGTAATAATTTATCGCTAAATTTATTATTCCAATTGTACAAATACTTGTACCTTATTTTACGGACAATAATATAACCAATTGTTTCAAAATTCATCAAATACTTATTAATATTTTGAATTATTATCATTCAACCTTTTTTGGGCTGTGCTTGTACATAAAGTATGTAAGAGAATGAACTATATTAATATATTGATGTCTTTAATAAAATCTTGTTATCATAATATATTTGTTATATGTGTATAAGGAGTTGGTCATCAATATTAGTTAGTGTTTGGGATTTATTATGTAAGTTAACTCTACTAGTACTACTAGTTTAATTGTGGAAACATGTGGAGTTCCACAAGGTTCAATTTTCGGTCCGTTGCTCTTTTTAATTTTCATAAATAATGTGCACGAACTAGGACTTAACGGACACATTACTCTATACGCAGACGACACTTACTTATTCTATTTTGGTCCTTCGCTATGTAACATAATTTCTAGAGCCCAACACGATCTGGACGCCATTCATGATTGGCTAAGTTATAATCTACTAACAATCAATGTCAGCAAAACATGTTATGTAATATTTAGGGCAAAGAACAAACCACTACCTATGCATATACCTCTCAAAATCTGTGACACTCCCTTGACAGAAAAGAACAACGAAAAGTATCTTGATCTACATTTGGCTGCACATTTAAATTGGAAAATCCACATTGATCACATAAAAAGTAAACTAATTTCACTGCGCGGGTCCCTTCGACATATAGTAAGATGTATCCCCCTCAAGCTTCGTTTCACATTTTACAACACACTTGTGAAACCACACCTATTATACCTTGTCGAAGTGTGGGGAACAGCCGTCAAAACAAGAATAGCTGAACTACAAAAACTGCAAAATAGAATCATAAAACTGCTCTTTAACTACGATTACCTAACATAAACTAAAAAAATGTACAAAGAAACAGAATTAATGACCATCAAACAACTCCACAATTACAATGTTTGTATTTTTATACGAAAAACTATAAACAGTAAAGTTCACACTAATCTGCAATTCCCCAAACGGAAGCAAAATGTTGCGTACCCCTGTACTCGCCAAAGTAGCTTCATCGTCACGCCAAAGATACGAACTAACTATGGTCGAAGTATGATAACATTTGACGGTGCGCGCCTTTATAATAATATACCCTCAGATATTAAAAATATTAGCTCTTTTAACGTATTCAAAAAAACTTACAGAATATATTGTTTCCGACAATATGTAATAAGTGCAATAGTTGGGAATGACAGTGTTTATTGTTTGTTAGATGGGTTAACAGTGTAAATTTAAAATCATTATGTGATTAGGTTTCCTAATATTGTGCATCGAATGTGTTTCTTAGTTTGATTGTGGTCCTAGGTATATATCCGTATCGTACGTAGGTACTTTTTACTTCATGTACTTTAAATATTTCAAACATAATGTTTATATTAATTCTGTTGGCGACGACGAACTGATATTTATAATTTGTAAATGTATTTAGTATTGTTCTCATGGAAGTGATGTAAATCTTATTATGAGAATAAATATCTTTAAACCTAAACCTAATTATAAATGATCTCTAACTTAGTAGTCGAATGCACTACCCCTATGCCATAGAAGTTGTCAAATATACATGAGATAGAGCTGAAGAGATATAACAATAGATTTAAAACTCGAATAGTTTGGGAGCAATCAATCGCACGAAATCGATCGAAACAGTTAATAGAAGATAATTAATAAAGTGTATAAAAAAATGAGATAGTAGCCAAAGGTAAACCAATTGTGTTGAATATCGGAACAAGCTCAGATCGCTTGCTCTTGATTTAATATTCTGTGGTTGGTAACAGTAAACTAAATACCATCAATGAACATGAGCCATAAAAATTTAACATAATTTGCTTACATGCGAACATCCCATGTTGACAAAGTCGTCCGAATCTTCCCAATACGGCTTATACTTAATTAAATTCTTAAATCTTAGTCTTTATAAAACCTACCCTACGATGCAGAATTTAACTAATATCGCCATAGATAGTTGTAAAATTGACTAACTTTTAGTTCTGTGTTATCATTATCTCTTGTTAATTTGAGAATCAAGTTTCTCCTTGATGTTAAGCAAATCCTTACTTCCATTGAAATGTTCGTTTTAAATAGTACCTACCGTACATTATTACATGACTCACATGTTACGATAGGCTCTTATATATTTCTATGAACGATTAATCGATAGTGAATGAATAATAAAAGAACTAAACGACTGCACTGGCATCGACGTAGCTAATTTAATATTTGTAATCGTTTAAAGACAATGTTACTGCTGCTACAAGGCCTTCATGTCAGATAGGAACAATGACCGCAAGTGCTAAATACTGCAGAATTCCTCAATTAAAGCAAGGAAGATTGTTATAAAGTTCATCTTATATAGGTATAAAATTCTCATTTCAAAGTGTTCGGTAACCAAACTCTTCTGAAACAGCTTGATAAATTCTTTGTGTATATTTGATAGGTCTGAGAATAGGCTATTTTATATACCCTTGAGTGATGAGAGCGGCTGACCCCATTATTTTGTTTTAATATCATAAAAGTCTTTGCTAACTTTTTTATTATTTTACATTAAGAAATAAATTTTCATGTTTATAGCACCAACCCCCATTTTCATATGGGAATACAACGTTTGCCGGGTCAGCTAGTTTTATGTAGATGTACATTTGATCGTAACCATTTCAGTGCTATGTTTGTAGTAGCCTCAATAATATAAAATTTAAATTTGGGAAGTGAAATAGTTCTTCTAGCTAATTAGTGAAGAGGTCCATCGAGTAACTTTTACAAGAGAACTTCCCAGTTTGATGAAGACCGTCCCGTCGATGAACGTGGCAGTATAAGAGTACTACTGACACATTCAGCACATCAGAAGGTGGTTAATAAGTCAATGAATTGAAGTGAATCAAAACGTCAAATTGTATCAATTTGCTGATTGATAACAAGTTTTTTTTGTTTCTTACATTTCGAAAAACATAAAACGTAAAATGAAAATATACACACGAACTTTTAATTTCCCAATCGGTCTGGCCGTAGGGGTTAGGTGACAAATACATGGAACTATAATTATATAAAAAGATAGATAATATATAGAACCTTAAATAAAACATTATACTTAGGACAGGAAACCGAAGAGCTGGATATACACGCGTTTAATTCTACATGTGTTAGCAGAATTTACTTCGTAAATTTAAATCCTTAAAATACGGAAACCCAGTTTTCTTGAACGAATTTGCACTGGCGAAATTAAGCGTAATATATGTGTACTAATTAAAGAAATATAAATAGTAATATTTGGTTATAAAATATATGATTCTATAAATAATATAGCAAATAAATATAGCAAATAATGTAATTTCTTCTTAAGAACTTTGTGGAGTGAAACCATGCAGTTTTAGTTAGTTCATGTCCCACATACCCACTGTATCGATAGTTATGGTGTGGTGATGCCCGAGGGGGATTGTGTATCTGTACGTATAAGAGCTATAGGTATATGCGGCACGCTTGTTACACCGTACTGAATTGAAACATTACATTACGATCCGTAAGTTGGTACCCACTTTGACGAGATTTAATAGCTTTTATTAATAATATACGTAGTCCTGTGGCAATAAACTGATGACATTTTATATATTCATATCTAGCTCAATTTATTTCAAGAAGGTACAATACTCTGAGTCTGTTCTTAGGTACCGTTCTGTAAATACATTATCGGTATCACATCGGTATAGCAAGTATTTTACAAAAATGTATTATTTTGTATCTGGTTTCGAAAAGCATCATAGATCATATCATAGCACATCATAAACAGATGCGAAATTATGTTATATTATATGTGTTATAAGTATATTATATAAATTGGACATACTATGAAGAAACACATCTTGAAAACAAGATATATTGTCTGTATTATAAGATTAATCGAATGAATCAAGTTCGTAGTCAAAATTAAATAAGCAAACCCAGTTCTAGTACTTTGTATAGTTAGAAGCCTTAGGTGCAATACAGTAGAAGAAACGATTAGAAACGAATTTTTAACCAACCCAACCCAACAGATGGGATAAGGTCGTTTCTAGTTCGGAACTTAGAATAACATGTGTGTAAAATATCTAGAACATATTATAAATTTATTAAATACGGCTGCTATAGCGACAGCACCACAACGTACAAATACTAGGAAATACAGGTAGGAACATAAACGATCCTCGCAGGTCAAGCGTCGTTGTTCCGATTGACTGTACATATAAAGATATTGGAGACGACAGCTTTTTATATTTACTTTTATTTTTAAGTTGGTAGGCCTAAGTTAAGTATAACATTTGGTGTATGTATTTTCGCAGTAACAAGTGTAAGTGTAAGGCATGTAATTATCTATAATATAATATAATAATGTAAGAAGTTAATTTAGGTGGTTGGTTGTAATGTAAGGAATTATGGGAAAAAGTGATGTACAGCAACTGGGGAGTTCTCAACCGAATAAAAGGACCAGGCGTGTCAAACAAAACCAGCTTGATAAACATCATTTAAGTTTATGTTATGTGTGCTAAGTAAGGACTCTATGACATGGTTATTTCAGTCTTCATCTTAGCATTAATCCACGTAGCATCTGAAGTTTTAACTTAACCTCGGAGTGTGGGGTCCGCTTTACCAGTCTAACTGAATATTTGGCTGAACTTCGATATTTTCCGTGAAGTATCAACTCATTGCCATAATATTGCCGTATATGTATAATATGTATGTATTTACAAAAAAAGTTTTTAAGTATGTTTATCCGTATTCTAGATTCCATAACCCAAGCTAGTTAAGCTATGCGTATCATGGTTCTAGCTATCTAGAACCATGCTGAATTCTACACAATGCTATCATTGTGAGGAATGTTGTAAAATAGTTAATATATTTAATATTTATTTTGAGGAGGAGGAGCTGCAGGCAACGGTCAATATTATGTATGGTGCCCTAAAAAGTAAAGGGATGAAAGTAAATGTAAGTAAAACGAAAGTGATGGTTTTTGAAAGAGAAGAAAGTATGATAAACTGCACAGTTCTGATTGAAAGAGAAAGAATAGAACAAGTGAGAGATTTTGTGTATTTGGGTTCGAAATTTGCGTGAGATGGGACGTATAACAGTGAAATTGAAAGAAGAGTTATGGCTGGAAATCAAGCGAATGGAGCGATGCAGAATTTTATGTGCAGCCAGAATGCCTGGCGGTACATAGAAGAGTGCTCGTCCTTACACTTATGTATGGTAGTGAATGTTGGGTTTTGAAGAAGAAGTATGAAAGTAAGAATTGAGAAGTCTGAGAAGTATAGCAGGGGTGAAGTTGTCGGGTCGAGTGAGGAACAGCGTGATAAGGGAACGTTGTGGTGTATTTGAAAATGTAGAGACTAAGATAGAGAAAGGGATGCTTAGATGGTTCGGACATGCGGAGAGGACGGACGAAAGAAGACTGACGAAACAAATTTCTGAAGCGAGGGTGAATGGACAACCCGGTAGGGGTCTACGTAGACATACGTATGTCAATCAGATCGAAGGCATTTTGAAGAGAGTACATGTCAAGAGTACCCGAAACCGGCGAGCATGTATGAAAACTATTATGAAAGTAGAAGAAGCGAAAGAGGTATGCCAGGATCGTGGCAAGTGGAAAACTACCCCACTGGAAAAAGGCGTGACTGTATGTCTATATGTATGTATTATTTATTATTATTAATGGAGATATCGAAGCATAGCAGTCAGACCAGTTGTTGGTGGCTTCGACTACCCGGAACGACTGTCATAGATGTCCGTATGGCAACCGGGACCGACCGTTTTACCTGCTCACCGAGGACCAATCAGACCCGTGCAAATATAATATGCATAAATATTCGTGCATACAAATATTTGCACTGAGGGGGGATCGAACCCGCACCGACTTAAACAAAAGTCTTACGCGCATTACATCTTTGGGGTGTATTTGCAATTCTTTTTTACTTTTTGGAGCATTATTTTCTAGAAGTTGCTTTTTTTTTTTGTTAAAAACGGCGACAGCAAATATCCGCCGTAACAAACACGCACTCCCTGGCTTTTGCACGGAAATTTTCCTCAATTACATAGCCGGGGTAGAGTAAGTAGGACGTGTCGTCAGGTCGGTATATTTGTGTCTCCGTCAGAAAGAGCAAGGCTGGTTTCGCCTTCTCTAGGTGTTGGTGGACGGTGTTGAAGTTTGCATGAAGCCTACAGATGTTAGTGGACTCCACCTCAAATAGCGAGCTTGTGGGAGTATGACGAGGCACTGTGTTGCCAGCTTCTCTTAATTGAGTTGCCATGAGTGTAGGTGAGAGAAGAGGTGGAAAAATGGTGATGCAGCACCAAGTCAATATTGGTTTTGTCTAGGAATGTGAGGCATGGCGATAGCCGACGCGCCGAACGGAAGGGCTCTCGTACCCCCTGAATATGAACGCCGGGCTCCCAAATACGGTCACCAACCGGCACAACGTATCATATCGGGATTATGCGTGGTCTGGTGAGTCAGCCGTCCTACCCCAGTACTATACCGCAGGCGGTCAGCTGCACCACCGTTTTTACAGGTCTCCCTGTTAGGCGTGTCGTACCGCGCTATCCCCACTAGACTACGCCAAGACCCGCTGGTCCCACTAGTGATGCGACCGTCACCACTTTTGGCTGGCTATGCACTTGCTGACCCCTGAACGCAATTCAACCGAGATTGAATTACTATAAAGGGTTTTTTGCAATAGTGTACGGTGGTACCCACCCGGTCGAAATTTGAGACATATTTGTGCCATCAAATTTAAGCTGTACATCACTAAGAAGTTGTGTTATCTGCCTTTGTAGTCCAAGCAAATCATGACCACAGTACTGTACCTGCCGTGGTACAGGAATGTCATACATATAACAATACTTCGTTATTTTCATACTATTTGATTTTGAAGAGTTAGGTTAAGAGAAATTAATATAAGACTACTATGTACATTTATGCAAGACCACATCATTACGGTCTTGGATAAATAATGCAACAATATACGATTGCAGCAATCACAGCTGATTTCCTGGTATTTATTGAAGAGTTATGTGATCTGTCAGTGAAACATCTCATTAGATCTTCATATTATGAAAATGGGACCCCTTTCGAACAAATAATAATTTCCCAAATCCGTCCACAAATGACGGAGCTATGCTCGTATAAACTTTTAAAAAATAAACATCCGAATTGAGTACCTCCTCCTTTCTAGAACTCGGTAGAAATAGTCTCGATTTTTTTTAAAGATTTTATTTTTATAGCTTTTCAGCTGCGCAATTGAAATCAATTCTACTATTTACAAAACTCTCTAAATATAAAAATATTAAAACGTCGTATTTAAATCAAAAAATATGAATACTAAGTACATCCAAATTCATATTTATTGCCATATATATAAAACATAATTTAATACGATACCAAATAGTCAGAAGTTACAAAATATTAAATGAAGTTTAGAGATGGCTTAGTTTAGTGAGATGAGCAATGGTATCGGCAGCTTTACATATACATTACCTATTACTACTGTATTACTTAACTGTAAACTATTAATATAGTATTACTTAAATGCGTTCTTAAATGTTTAATGAGTACAACCAATGTACACCTTTTGATATTAAGATTATAATATTTAAACTTTCTAGTATATAGATATGTGTCGTATATTATAACTATGTTTGTTTTATTTTACAAACAAATACCTACCTCTTAAGAAAACTGCTGCCTTTTCTGGCAAGAAGCTGCTGTTTTAGGGACTTATGACTTATGGGAATATGTCTTCACTCGTAAAAAGATGGAGAGGGATGGGGTACACTAGCGCACTGAATGAAGACTTCGAAGTCTTATCATAATCTACGACTGTCCCCTCAATTTCAAGGCAACAATTTGACTTATAGCAGGTCAGCAGTTTGGTAAAGAGTAAGCCACACACTATTACCTATAGTGGCTACACCGCAAGAAGCGGACGAAGCTTACTTTTCAATATAATGAGGTTCCCGGCTGAGTAGGATTTGGACCTGCACAAGACGACTAAGGGATAGGGCTGTTTAACATCACACAGATATATACAGCCCAGACTCAGCCTCAGATGTATGGCTTTAGTCAATAAAGACGGCAATAGGCTCACAGAATTTAATGATTAGTGAAATGTGGGTGTTAATTAACCTCTGCCTAACCCTCCGGCGTGATTATATGTATGTTTGTAAAAAGGACTCTGGGGATGACAGTATACGTTGGTAGGAAGGGCAGCATAATAGTTGGCAAATAAATTAAGGGGAATTATTAAAGGCCCTTAAACATCCACGGATTAACGATTTACAGGAAAAGAAAGATCTCCCTATTACAAGGAGATCACGTTCGCTCAGAAGAAAAGCGTCATGACACGAGAAGGTGAAGGTCATGATTCGCAGAAGGGAAGATATCGTTGCATGAACAGCATATATACTAGTTCGTAAGTATAACGTCTGCAAATAGGTACATCCTGCTCAATCACGTATGTTATAATATATACTTGATTGGGCGGGAGGTGGCTAGGAGTAGACAAAGTTTTCTACTCAACTAAGTTTGGATACTTCCACCCACTTAGAGCACCCAGGCCTACGTCAGCCGCCTACCTGATCTCCTTGCTGCTATTGAGGAATATGTTGTAGACATATTCTGTCACTACAATATAATGGCGAACTACAAAAGACTACTACTACAAAAAGAAAGTAATAAATAGTAATAAAAGACAAGAATGAACGCGACTAAAGCGAGAACCGATATTACGGTAAGTAATTATTAAACTATGTCTAAACACTTTTACCCTAAATTGCCAACCCACCCACCAAGACCAGAGCATAAAGGAGCTATGACTACGTCAGAAGTGCTAATAAAAAATATGGTTTAATCCCAATTCCCCCTTTTACAGATTCCCCCCAGACAAATTACTTGTACTCGATTCCCCTTGAAATTTAAGATCTTAGACAGTCGCCATCAGATATGTCACAGCAGATAATGAGACCAAATACTTGGGAACAGTCAAAATGTCACTAATATTATCTGAATAGTCATTACCTCATTAAGTTAACACACAACTTACCAAAACTATGTAATCAATTTTACAAAGTAAAGTATGGTAGGTATATTTTGTTTATTCGGACCTCATGACTGTAAGTTTATAACATCGGGGAAGGGGGATTTTTCGCACGTTAAATAAAGCGTTCGGTGACGATGACACGAGTTCCATAATTTTTATTTATATTATATTTTTAATTTCCAAAGTAAGTCAAAATATAACAATCCATTCAGTTCAAATTTATAACTTTATAGATGCCTCATTAAATTTTAAGTTATTTTTATTACAAACCATATATGAGTAAACGCAACGTAGACCGAGATAAATGCAATATTCTCTTGCACTACGCTCAAGTGGCGTGTGACGTCACTTGCACGTACGTTTTTGTATGGAGCGTTTTCGGACTTCGGCGTCGGAAATTTCATTAATCAAATGATTTAAAAAATATTTGTCATAAGAATATTTCATTTTAATAGTTCATTATTTTATTATAGAGTGGTAATTTTTCAAAAGTAAAAAAATAGTCATATCTGCCTATTCTAAAACAAAAGACATGTTAATGACGTAATGTATGAAACGAAAAGGGATGGATATTAATGACAAAAAGGAAACGTTTCATTGATATGTCAGTACCTACACTTGAAAATGTAAAATTGTTTACATATGTTTGTTAAGTTATGCGTTTAATATTAATGAAGTAATGATTATTTACATAATATTAGTCACTATGCAACTTATTGATATTTTGACAGGTCACACGTATTTGGTCACCCTGTCTGCTTCGATATATCTGATGGCAACTGAACATCATCAATGCTAGGAACAATTATTCTTTTTAATTTATATTCTACCCGCATTCTTATTTTACAAAATCAAGATAAAATCAGATTCAAAAAGTGAGATAAAAGAAGTACTCAAAAACCCCCGTAACACCACACAAACATTTAGATATACGACCACTAGAAAATTTGTAAGAAAAGAAGATTGTACACAGGATACCGTGATGCGTGCTATTGTATGTACTGACGAAGCGACTCGCTACGTCACTCTATCTATCAATAATTAATGTCGGCATTCACTAGAATCATGCTATTGTTGTGGTGCAAGGAGACCGACTGTAGTTGTTAACGAACTTGAAGCTAAAATGGCTTCATTAGTGAAGGTGTGATTAACAATGGAATCAAAGTTGGAAGTCAATTGTACGTAACTAGCAGTAAGCTTTTACTTTATTGTATTGAATTGAAATTTTGTATGTACTCGGTATTATTATAGGTACTAAAATGTGTAAGTTACAACTAATCTGCTGATGAAGCCATAAAGCAACTGCTCAATGAAACTGATCGCGATGTAATTATAAATCATTAGTGGTTTTATAGAAATAACAGCGTCTCTCCGGGAGTACCGCTGTTATTTCTATAATCTATAAGACAGAATAATCTATAAGACAGAATTGAAAAAATAGTCAATATGTTGAGATAGTAATCAACAAAAGTGTGACCATACAAATTGTCACAATTGAATAACTGTCCTAATTGTGACAAAAGGTTTCAGTAACGGTGTCACGAGTTAACAAGTTCTACGGAAAAATACCCAACGCGCCTAAAGAACTTCACTTAAATAAATAACCTGAATCTTTCATTTGAACATAACGAGACATTAATATAATGATAAAATCTGTATTTACTGCTTGAGAAAACCACTTACGACTTAGCCGCTCTGCTTCACAATGAAGTACTTTACAGTAAGTAATATTAATATTACCTTAAGTACATATACAACAGAAACATAAAAACTAAATTTTAGACATCGCAATCCTCACAATATTTACATAAGCACATAAGTGAACAATTTCATACCTATAGTAGTAGCTCTATAATATAAAATAATTTATTCATCCGAGGTGTCCATTCGTAGACAGTCGTTGATTAACTGAATAGTTTTTATACTCTCCAAATATAACTCAATATTTGATAAATCTGTGTAGATTTTCTCACAATCAATAATAATACACAAAAAGGCTTTGTTACTTATTTTACTTTCTTCGGTAATAATATAATATAGATGATGAGCCTACAGGCATTTCAAGGACTACTTGTGACCACTGAAATTTGCCTAACAGGGCACCAGCTTCGGGTTGGCACTCGATACCTCATGGATTACTATTCGATTTCGTAGCCCTAGCCGTAGCAGTAGCTACACGGTTACGTAATCACTACGGACTTGTTCATTGTCAATTCACCGCGATCGTTTGCAACTGGTATCTGACTGACAAGTGATTGCGGTGTGAAAGCGTTATTTGAATATCACTGTAATAGATTGTTTATTATTTTTACCCCCTATAAGTTATAGGCTATAGGTATACCTTTAGTTGGTTTGTACAGTTATAAAAACTTTAAAAGAAAAGCGTGAATTCATGGTTTATGCAATCTTTTAGAACAAATGGCTGAAGTTAAGTGATTCATTATTTGAACGACTTAGTCAAGTCATATAATATTCATACAAGGACAATCAGTATCAATGTACTAATAACATTAATATAATATTTTCTACATGTTCCTAATTGATTTACATTCTTTGTAACATACTGATTGACTGACATTTCTATCTTGTTTTTCAAATACACAATTTAATGCAAATTTCTTTTTGCACAAGTATGTGGCGATTATAGGGTTCAGAAACAGGGCACGGGCAAGTTGTTACAGCTGTAAATGGTTACAGTTAATGTTGAATAGTTAATTATCGATAAAAAATCTCTAATACATGAAATATGTGTTAATCTTTGTTACATTGACAATTCACAAAAAATTGCAACAACATGCTTCTCCGTACCCTAAGTATAAACGAAAATAATGAAAATGCGTGACCTTTATATTATCTTTAATTAACTTTATTAACAATACTGTATTTCTTTCTAAAGATAAAACTATGTCGAATCTAATGAGATTATTTTATTTTTTCTGTCATTGTGCAATAGACGATCGTTATTATAATAAACATATAAAGGTATGTACTCTGAGACTGCTTAGGTATTTCGCTATTTAACAAAGGTTGATGTGGATAAAGGTTATACATGCTTAGCAATTAGTACAAATCTTATGATAAATTGTGACATTTCTTTTTATCGAAAAACGTGGTTATAAGTACGTACTCAACATATTCGACCTTACGAGTAACAGAAAATAGCTCGACAATATATTCCTATCAACTATTCACTATGTGGACGCTGCGCGCCCCGATCTCCAAACATATCTTTTTTGTTGTATTAAATGGTGTATATACACCATTTAATTATATTATCCCAAAAAGTGGTGTAGGTTGTTTGATTTTTTTCGACATTAAATAAATTACTAGTACCAATTTTCTTTCAGAATTCGTTGGGGGAAGTCACTATCTGTCTACATTTGGTTTTGCGTGATGTTAATTTTGTTATGTTCTCCGACATTTTGAATTTAAGGGTGAATTTTTATTGGCTAAATAAGGCGTTTATAATCAATTTTGTTGTCACACTATTTTAAAGTAGTCTATCTAATATTGAACGTAATCAATCAAGTACCCTTTATGTAACTTGAATATACTTACCTTTTAGGAGTTCGCTTACTTACCAGTCTCCTCGTTAACCCTATTACGGTGATTCTAAATTTGGAACAACTTACCATGAAGAAACAATAATATATTGAAGACGTCGCTGATTCTAAATACATTCAAGATTTAAATAAAAATATTTGGAAGGTCTTGTAGATTTTATGCTCTTAGGGTTTATAAGTCGATCAAAAATTAACTACAGCCTTCAAATTAGGCACAAACCAAATGCATGACTAATGACATCTAATCCCAAGTATTTGAGTAATTACTAACCTGCATCATCATCCGCGGGTAGTGGTCCAATGGTACCGAAAAACCTCTTATCCAGTAATTGCAACAATTGTAACGCACTCTCGTGTACGGGGGCTCGAGGACACCCCGTACACATTAGCGTCACATTGATAATCGCCGTGTAGTGGTCGCATGGATACTCCCTGTTGAAAACGAAATATACATCATTATGTTAACTGGCAGCTCTGGTAACAGGGTAGGGAGAGGTCAGTCCGCCATTAGCTTCTAACTATATATGCACCGCGCTGAAATTGTGTGTATGTTCTTTGACATTGAATTAACTGACCTTCAGTTAGAGAGTCAGACCATACCATATACATTCGTAAAATGCTAAAACTATCTTGAAATACCTCTTTCAACACTCAACTTTTTTGGATAAACGTAAAATTGGTCATGGTTCTCAAATCAAAAATAAAATGTTTTGATATGCAAGTAGAGAGCCATTAAGGTCCTTACAAATGAATATTAAATATTGCGCAGTTCGCAATGCATTATATAGTTTGTGTTCCAAAACAGCAATTCAGTCTAAGATGAGTAGGTACTCGTGTTTTTATTATTTATATAACACCTGTAAATTACTGAGCGGAAAATCTGGTTACAAATTTTATCAATTTGAAAATGTAATTTGAATCACAGCGAGCGGTAGCACAACTATGATCTCCTCCTAGCAACTAGTCAGTAATTGCTGTAGCGTGCCGTTTGAAGCTTAATTAGTTTGTTTACCTACAATTAAATAGTAATTTACATGGATTGCTAGAAGTACACAAGGGAATAGCACGAGGAGGTTAAATTAAATCCGACCAAATAATTCGTGTATTTGGTACAGTTACTGCCTAAGGTGCCCAGATGAACATACTAAAAGTCCCTAAGTGTGTGACACGAGCCGGTGGTGGGGGAGGGAGGAAAAATCCCTTTTTCAGTCTTTTACTTGTTATATTGAAAACTTTATACTGACTACTACATTATTTATCTACATTAAATTTACTACAAATTATGTCTAGGTATTTTTACTGTAGGATGAACACTAATAAATACGAGAGCTCAAATGTAAGACAGCTTATAATTTGTGACATAACAACTTATCTTGGCAACCGAGAGACCGGCGTTTGTTCCATTACTTTTTTTTATTAAAAGCTGTTACTTCAAGTGTACCGAGCTCCGAGCCGCCGGTGGGGACGGGGGAGACCCTTCCCCATCGGCGGCTCATGTTCTACCCTCGGAGACTTTTAATATGTTCATTTGAGTAAATACATTAGGGAATAACTGTGCCAATTTTCAAAACTACATGAATTATTTGATCTGATCATCAATTTTCACATTATTTCTCCTGTACTAGAAATGTATGAATAAATAAAATACATCCATACAAACATGCTTCTCTTTAAATTGAACGACCGTTTTAATTAATTATAATTTAAACATTTTTGCTCATTACCCAAACTTTAAATAATAATCGTAATTGAAAATTTGAGGAAAACATTTGAATAACGGGAATATAGGAAGCGTCCATCACTAGGAAAAAACAATGAAATTAGCACAGTATCAGTATTAGGTACATAGTTTTCAAACACCTTTCGACACGTAGATAGGACATGACGGTATTGCAGTCCTAATTGAGCAGTCCCACTGGGGAAGTACCCTACAGAATACTAAGGCAATGATAAGTTCGTGTTGTGTTCCCGACGGTGAGAAGGGTAGCCAAATCTCACTGGAGTGTCCTGTCAGTGAGAAAACCAAAGGTTTGTCCTGATTTTGAGTTCTGCACTGACGGCACAGAAAATCTCTATTTTTACAGAGTCGGCAGCGCGGGTGTGACTCCCCTGGTGTTACACACGTTCATAGGTCACGGTAACCACATTCCATCGGGTGGGCCGTGTGCTTGTCTGCCACCTAAGTTGTGTAAAAATATATCTTTAAAAAATAATTCTCTTAATGATTTTGTTGGCAGCAATATGTTATTAACTTGACTTCACCTCGCCTGATGGTAAGTTCAAGGCAAAGTCTGAGGAAAGAGGGTCACCATTACACTAAGTAATGTTACAATGGTGGCACTCAGCTTGGCGGCCTCATCAAATGCTTTTTCACGTCCCGCTTAAAGGACCCGGGACTATAGGAAGAAGGAAACACGTGTGCTGGTAATGAATTCCAGGTCTTGGTGGTGCGGCAAAGAAAAGAGTCTCCGAACCGCTTGGTTCTTGCTCGTATATTCTGCACAGTGTGAAGGTGACATCTAAGTGCCTAGGATGTTGAGATTGTACTGCAGTGGTAGTGGCGTGCTCCGAACGCTTCCCACTCGGAAGGGGAAGGAAAGAAGATAGCTTTGCTGTGAACGCACAAGCCTGCGTCTTCTTGGCATTGAACTCGACTAGGTTCTCAGAGCCCTATTGAGAAATGTGATTCAGGATCCGGTCCAGTTCAGTGATTTTTCCGCGATATCAGTCTGTTTGGCCGCAGGATGTCCGTGATATCTCCCGTGTAAGGTGCTATCATCTGCATAGCAATGTATGCTGCCGGTGGACAGGAAAAGCAACCCAGTTGCACAATCTGGGAGGCTGACCAAAGGCTGGAAGCTTGGAGAGAAGCGATTTATGCCAGTCTCTATAGAAAGCTTTGACGATATCAAGACTGCCAGTGGCTCGCCGTGCTTGGCCATAGCCTCACCCCAAAGATGGGTAACGTATGCTAGACGATCACCCGTTGACCGTTTCGGCCTGAAGCCATATTGCCGATTTTGTTATTTAGATTGTTAATTATGTGCTCGAAGACCTTGCACAGCACTAAGGAGAAGGCTAAGGTCGATAGTTGGCTGGCTCTGAGCGATCCCCCGTCTCGGGGATCGGTTGTACATTCGCCTCTTTCCAAACCGAAGGCACGGTACCCGAGCTGTAGGATAGTCGGTACAGCCGCGTAAGCATTGGAGACAACTCCGCTGCACATTTTTGTAAAACCACCGCTGGAATACCATCCGGACCACTGGCTTTCCGGACATAGAGTGATTGTAGTACCGCACTGACATCGCATTGCTTAATACGTATTTCAGGCATTACGTGGTCACCATTACCCAATGGTGACCACGTAATGCCTGAAATACGTTAACAGCCACCGAAACTACCCAGTTTCGGTGGCTGTATACCACAATCATCGACTCGGGAATTAAAAGTAATCTCTATATGGAATAGGTAGGTACATAAGTAGGTATTCCTTATATAGATTACAAAATAACTTATATTTCGATAGATTTCAAATTAAAAACTACTATGCTCTTCGATATATTATAATAACGAACATATTATTATCATGGGAATAATCACACGCGGTCTGAACAAAACATTGTACACAAACAATCCAATGCCGCCGTAGGCAGTGCGTATTAACTACGGAATATGAATTAAGAGGAAAAGCCCTTGAGCTTCGTTAGTATCGACTAGTAACATCACAGTAAACAATAACGTGATTGGATATAATTTTCAACATTGAACAAGTTTAAAAGTAAGTTAACATTTATGGGCTCTGTGGGCGGATGGAGTCCTATGTAGTTCTTGAAGCTTGGAGCTCGGGGTCTGGTATTCTACTTTTAATTTACATAGTTTGGTTCATATTAGTTTTACTGGAGTGACTGTCATATACACCGAAGTCATGCACCTGAGCCTTTTTCTTTAGACCCGTAACCAGGACTACCACCTTGACGAGGGTATTGAAAACGAGCAACGATCTGGATATGGATACGGGTCGAATAGTTTATTTCGGTTATTTTCATAGTATTTTGAGATACGGAATTCTCATTTGGGGTAATTCTGCAGATTTAAACAGAATATTTGTGTTACAAAAATGGGCTTTAGGCCCAAGAGTCTCCCTCCGAGAAAAGTTTAAAGAAAGAGACATTCTAACCGTTGTGTCACAATATATTTTTGAGATCCTAATGTATGTAAGAAAAAATATTTCAAAATTTTCTAGAGTTTATGGCCGGCATAATATAAATACCAGACAATCTGTTAGTCTGTGATAATAGACTTAAAAAAAATTTGTCATTCAGTATACGCTTTTTTTAACAAGGTGCCTAATGAAATTAGGGATTTACATGTGACTAAATTTAAACATGTAGTAAAGAGTAAATTGTGCCAGAAAGGTTATTATAAAATCCACGAATACTTAAATTATTGTGTTTATACAAAAAAGAATGCCCGCTAAGTTTCTTGCCGGGGTGTTCTTAGGTCGGGGTCTCGTTTCGAACCAGTGGTCCATTTGCTAAACTTGTCTTTCATATTTCTTTTTATATTGACGTTATGTAAGTTCCTAATTAATGGTCTGTCTATGCAGAATAAATGTTTATTGACTTTGATCTATAACAGGGTTAATAAAAACTCCAAGGTTAATTAACAGAATGTCAGAACACCTGAATAATCTTTAATAAGGTATTTAAAAAAAATGTTTCATCATCAACTTTTGGCGACAGTACAATCAGCGAATATATCGGTTAACTATTCAATCACCTACTTTTGAGAAAATTGTGGCACTAGCGAAAGTTGCCACAAATATCATTCACTTTCTGTTTCCACTCAGCTACTTTTGCCGCTGACTGTATATTTATACTCTAATTAAAATGAGTAACGCAGCAAGATCGCGTGTGTCTTTCTTCCTACGCAACCACTTCACCAAGTACAAGAACTCAAATGTAATAGCTATTTCCAGCGAGAATACTATAATTAACTACTAAAGTGAACGTACCATACTATGAATTAGAAAAATACAAGAGGAAATCAATCAAAGAAAAAAACAAGAGAAAAGATTGACAAATTACTTGTGCATTAATAACATAACATACATAGCATAAACTCACGCCTATATCCCCGAAGGGGTAGGCAGAACTGCTAGCACCCACATTTCGCCAGTTTAAGTTTAGGTCCCATTGCAATAGGTGGCGAGCCTATTGTCATTAACCGGGCACTTAAATACCTGAGATCAATACACACATAACTTCGAGAAGCATCGAAAAGTCATTGGTGTGTGCCGTGGTAAAACCTGGGATCGAACCCGAGATCTCGTCTCAGCAGTCCATTACTAGGCTACCGCGGCTATATGCGCATTAATACCTTTACTTAACTGGACTAGTACTATATAGATACACTTATAACGGATGTATCAATTAAATACGCAACAAACTGATAACTTCCCCTAATTTGAAATATACTGAGCATATACAATTAGCTTCAAATTAAACAATATTGGCTTAGGTAACCCCACCACGCGGAATATCGAAATTAGTTGACAACGTAGGTAACAAGCGATCGATGGTTGGAATTATAATAGCTCCTGTGTCTGGATTTAATGAAGAGCTTTGGTTACATTTGACATGCAATATTGCCGATCGGCATTTTGTCGCAACATGAGTAATGATTATAGAGATATTTTGGTTAATTTACTTCTGACAAACTACATTTAAATACTTTACATCTATCTAATCTATTAATCGTGCAATTTTTGTCTAGATATCAATATATCGTGTATCTTTATCAGATTGCAATGTAAAAATTGAAAATGGTTAAAAACATAACTTGAATAACAGTCTTTACGCACATACCTATCTACTATAAAAATAAGTTTAAAAAATCAAATTATGGTACAGCTCTTCTCTGGCCACCTGTATCATAATATAAGTATTTAAACTATCATGGTCACTCACATCAGTATCAAAATAAACGGGGTATTTACCATGTTTCATTGTTTTGAGTTTCCAATATTGAATGAAACATGGTAAATATCCCGTTTATTTTGATACTGACCTGTATCATAATTTAACTTTTTTCCATTACGATACAACTTCAACTGGATCAAGGAGGTCTCAATGCACTCTTTCTACAAGGTCAGTGGACGCAGCACAATACTCATAATCCAGTCAAAATAGAAGAAATAAAATGGTAAGCTTGTATAAATTCGCAAACAGCTTAAAATTGGTGGTTTTATATAAACCATCACAAAAAAATTGTTCATTTTTTTATTCAAGATCAATTTATATTAGCTTTATAATATTGGCATAGATTTCACGAGATTAGATAAATGAAACCGCTCACGATACTACTTTTTCCCTTAACAATAGCAGACATAATATTTAGGTACGTACCGTTGCTCATATTCATAATCAGTATATTTTCTGAATTATTTGTTTCTTGGGACTTTTAATTTATATTTTATAGTTGTAGAAAGCTTACAGACTAATCAACTATTGAGTATACAAACACTATTATCAAATATTTACAAGTCTCCATATTTAGACTAACATAACGGGTTTCTGATGAAGAAAGCATTCATCCTGTAGTTGATAGCAACCATCAGAACATCTAATATCGATCGCTGACGAAGGGCCAATACGTTCGTTCGTAGCGATATAGTGGTTAAGAGCAGCGGACAGTCAATATTGCCCTTTCCAAATTGGATAGGTAGCATATTATATCGCCGAAATTGCGTCTCACTTCTAAAGGTATGAATTTCTTTTGATTTTTTTTTCTTTCTATGAATATCTATTGCAACGATAATCGTAGTTCGAAGAAATAAACGAGGAATTTCCTCTGGTCGCCCTTAATACGGGATTTATAAACCTATACTAGTACTGATATTATAAAGCTGAAAAGTTTATTTGTTTGAACTCCCTAATCTCAGGAACTAGTTCGAATTGATAAAATATTTTCTGTAGGTACAATAGTCCATTTATCGACGAAGGTTATACGCTATATAAAATCACGCTACTACTAGAGCGGTGACCATAAATCCGGCAGATTCCCAAACATCTATACTAATATTATAAAGACATTTGTATTTTTGTATTCGAATAACTCAAAACTACTGATGATACTTGATTTCATAAAATATTTTGCCATGAGAAAGCTGCATTATCACTGTCTAACGTAGGGTATCGTTGGGGGAGTGGCTAGAGAGGCCACACGGCAGCCTCTCGTACCGTCTGAGGCAGATGATCACCGAGCACGGTTGCTTCGGGAAGTATCTGCGTCGGATGGAGAAAGAGCCAACGTCCGAGTGCCATCACTGCGACGCGAGTGATGACTCAGGGCCGCACACGCTCACCGAGTGTGCGGCGTGGGAGACGCGGAGACGGGGGCTTGTGGCGGCCCTGGGAGTGAGAGTTCTCATACTCTCCACCTTGCTCGCGGCAATGGTCCGCTGCACGGATGTGTGGGCGGCCGACGCCTTTTTCTGCGAGCAAGTAATGCTCGTGAAGGAGGAGGCGGGGCGGGAGCGGCAGCGGGTGCGACGAAGGATCGCAAGCCAAGCTGCCCGCGTACGAAGGCAACTCGGGCGTCGCAGAAGCAGGCCGCGGCGGTGGCGCGCCTCCCCGTTTCCGGGGACGAGTTGGGAACTCTGTAGTCCCCACACCCGAGAAGAGGACCAGCTCGTGAGAGATGGCCCTGTGTCGGCCGGGGTGCGAGGGATATGCCTGTCAACCTCACCTTCGGCAAACAAAACGACCCACAGGCGGCATGCGTTTTAGTCGGTTCGAGTCCGACACAACCTCCTCCACCGGCTGCGGTGGGGAGGTATCCGTGAGGATTTTGCGCACGTGAAAAAAAAAGAAAAAGGGGGTATCGTTAACATAGGGTTGCGAAAGATATGCCCGTCAACCTCACCTTCGGCAGCCAAAAACGACCCACAGGCGCTGTGCGTTGTAGTCGGTTCGAGTCCAACATCGTGGGGGGAAAAGGGCTATTCGTGGAGGCTTTTTCGCACGTAAAAAAAGGTTAACATTATATATGTATTATTGTAAATGTGGAAAAATTGTTCGCGATAGACGCAAAAACTATTGAACGGATTTTGCTGCAGCTTTTTTGTTTAGACTTAAAATCTTAAGGTGCTTACCAGAGACGATGTCTTAGAGCGAAAGAAAGGACCTTGCGAACGTAATAAACGCAGCATGCTAAAGGCACAACAATTTGCACACATTGCTCATTTTCGTAGCGTCAGGTTGGCAATACAAGCGCAAAAAATGTGTGTGTCTTATTTACGACATCACATTAGAAACCTCTAAAATTATCAGTGCATCTTTACTATATTATGCATGTATTGTAAATATACCTCTTGACTTACTCTATCTATTAAAGAAAACCGCTTCAAAATTCGTTGCGTAATTCTAAAGGTCTAAGATGTAATACTATATATTACTATAAAGAGGTGGTTTGTGACGTGGTTGAAGGGGCGTAATCTCTGGAAATATAGAATGCATTTAAAAAATATTTCACCAGAAGAAATTCACATAATTTGTGAGTGTCAAGGGCTATATATAATCACTCTATTGGAAAGGGACAGTAGCAGGCACGGGATCTGAAATCTACGCGGGTGGAGCCGCGGGCAACAGCTAGTAATAAATAAAGTTGATAAAATAATCAACACGTATTTCTTGAGACTTTAAAACTTTAGCTTTCTTTGCCTAATTTATTTTCGGCGTAACAGCCTGCCCGACCCCCGCATAGACACCCCCGCTAAGCTAAAGTTTCGGAAAACAAACAAAATGGTGGCCTGTGACCGAAAATAATCATTCTATAAAACAGAAAATCGTACAGTTTACACTTCAAATATATATCTTTCTTTTAGTTCAAAAATCGCATAATCACACTTATGTTTTTTGACACAATAAAATATTTTTCATTTCACATAAAAAGTTCTTTCTATTTACAAGTGGTTTCAAGTTTTATTTTAAGTAGCCTTTTCACTTTGGAAAAGATTTTTATATAGTTATTATAAAGAGAAAAAAATAACAACAATTCAAAATGTAGCCAATAAATAACAGTGTTATCAGATTTCAAATACGTCGTCAAATTAAAAAGTAGTTTGCCTCTAAATATACGCTTAAAAACGAGATTAACGAATCTACTCCTCTTAAGATTGAGTAGAACCGGGGATACGAGATCCAAGCGGGCGGAGCCGCGGTTGGAAGGCTAGTAGGCTATATTATATTTAAAAAAAAATCATGTTTAGAAATTACCCTTATAAAAAATTCAGTAATGTAGTCCAAGGTGTAAAAAATTACGTAAAAATTTCTCACATCGGGTGCGCTGCGAAATCTATTGGTACAAGAATTCCATAGTCTGAATTGGTAAATTCAGACTATGGAATCTATACTTTGTACTAATTATCATCTTAATAAATTATTTCGTATTCAAGATTGTTTCAGTACCTGTTGATTACTTTTAACGTTCTATTCAAAAGATATTACCAAATTATAAATGTCAATTTTTTTTTTAGATTCCCATAGATTTATTTAAAAAGCTATTAAAGGAGTGCAACGGTTGTTCAAAGTATGTCTCATGCGGCTCATCCAGGGCGTTGCCACCTGCGGCAAATACAGGGCGCAACGGGAACGGCTCTGTAGAAGGTTGCTCGGAGGCTTCCCACATGACCCTCTGATTACCAGAGGGCACAGTGGAGAGCAGGCAAGAGGCGGGCTGGTCGCTGAGTGCAGGCGTTCATGATACAGGTGCGACCAAACAAAAATAATTAGAACGAATTCCGAATTCCACACGGACAAAACCGCGGGCAACAGCTACTCTCATATATTATTGTGGGTGCCAGATCTGGGCTTATTCCATAAGGCCATAAGGTTTAAGACACTGAAGTAGGCTGTAGCTCGTAGTATCCATCCCAAATGTTATTTTAACGACAGTGTTAATGAATTGATCGAAATTCTTTATGTCCTGTGTGATCCCCAAATTCTGAATGCTGTTCACAGCACTATGCTTATTACTTCAATATTTAACGGGTATTTTTAATTATTAAGGGATATGTATGAAAGTATTTGGAAGCATTTAAGTGAACCTCATTTCTATCATAGTACCTCTCAAAGCCATTGCGCTAAATATATTAAAAGTAAGTAAGCACATAACCCATATCAATTCCGGTAAAGTAATATCATCGAATTCTACTTCCTACTAATATTATTAATGTGAAAGTGTGTGATGAGGTTCGAATTTTTATATGTTATTCAATCACTCTCTAAAATGGATTGAACGGATCTAGTTGAGTACAGAGATAAGTTGCGGAAACGGGATTAAAATACCTAGTAGGTTAGAAACAAGTATTTCTTTACAACTTTAGTGACTATATAAGGTGAACATTTTGTCATGCACCTACTACCAGGTGCATGACAAAAGGGGTTGAAGTTCAGAAAAGACTGGATACCTAAGTTCATATTTTTGTAGGTACCTATTTGAAACGAGGAACGTGTCGCAACCGGATTGCAGTGGTTTAGTTATTAGTCAGCCAAGCGTAGTCAGCGGCCTATTCAAATCTGTATGTTATGGAAACCAATTTGCAAATACAGACCTGTAAGCCAATTTATCCATCAAATCGAATATGTCATATCACAAAAGGCGCCTGGAAATGGACATCGATTGAAACCCCGGTACGTAGATGCATGTATCGATGGTCGCCATGTAGCTTCCATATTAAATATTGACCCCCCCCCCAGCCTCCTTTTGGACCGCAGTCAATTTCCTAACTAACATAACTGAACGTAGAAGAGTAAGTGAGCAATTATTTTGTTGCCTTTGTGTACAATACACATCGCCAGTGAGACCCAAGCAAGATATTAATACTAAGTCCAAATTAAGCAAAGGGAATAAGTAACACGAGTTCTAGAAAGCAGATCAACATTCGTATGTATAGGTAAATTACAGGCCTAGGCAAAAAAATCATTTTGAAGGCGGCTTACTAAACAAGGGCTAAAGTAAATTAGTGGAATTAGAAGTCAGTACAAAGAAGTTGACTTATTATTTATTGGCGTTTAGGTTGGCCGTTACATGTGCCAACTTTTTGATGTTTTGAAGTCATATTCAAAAAGGTAATAGAAACTAAAAAGCACATAATATTGTTGAAGCCAAGTTCCCGAATAAGGAGCTTACAATCGGACGCAAACATAAGCACAAGCTTATGCAGCGGACACAACAATATTATTAAATTTTCATATTACTAGCGTTCTGAAGTTCTTGAGCGGTATCAGTCCCGCATCTAGGTATTCCGTTACGAGGCAATAAGCCACGTACAAGTGGTAGACGAGTACGTAGTAACCAACAGAGTAATATGAAATTGCAGTCGATGCACAATCTTCTTACATTAGTTACTTAAAGATACCAGTTTATTACTTTACAATTTATTTAAAGATGAGTTACTTTCATACTGAGCAGAATTCAGTTATTGCCATGTTGTGACATGATTTTCTTTCGTTTCAATTATTCTTTTTATGTTAAACTATTGAATCCTGATCTCACTCACGCTCTACCTGATTCACTGACATTTGTGATTGTTGCTCCTCTGCCTTGAATAGAAGCATAATGATATATAGCAACGTTTTTCACAAACAACGTGGTTTTCTATCTGTAAAATCATTTCAATTTGGGACCCTATTCAATACAAGCAAACAATGAAACTTTTCCTCTTTATAATATTAGTAGATAGATATAGATTATTCGGGAATAAAATTCTATCATCTCGACCGCACCACGTATGTATGTGTAGTAATACTGTGACCGCGCTATTTGTATAGGATCCGATGTAACATCGACCTTCATCCATCTGTTTACCGAATGAAAAATATATTTTAGCGAATAAAATGTGTTGCTGAACACATACCAACAGGGTTGCCCAAAAAATATGGTCAAAAATTTATTATTAAAAAATTTGAAAGGTGATTTTCTTTTCTTATTTCGCTGACTTGTCTGCCAAAAAAATAAACCTTCAATGAAAAATATACAATGTATACTGCAAACAAAAACTAGATAAGCCTACCTTATTCTGCTTCCTACTAAACATTTCATTGCAATTTTGTAGTGAGTATGAAAATCTGGTCATAATAATAGTAGCCCACCATTGAAATCTGAGTGAGTTAACGATGTGCAAGAGAGAAGCATTGCGCGTACTATGAGATGCAATAGGCGTGCTTCGTGAGGACGCAGTTTGTCAGCTGCGTACTATCCTGAACAAGAACAAAAATAATTGCACCAGGTCTATGAAAAGATTGTGGTCTTCACAATTCAAAATTAGTCATTTTGAATAATATTCTAAGAACTTAGTTTTAATATGTTAATAGGAAAACAAATGAAATGCAAGGGAAAGCATTAATCCGAGATCCGATTAAAATAGTAGATTGTATGACAAGGGATCAAAGTAGTATTTTTACGACGAGGACGCTACTTTGTATCACGACCGAAGCGAAGGATTCTAGAATAAAATCCGTAGTAGCGAGAGATTTTGAAGTAGAATCCTAAGCGCAGCGAGGGATTCTAAGTACATCGCCCGAGGGGAATATATTTTGCTCTTGAATCATATACTCTAATATTCATCCCCTTTCTATGACAATATATGTATTGATTACAAGAACAAAGACATAATTATTGAATGAGGCACTGATACGTTTTCAGTTTTCTTATTTTCAAAAATAAAGTATATCTATAAACACTGTAAAACTACAAATAAAAAGTACAAATGCCTAATTTGATATGTGTAACAATCTCGAGTATAAACGGCCAGAGACATAAAGTGCGCACTTTTGTTTTTTTTAGTTAGCATGAATCCCCGCGCCGCGGCCGTGCACATCACCTATCAGCCTGTAATGTATACAATTTGCGTTCGATTTCTATTAATGATTATGATTATTTCTATTAATGTTCTAAATTCGAATCACTTTTCCGCCCATTAAAAAATCCTTAACAGAAAAGAGCTATTTTGCTCCCGCTTATTGAGGAACAAAGTGACTCTTCGAATAGAAGGGATTAAAATATAAATATAGCTAGTGCTAGTTAGTTAGTACTAATCAAGATTATAATATTTACCACAAATTACACCGATTTTATTTAATTTTAATATTTTATTAGAGGAGCGATAGTTTGTTAAATGATATGAATACTAAGTAAGAATCATTCCGATTATAGCACCTGATACTCGCCTAAAACAGAACTATGAGCCGGTGTGCATGTTAAGAAAATACACTTATCAAATAAAATATTGAAAAAATTGAAGAATACATAATACCGTGCACACTGTTTTTATATAATTTGTTTATAATGCAGACGACATTGTGAAACTGGTTTCTTTGTGTGTGTAATCTGTATTAATCAATTATTTCCATGTTGCACTGTATTGAGAAGGGGAGTAAGTAATTCCTCAACAAGCTTACGCTTTGACAGTAATATTCAGAGTAAGCTAATTAACCTACTCATTGTATTATGTATTTGATTATTCGCATTTATAATATCATTCTCTCAATAAATACACTTTGAAGTTCTATTTAAATGATAAATCATTTAAACGTCTATTTATTGCATTTAGTTCAATTTATTTCCTAAATGGGGTGCAAGTCATTAGAAGCCTAAATTATACGTCATCTATCTTGACTTTTACGGAAGTACCTGAAATGGCAGTTGTGGTTGGCCTAGGCTCCGAAGATTAATGGGCGAGAGCCCATTCACTCGTTTTTTAAATATATTATTTATAATTAGTTATGGACACAAACAGTAGCTAGAACTATATATTTTCTCGTTTGTATCAGAATAAACGGGATATAATTATAACCTATATTTTCTCGTTGACCACACCAATACAACGGTTACCGTGATCTATGCAACATCACCTGTCACTTACTTCGCCATTTGTAGAAACAAAGGTAGCCCTAGTCTGGACTAAATTATTGAGCTTGTGAACATTCGCGTCACTGTTTTATTTTCACTGGTGGTAGAAACTTGGTGGCACAAATTTGTCTCAAGTTTCGACCGGGTAGGTACCACCGTGCACTATTGCGAAAAACCCTCCATAGCAATTCAATCTCGGTTGGATTGTGTTCAGGGGTCAGCATGTGCATAGCCGGGCAGAGGTGGTGGTTGTCGCAGCACTAGTGGGACCAGTGGGTCTTGGCGTAGTCTAGTGGGGATGGCGCGGGGCGATGCGCCGAACAGGGAGACCTGTAGAAACGGTGGTGCCGCTGGCCGCCCGCGGTATAGTACAGGGGCCCAACTGGGGTTAACCACCTTGGGAGGCTGCCTCACCAGGCCGCGCATAATCCCGATATGGTTCGTCGTGCCGGTTGGTGACCGGATTTGGGAGCCCGGCGACCATACTCGGGGGGGTACGGGGGCCCTTCCGTTCGGCGCGTCGGCTCTCGCCATGCCTCACATTCATAGATAAAACCAATATCCCGCGCTTTGTCACACGGTGCTGCGGCGGCAATCACTTCTTTTTTTCACGCCTTCTCCCACCCAAACTCATGGCAGCGCAATTTATAGAAAAAGGCAACACAGCGGCTCGTCACACTCCCAAAAGCTTGCTATTTGAGGTGGAGTCCACTAACATCTGTGGGCTCCATGCAAACCTCAACGCCGTCCACCAACACCTAGAGACGGCGAAACCTGCCATGTTTTTTCTAACGGAGACGCAAATACACCGCCCTGACGACACGACCTACTTGCTCTACCCTGGCTATGTTCTTGAGGAAAGTTTTCGTGCAAAAGCCGGGGTGTGCGTGTTTGTTAGGGCGGATGTTTGCTGTCGCCGTTTGCGCTGCCTAGAGGACCCATCCTTCTCCGTCCTTTGGGTACACGTAGACCATGGCCCTACGAGTCAGATCTATGTGTGCCTCTACCGTTCCCATACAGGAGATGCTGAGACAACTCGACTCTTTGAATATCTGAGTCAGGCGGCAGATGATGCGCAGGAGCGATTTCCGAATGCCGAAATGGTATTTTTGGGGGATTTTAACGCCCACCACGAGATCTGGTTGGGCTCCTCCAAAACAGACCATGCGGGAAGAGCCGCCCACGCATTTGCTCTGGCGCACGGCCTGACCCAATTGGTGCACGAGGTCACTAGGATACCAAGAAGGTCGGGCCAAGCACCTTCTCTGCTAGACCTTCTGCTGACGAGTGATCCGGACCGGTACAGTGTATCGGTGCGAGCCGCGTTAGGCAACTCTGACCACTGCCTGGTCTGTTCCACGGTGCCTATTATGGCGCCCCCACGACCCGTGCAGGGGAAGCGGCGTCTCTGGCACTACTCGTCAGCGGACTGGGATGGACTTCGTGACTATTTTGCGTCCATCCCGTGGGTTGAGCGCTGCTTTGAAGGTAAGAACCCATCGGATTGTGCTACTGCTGTCGCCGGTGAGATCGGTCTGGGTATGGAATACTATATCTCATACACCGATGTCACCGGTGACCGCGGGGTGCGCCCTTGGTTCGGGCGCGAGTGCGCGGAAGCTGTTGAACAAAAACAGTCTGCGTACCGCGCTTGGGTAAGGGCGCGCGCCACGCGCCATCCCAATCTGGGCCACTTCAAGGCAGCGTACAACAGAGCCACAAAGGTCTGTAGAAGGGCCTATGTCAGAGCGGATGCCCTGCGCATAGCGCGGCTTGGTCAAGAGCTAGTGATGCATCCCACGGGAAGCCGTGGCTACTGGCGACTGGCTAAAGCCGTGCAAGCCAACTTCTGTCAGCCTTCGCTGCCTCCGCTGCGTAACCCTGATGGATCCCTGGCCCATGAGTCGCAAGAGAAGGCAAATCTGCTGGCTAATCTCTTTGCGGCCAACTCCCGAATCGATGATTGTGGTACGCAGCCACCAACACTACCCGACAGTGACCACGCGATGCCTGATATCCATATCAGGCAACGCGATGTCCGTGCAGTGCTGCAATCACTCGATGTCCGGAAAGCCAGTGGTCCGGATGGTATTCCAGCGGTAGTTTTGAAAAAATGTGCAGCGGAGTTGTCTCCAATGCTTACGCGCCTGTACCGGCTATCCTACAGTTCGGGTACAGTGCCTTTGCCTTGGAAAGAGGCGAATGTTCAGCCGATTCCCAAGAAGGGGGATCGCTCGGAGCCAGCCAACTATCGACCCATAGCCGTCACCTCAGTGCTGTGCAAAGCGTTTGAGCACATAATTAACAAACAGCTCATGCGGCACCTAGAGGATCACTCCTTAATTAATGACCGGCAATATGGCTTCAGACCGAAACGGTCAACGGGTGATCTTCTAGCATACGTTACCCATCTTTGGGGTGAGGCTGTGGACAAGCACGGCGAGTCACTGGCAATTAGTCTTGACATCGCCAAAGCTTTCGATAGAGTCTGGCACAAATCGCTTCTTTCTAAGCTACCTGCCTTTGGTCTGCCTTCTAGGCTGTGCAACTGGGTTGCTAGCTTCCTGCAGGGGCGCCGTATTCGCGTCCTTTGTGACGGACGAGCTTCAGAGTTTCTGCAGGTTAATGCTGGCGTGCCCCAGGGGTCCGTCTTATCACCCACTCTCTTTCTTCTGCATATCAACGACATGCTGTCTACCGGCAATGTTCATTGTTATGCAGACGATAGCACTTTACATGGGAGTTATCATGGACATCCAGCGGCCAAGCAGTCAGATATCGCAGAGAAAAGGCAGCTTCTTGTCACTGAGCTTGACGGGGTCCTGAATCACATTTCTCAATGGGGCTCTGAGAACCTGGTTGAGTTCAATGCCAAGAAGACGCAGGCATGTGCGTTTACAGCAAAAGTATCTTCTTTCCTTCCCCTCCCCACTCTTCAGAGCACGCCACTGCCGCTGCAGGACAATCTCAATATCCTAGGTATGGATGTTCGCTGCAACCTGAATAACAAAAACTACATCGAAAGCATCATCAAAACAGCCTCACGAAAACTCGGAGTCCTGAACAGAGTGAGACGATTTTTCACGCCGGAGCAGCGGTGTCTTCTATACAAGACACAAATTCGCTCCTGTGTGGAGTACTGCTCGCATCTCTGGGATGGTTCAGCAAAGTACTTACTAGATGCTCTCGACAGGTTGCAGCGACGTGCGATCCGCATCATTGGGAATCCCGAGATCACGAACACCCTAGAACCTTTACAGCTGCGTAGAGATGTTGCGTCCATGGCTGTATTTTACCGTCTGTACCATGGGGAGTGTTCTGATGAGCTCTTCCAATTAGTCCCACCCTCCCCTTTCCTACACAGGACAACGCGTGCAGGTCTTAGATGTCATCCGCACACGGTGCAAAACATCCGATCAAGAACCAAGCGGTTCGGAGACTCTTTCCTCTGTCGCACCATTAAGGCCTGGAATTCATTACCAGCTCACGTGTTTCCTTCTTCCTACAGTCCCGGGTCCTTTAAGCGGGGCGTGAAAAAGCATATGATAAGGCCGTCAAGCTGAGTGTCACCATTGTCACACGGTATGTGTAAGTAATGGTGACCCTCTTTTCTGGGATTTTGCCTTCAGCTTACCATCAGGCAAGGCGAAGTCCAATTGACGTGTCCTATATAAAAAAAAAAAAAAAAAAAAAAAATTGACCTGATTGGCTATAATGTGCGGGTTTGGTGACTGAGTAACTGTGTTTTAATGTACTTCTTCATTTCTCATAATAAGTGGTTTTTAAATAGATATGAACAGTCCTAGAAATTTTCTTATTTTATGCCCAGAGTAGACTCCCCTAACAGTGTGCTTTGCGAAGAGCCCCTGACCATGTTCAGAACACTTTAATGTGAGTGTTAGTGCTTATTCAAACATAAGATTGTTTAATGCTTAGTTGGGTTTTCTCACATCAAATAGATGTATGGGACGCTTAGCTAGAAGAGTTTGGAGGAACACTGGTAATTTCGGTTATAATACTCTTTGAAAAAAAATCCATTAATTTTATTGATACAAAAAATTAACTACACATTCATTATTTTGTTAAGTGGTTTTAATTTAATTGCTAATGCTGTGAGTTACTATGGAGAAAGTATAATAATAATGACTTGTGGTGATAGTCGAGCATTGACTATTGATGTAACCATTCCTCATGACGAGAATCTCGTGAAAGTTGAGAAAGATAAACAGATTAAGAACTTGGATTTGGCCCACGAGATATATGTTGACTCAGCAATCATTATATCGATAGTTGTGTCAGTCAACAGACTATAACAAAGAGCCTCGACCAACACCTGAAGTTAGACCCGGGTTAGACAGTTGGGTCAAGGGCCAGATGCAAAAGGCTGAGCTTCTTGATACGGCGCGCATCGTGAGGAAGTTACTTTCTCTGGAGCCTTAACCACCGGTAGCTTGGTACCTGTACCAGATACCGCTAGAGCACTGTTTTTTATATATTTAAATAGATGTATTTTATATATTATTTAACAATATAATAGGTTTGTTTAACTTAATAAAGATCAATAATTATGATAATGTTTTAGGTAATGTATATATGGTCATGGTAACACTATCTTGACCCAAAGTAAGCATAGCCTTACTATGGGTATAAATATACTTTGATACTTTTGGTTAATTGTTCATATAATACATAGAAACAGAGCAATGCAAATATACATATTGCACACAAACATTAGCTAGCACTACGCCAAAGAGGTCCGTGCAATTAACTTACGAAACGACATGTAACGAAGTGTCTCGCAATTTTCATGCCTGATTGTAGGATAATTGTGCTTTTTGGTATCGATTGCGCTAAATAAATTCTAATGTTTAGTGATTACCTATTTACTTCAAAGGCTGCGAAAGTAGACTATAATATATTATACGTTTCATAGCAGACCTACAGATATCTAGATAGGATTGTAACGTCTGATATTTGCGGTCAGACGCATTCTACGACTTTTGTTTGCGTTCAGGTTGAATATAATGGTTAATGAAAACGAATGAAGAACCGAAAAGTGAATGAAGACCGACTGGGATCTTTGTGTGATGAATGTGAATAGACTGTAAAAACATGGGAATATGCCTATTTTTTATATAGCAGAAAATTATTTATTGTAAACAAAGTTTCTAATATTATCATCAAACATTGGTAAACTCTAAATGGTAGATCAGCCGCCAAATATGTATTAGATTATTGTCCGCAGAGTACGATACCACGCGCCTCGCCTTGTATAGATATAGGTTAGTAGACAATCTAGCGGGTTAGGTTAAATAGTCGTCGACGTCGCTCGAGACTGGGTTTGTCCGCAAAATAGTAGATCTGTCGACAAAATAGTGGCTACTATTATCTTGATGCATTTTATTTTATTGAATAGCCCATTCAACGTTGATAATGAAAACCGGAAAATAGAATGCTGTAATGAATAAAAATTGGACACCGGAACAATCGTGCATAAAATATAAAAAAGTGATAATTTTACTGTCGGTACGTGGAAATTAAACTATTAACTCGTAGTACCTCTGTAACTTGCTATAATTTATAACGCAGGCGTGATATAATTTTTTGAAGTATTCCTATCTAAAACTGATTTCCATAAATAACCTATATTTGATTGTGAAATTAGAATCTAAGGAGGGCCCTATAAAAATGTTTTAGCTGTTTTTAGGTGAACAAATGCAAAAAGTTGCTGTGAAAAGTGTAATTTTATAATATGACCCGTATGTGGCACACGATGCCGCGGTGGAGGATTCAAAATGTTCTTATTTTTACGTACTCAATAATACGTAAAAATAAGAACATTTTCAATAACTTTCAGTTCTCTTTTTTTAAACGCCTTTCTTATTTTTGTGGTAAAGTAGCGACGAACCAGCGCACCTCGTTACATGGTAAGTTGATAACAGCGTCCCTTGTGCGTGGCTGATCTTATTACTACATCCAACGAGGCCGAGCGATGGGGAGTCACTAATAGGGAAAGATTTTGAAATTATGCTGTAGTGCATACTCTGTAGGAACGTTTAACCACCCGGATGTCTCATAAATTTAACTAGTGAACGGTAGACCTCGCGGCTACCCTTTTATCTAAGTCTAGTAACATCAAATTAAAAAGCTCTGATGTTTCACCGAAGTATATTATAACTTTTAACTTCGTTAAAATATTTTTACTGTAACGAAGTTCACCTTTACGAAACATGATTCTTTTTCAAAACAACCTGTGAGGAATTATGTCCTAGATGTTTCAATCAAATATCATCAAGATCCTTTCATGAATAACGTGACAGTAAACCTCCCCCTTTTCTCTCCTAATAAAAACGCTCCCACAAAATTTGAGTTTTAAATGAAAGAATTTGTGTGCCAAGTTTGGTGAAAATCGGTTAAGAAATACACCCTCCAGACCGGAACTGACAAATATACTGACATAGATAGGGACAAAAGCAACTTGTCGAAACAGAGTCGCGCTCGCTTGGTTAATTACTTCAGACAAAGTGCACTTATACAATGTCATGAATCTAAAATTTAAAAGTACGTACCTACGCCTTTTATTCTAGAACCCATCTTAATCCAAGATTTTATAAACGTACATCAGCTGGATATAATTCAATTATAAAAAGTCACTCAATTATTGTCAATCAGCACCTAGGTAGGTGCCAGTATGCCAGGTATGTCAGTACCTACCCATATCAGGCACATGGTCATTAAAGAATAAGGTTATTATGTTACTTCCTATTATTAACGTTAACGAAATGTAAGTTTGTTCGAGTTTTCGATATGGCGGCACATATACTTACGTTGATCATTACATTTCCTGATAACGTGGATGCTCAAGCAGGTTAGAACAGTGGTGAAGGGTAGGAATTTACAAAAGGGAAGTCGGTGGAGAAAAATCTATATTATTTACTAGTCTAGTGTATAGAATTAAACTTCTTTACCATCTCTGTGACGGGTAGCCGGTCGGAGTCGGGTTATAGGGACCCTTCGCCACTGCTATGGACCCAACGTCCGCTTTCTTATTGTTTCCCTTGACTTGGCTTATCTTGGTATTTACGGGAATAACTGTCTCCCAATCCCGAGAGAATCGGTTTGTAGATAAGATTGGCACAGGCTATGAACACGGTCTTGAACATATATGTATGTGCCGAAATAAGTAAATACAGCTTTTAACCCCGTTATAAATTATGTAATTATGTAAATTATAATACGCCTTTGCACGATATTGATCCAATATTCGTAGATGAGGCCAAGCAACTTCCGCTTTGAAGTACGGCAAATTAATAGTATAGATAGAATATTGTAAGAGGATATTAGTTCCAAGTTACGTTCAGGTGTCTGCATATATCACGATTCATTAGTTGCCTGTGACAGTGATCAGTAGAAACACTGTTCACGTAAGCAAAGCCGGTGCGTGAAGTCAAGGTACTGTCACATTACATTAGCTCTACATACCGGCTATTTAGTGATTACATTTGTGCGGACCCTAACACTGAATTCTGCATACAATTTCCGGCTAAAACCCATTCCGAGTCAAAGTAATTGAATTTCCTCCACATAACAACGTCCATGGAACGGATGACCAAAGCTGATGACGTGACAGATGACGATAATTGCGATTATTTGATTATGAAACTGAGCTTCATCAGCACTGTCATTTGAGCTTCCAGTGCTAATAGGAATTAACGCCACCATGATCTGTGACGCCTATTCACGTATGACTATCTCTATTATTTATTAACCGACTTCCAAAAAAGAGGGGTATCTCAATTCGATGGTATCTTTTTTTAATTTATTTTATTATGAACACCTATTACTCTGTGATTTATGATCCGATTTACATGATTCTCAGCTCGAAGCAGAATAGTTGGCTTTTAGTTCCATAAAAATTGACGCAGTTTGAACTAGTTTCCATTTGTGAACATGTATATTTTTAACCGGGTTCTTTTTATTTTCTTCGATATTTCCGTCGTTTATGAACCGATTTCAAAAAAACTGCGTTGTGTTCGGTATAACTAAGAGGTAGTTCCATATACTAGTGGCCCCCCTGTGGACGAAATTCGACCATAATTAATTTTTTACTGAATGCGAAAATATTATCTTAAATAAACTTCTACAATGTAATATTTCACCAAGGCAAATTACTTGATATCAATACTTGAGATTTTATTTTATAAAGAGTAGTATTTCAGTATGTAGGTCTACAGACAAATAATATTATTCATTCTCAAGTTGACCACAGACTTACGATGTAAGTGTGGGAAAATTCTTACTCCTCTGTACGCGCAATTTTCGTAAAATGTGGTACAAATGTACTCTTCGCGCTTCACCTATAATTAATTTGTCAATCATAGTATTGAAGTTAAAAAATCCTTACCATTTACATGTTTTTTTATAACTAAACTTTTTTATCAGTCTGCTGTGAACATATGAAATAGGTGTATGTGATTACGTAGCTGCAGGTTTGCATATAATCGCATTCATCAACGCCCGACCCAATTTGAGCTGATGTGGCTTACCTCGATAAGCACACTGTGTTACTATGTACAGGTTTAACGAACCTTAGTTATATTACATCGAAACATAAATAGTGTAGTGTCAGTTGCGAGCCAACTTCTTCTTCTTATTTCGTGGCGATGGCACTTCGACTCTCAGATTGTGTTCGAGCGCGTAGTTGGATGTGGAAACATCACACACATCACAAGATAATGTAGTTGAGCGGAGCCCGATTACCAAAGTACATCTGGGATTAAAGCTGTGTTGTTGTTGATTATGATCATTATGATGATGAAAAATTATAGTTTAAAAAACACGATTTTAGCACGCATTTAAATTACAAAATAATTCGGACAATTACTTTGATGACTCAAGAGTTTTTCCTTTGCCAAATCTTCATTAGATCGCACGTAAACATAAACAATTTCAATTCGTGTTGAACGATAGATAATTACCTATACTATGGTTATAAATAGGTAATCGTATTTATTGAATATTTACTATGATTTATTTTGAAAGAAAGCGTGGAGCGATTAAGCGCGCACGTATCAGTCGGACCCCATATCGAAACGCCACACAGGTCGTCGAACTAGCGGGGCCAATATAGGGTAACGATAAGTGGTTCGCAATTTTGTTTTGTAATATGAATAGGCAGTTAAGGGTCGTCTTTAGTTAATTGATATCGTTTTGTTACTGTGTTACTTAATACCATCGTTTGTTTATTTTCGCTAGTTTTGTTTATTCATCAACTAATCATTACAAGTGGAATGTAATCAAAATCAGTAGGGATCCTATAAATGGATTATTAGATAAGGACACTGGTGAGTCAGGGAAACAGTGGCGAAGCAAAAACAAGTGACTGATCTCCGACACCCACTGCACAGCTAGGTACACAATACCTCTTGTTCGCTTAAAAAGCGTCCATGGCATCCACTCTGGCTACAGATGGTCCCCTACAGCGAGGGACATAGCAAAGTTGGGAAGACAAGCATCCAGCTACGGCAGGATTCATTAGGACAAGCGAAGATCTGCCGCCAGGAGTCCTTGTCCACTGGCCAATTTGGAAGTCTTTAACCTGTAGCCTGTAACCTGTGGACCCATGTTGGCAGCTGCAGGGAAAACATGGCAAAATGGGCTTTATCGACCGGTCGCAATAGTCCTGCGGCTGTGGGGCCCAATCCCAGTCCATGTCACTTTTGCATTCCTGCTCGCTGTGCCCCTTCACCTGCATTACCAATGACCTCTCTGGCAACGAAGAGTGCTGTTGCTGTGGTCAAGTTTCGGGTCAATAAAATTTAAATACCAGACCACTATATGCCAGACCTGGCCATTGAATCGAAGAAGGGAAATTGATGGAAGAAGTTGATCAGCGAAAGTTATGTTTCAACTTTTACAACTCCTGTGGCTTCTTTGCTAGTAACGAATAGATTACACAGATGTCACTCTTCTATAGTTGGTCACTCAGATGTAAATAATTATTAACATGCTAGTATTACGGTAATTAAATGAACCGCTAACTGTTATATAGAGGGATAATCAAGGAACTTAATAGCAGATACACCGCACCTATTGCCTCTATGCCAATCAACAACCTAATGCTCATAGAAATAAATGATTTTAATAACAACAGATACTCGCTAAAGAACCTTAACTAACTGAATCATTCTCGGTATCAATCTAGATATCGAAATGATTCGAAAGGCACTGATATTTAAAAAACAAACCTAGATTGTAATAGAGAATATGGTGAGAACGTACTACCAGCTTGGGATCCAGTCATACACTTAATTAAAATTGGAAACAGCAAAATACAGCCAGTCGACGAAATGATGCAGCAGTGAGCTCATTCTGTGTATACTGCCGTCATAAGAAAGAAGGCCGTTACTACTTCAACGTTAATTCCGAGATAATTGAAGTTTTATCCAAAATGAAGGCTCGCGATTTAGTGATCGATTTTGTTTAGTGGTTCTTGTTTTATAAAATGTAAAAAAATATAGGCTTTAATATGAACCATAATTTATTTAAATCTATACACAGGTATTCATTTTATTTGAATTTTTCCCTTTTGTTTAAGCAAAAAAATACTAATAAATTGTGAAATATTTACCTGAAAGGCCGTAATTGCATAAAATGTAATTACGACTTTTCATAGCAGGAATTTGATCTTCTTTAGTTCAAATATTTTACATGTAAGCATTCAAATACGCAATTGCGCCTTTTTTTTTAAATTTACGAAGTTAGCAATAGTTTGTAAAATAGGCTTAGAAGCCTTTGACAGACTATTTAATATTCGGCAACAAGACATATTAATAAAAACACTAAGAACATTTACTAAAATAGGGACTTTATGAAATCAATCAGTCTCATGAGTTGAATTTTCAGGCGTAACTTAAAACAATTATAATTCGTACGTGACATTCTAGTAGGTATATTATATAATGACAAGCACTAGTTACTTCGTCACTAGGAAGCGCTTTCGCAAATATTTTTAAGGAACGTCTTTATCAACATTATTTGCATCATTTGTCTATAAAATCAACAAAAACATTATTACTTATTTACTCATCAAAAAATCGTCGTTAAAATAACACACAAAACAACCGTTAATCTTGTACATACATACATACATATTATACATAGGAAACACCCAGACGAATGCAAATATACATATTTCATGCATACAAATATTTGCACTGAGCGGGGATCGAACCCGCGCCTCTTGCGTAGCAGCCGCGCTTACTACCGCTACGCCACAGAGGCATCTTTACCTATCAATTTTAATAAATTCTAATAGATTAAATCAAAAATATCCATAACCTAATATAAAAAATAAAACTACAGAATACCGCGGCTGTAATAACTTCGTGTTGTGTTCCCAGCGGTGAGTAGGGTAGCCAGAGCTCACTGGAGAATTTGTGCTGTCAGTGGGAAGACTAAAGGCTTGTCCAGCTTTGTATTCTACACTGACGGCTCTGAAACTCTGTTCTTACAGGGTTGGCAGCGCGACTGTGACTCCTCTGGTGTTACAAACGTCCATATGCCACGGTAACGACTTTTCATCAGGTGGGCCGTGTGCTTGTCTGCCACCTAAGTGGTATAAAAAAAAATACCCAATAGCCTCGAGATTTATATGAGCTTTACACGCAGCTATACTTATTCACAAGACGAAAAAATCGCGAAAACAATGTTCACTTCTCCATACACACTGGTCAGTCGATTGAGAAATTTTGTATGGTTAAAAGAATTTTACTTCGCGAATTATCCGCGGTTAAAATTTTGCGCCTAAATACCTACACAATATCTGTGTAGGTATTTAGCTTTATGGGTCCTGTAACCTGCCCTGTTAACTTCTTAATAAGTCACAAACAAACACTAATTCGCCCATGCAAAACTCACCCTTATAATTTTCAGCTTAAGGTCATAACCGCTTCGCTTGAAACTGATTGAAAGCTACGCGTAATAAACCTGTAGTTTGTTTTTTAGGTATTTGCTTTTAATAAAACTAATGTAAAATGATATTGTAAATATTGTAATGATGATAGTATATTGTAATATAGATAGAAATAAATCGCCGTTTATCGAAACACTCAATAAAAATAAAAACCACAACTCAGACTGACCATAAAATAAAGTAATCAACACTAATTTATCTACGCAATTTATAATCATTTAGAGTTAAACTACTAATTCTCGCATTATAATGTAAAGTAAACAAACAATACTTAACAAGATTTCAATATTCCTTCATAATTATTTATGACGGCTGCGACGACGACGTCCCGTCACTGCACTTTACACACCTGCACCTCGCGTGGCCTCTAACTCGATCCTAGCAATTTAATTTTTTTTTATACCACTTAGGTGGCAGACAAGCACACGGCCCACCTGATGGGAAGTGGTTACCGTGGCCTATTAATACCTAAGCGACGCGGATTCAAAATACTCTCCCGGCGCCCTCTCTCGCGCGCTCTTCTCTTCAGTAAACTTATAAGAAAAGGCCTTATTGCAAAGTTAGGGCTTTTAATCTTACTATATTTAAAGACTTTGTCTACTTGAAAAGCCCTAATTGGTAATTACGACCTTCCAGAGTAGCATTTCGGAAATACTTTTTTTAAAGGCCCTTATTGTGTAGTTATGGCTTTTTAAAGTCAAAATCTTGAATTTTTGTCGTAGTTAAGGCTAAAATCCTTATGATATCTCTGCTCTCATACAAGTTACAGCTTTGGGAGTGAGACTATAAGGTAGCATTTTCTTTGCTGATGCCGAATATGTAAATAACTCATTTTTAACAAAATTGTTAGTTACGGCCTTCTTTCTTATGACGGCAGTATACCACCAACAATTCAACATAATTCGGATACTTTGAGATAACTTATACTTGCAACTTTGTAGCAACTACCATCTTTAGACACCCCGCGACCACGGCTGCTGAAAAGTAGCTGACACTTCGGGCTAAATGTAAATAAATCGCAATAGAATCCCTTAAAAAGTATTTTTATTTTACTGTACTACGGACAATATCAACCTAATTCTCAATTTGATTTGCTATGCTACTGATATCTTACTTATTGATCAAATTGCTCTGTACAGTCGAGTTCATTGATATTATGTGCACTTCCAGGCTTCAAAAATATTTTATTGTTAAATTCAAATTTATTTCTCACAATAGTGTAAATTTATTACATCTTTTTGAAGTCAAATTCTGCTTAAAACTAAGTTTACCAGCGCTTCCTAGGCGCTAGTGTCAGTTTACAATTAGTATTTTCTCAAGACTAAATATAGACGAATTTACATTAGTTTGGTGTCAAGATAATTATGTATAATTTTTTTTTTTGATAACTTGCACCATGTTGTCACAATATTATTAATTCTTTATTACATGGTGACAACTATGAGTATAAATAGAGTGTAGTCAAGATTTAGATTCATCATGCTGCGTGATCAAATTGCTTTGTCTCAATACACGTGTATACAGCCAAGGGGACATTATTATCAGCAACTTTAAGAATATTAACATCAGAAAAGTGTAGGATTCATAGATAATAATATGTAACTATGTACAAATGATTACATAAATAATTAATGTAAACTACTCCATAAAGATGATTTTCAACCTTAAAATTGCGTAGTTAGGTAACAGGAGTGTATACATAGGCTGCTACTTATGTATGCGGAATCTGGGATTCCAATAATTTTAAACGCAATGTCCGAACTCCATGCACATATTCGTTCTTTTTTTAAATACTGGCCGCTAATATTTTTTTTCTTATATACGTTAGTGTTTTCTTTTTGTTGGGTTTAAAATGTCATATCGCTGAAAAAATGGAACTCACTCGTGAAAATATTCGTGCTATGATTTATTACGATTTTCGACGTGGTTTAACGCAACAACAGTGCGTAGATCAATTAACTTCGACTTTTGGTGGTGAAGCTCCATCAAAAACGACTGTGTATCACTGGTTTAGTGAGTTTAATCGCGGGCGGAGTAAGCTCAAGGACGAAGTTATAGAAGGTCGCCCGAAATCGGTGGTTGTGCCACAAAATATTGAAGCTGTGCGAAAACTAATAATGCAAGACCGCCATGTTACGTATCGCGAGATAGAGGCCATTCTGGGCATATGTATGACGAGCATTCATAGGATATTACATGAACATTTGTCTGTAAAAAAAAATTGTTCGCGTTGGATCCCGCACAACTTAACTGAGGATCAAAAAGATGCTCGCGTCGAATGGTGCAAGAAAACCTTGAAAAAATTCAACGGAGGCGACTCAAAATCTGTTGATAATATCTACACAGGTGACGAATCCTGGATCTACGCGTACGATCCCGAAACTAAACAACAATCAACAGTTTGGGTGTTTCAAAATGAGCCAAACCCTACGAAAGTGGCTCGTGCAAAAAGCACTGTAAAGCAAATGGTGGCCTGCTCTTTTGGTATTAATGGCCATATACCACTGGAGAATCGCAGAACGGTTAATTCGGAGTGGTACACGACCATTTGTTTGCCAGAAGTATTTGAAGAAATACGCAAAAACAACCAGTGACGCAGAATCATACTTCACCATGACAATGCCAGCTGTCATACATCTCAGGAAACAACTACATTTTTGGATGGTCAAAAAATAGAATTAATGGGTCATCCACCGTACAGCCCTGATTTGGCTCCCAATGATTTCTATTTATTCCCAAATGTAAAGAATAAATTACGTGGTCAACGATTTTCGACCCGTGAAGATGCCATAGACGCGTTCAAGCAGCACGTTTTGGAGATACCTCAATCAGAGTGGAAAAAGTGTTTTAAAAATTGGTTTTATCGAATGCAAAAGTGCATCGATCATAGTGGAGAATACTTTGAAAAACAATAAAAGCATATTGAGCCATATACATTTGTTTATTTTTTCTATTCCGCATACATAAGTAGCAGCCCTCGTATTATTATTTAATTCCTGGCAAGTTAACCTAATGCTGAAATAATACTCGAAGTAGAAAACACCACTTACCGAGCGCTGAAAATAGTGGCGAGCGCCATGAAGCACCCATCAGCTACTTGAGGAGGGCCCGTGAAGCACTTATCCACCGTCCAGTCAAGTACAGGCCCGATATCAGGGTTACAATCCAGAAGTAGGACGATTGTTTCTCGGGCCAGTTCGTATATCTACGACAAATTAATATCAGATATATAAAGGAAAGTTGTGTTAGTTACACTATTTATAACTCTAGAACGGCTGTACTGATTTTGCCGAAAATTGGTGGGGATGTAGGTGAGAGCCAGGAGAGGGACATTGGTTACTTTTCATTCTGTTCGCTCGCGTTCACGTGTGACGTGACATAAGACCTCAAAGAGAATACAAGTTACCATAAAACGTGGTATCACAAAAACGCATCTAACTTAGAATTACACGCAAATGACAGCTTAACGAAATTTTGTCTATGGTTAAGTATGGTTTAAATTTTGAAATCATAAATTCTGTCTCAAGTCTTGTACATAAACCGTAATGTATTTTGAATGCGTTAACTTGATTTTTGCACAGCTTCAAGACGTTATAGACCTAGCACCTACCTACAAAATTACATTACAAAAGCTAGAACTTCAAACGTACCTTATCACTGGTGGAAGAAAGCATTTCACTGAGCCAAGGGTAGAGGGAGCCATCTTCAGCTAATGCGGAGGGAGCGAAACATGGTCCGCAACACACGAGCGCACTCATTGCCTATGGGTAAAAAATACACACATTATACACTATACCGTTTTTCGTAGAACACTACACTTGGATCGAGATATTTCAACTGCAGTGCACCAAATCACCCGAAATTTCAAGTTACACGAGTACCCCGTATCATGGAGTGGTAATAATGATGCGCAAATGTCGGTTTTAAGAATGTTGTGTAAAAAGTCACATTTTGTCATCAAATTATTAGCGTGGCTTTAACTGTTACATTATCTCATTCATTGCAATTATTAAACGAAGCAAATAGACAATTGCGTACAGGGAAATGGGTGAACGATCATTTGCCAGGTGGAACACACAACGTGGAATTTATCGATTGTTTTACTGCAATTCTGTACAGTCGACAAAGGTGATTCGGTTTCATATAGGGTATTATGTATTGGTATTATCAAATACCAATGGTTTGTGGAGGATTTTTTTTAAAGGCATTTCGTTTTTAATAGTTTATTAAGATGTTCCGAAAAAAATGCAGATAAGCTTTCCCATCGATTTGGTAACCCGTCAAGCTCCACTTAACCCGTCAAGGGCCACTGGCCGACCAGTACACCTGCTTATTGGCGTACAGGTCTCTGGAGCAGGTTATCCTCTCGGTGTATGGCGGTGATACGGCAATCGCACCCATAAAAGTCAAAATAATTCGAAGTGAAGCTTTGTATGCGTCTAGAATATTATAAGAAAATGAATATAAATGTGATACGTACTCTGAGTGCTGAGAGGTTGAGGCGATCGTCGTGTTCGAGCTGCGCCGGCTGCGGGACCAGCGAGCCGAGGTGCTTGGCCAGCGGCCCGCACCACCCAGAGAAAAGAGAGAATAGACTGCGACAGAGTTCCTTCTTCATCAGCGACCCGTACATCTCCACTGTCAAGAATTAAACAAATTGAATTCATACAGCCATTGAGGTATGCAGAGACAATACATATTTCCACTTGCTACGATCCAGACAAACTTTGGCTTTTTTTACTAATAATTTGTTTTAGAAAGAAAAGAAATGTATATTTTATTTAAGACACAATGTGTAGCTAATATATATATATTTTTGGATTTTTATGATTTTTTTATTTGAATGGTCTTAGTCAGACTTCAAATCATACATATGTTTCATCGCAATTAGTTGAGTACATCTAAGCGGGTGGAGCCACGTGCATCACCTAGTTATATATAAAGACCCTACTAACGTGGGAAGCTCTTGATGAGCTCAGTGACGAAATCAGCGAACGTGATGCGCTGTTCTCTTGCGGCTGGCGCATCCTTCTCAGCCTCGACTTCGAGGCACTGACGCACACCGTCCAAGTACTCCGTAAGCGTAGGGTGTAAGCTGCCGCCTTCAAGAGCGAACGCGCTGCAAGCAAATAAAATGTTATGTCATGAGTCGCCATCCTCAAAGTCTTTAACCAACTCAGCCGGTGTCGGCTTACGGTCTGGTAAGAATTCACCAAAGAAAAGAACACCAAAGAGACTAAAAAGTCGATTTCGAAGCAGCTGTTTGCTAGTCCTCATATAAAGTTGTGATCTTTGATTTGGTAACAGGAAAGAATATGTTGAAGCCAGTCAGTGAAATGGCTACAGAATCTTGTGAAAACGTTAAAGTACCTGTTTGCAAAAGTCTTCTTTTGCGCAATGAGCAGTAACATTTTGTTGAGATGTAGCCGCAACGCATCTCGGCGACGTCGCCTGCGCATATTCTCTTGTTTTCGATCTACAGCTTCACGCAGTAGCGGTAGCAATTCCTCCATAAGATCTCTAAAGAATATAAAACATTTATATGTTAATATGAAAGGTGTATACGAATGTCTCAACAATAAAAATAAAAGTAGAGAGAAGAGTGTGGCTTACTTAAGAGCGTCTGGGTTGATATTGCCACAAGCTGCGACAGCGGCATCCCGTACTTCAGGCACCTCGCAGCGCGCCAGCGGCACGGCCAGCTTGTGCAGAGAGCCCGGCGATGCTTGCGTACCGCGGGCCTCGCCACCGCTGCGCTCGCTTAGCGAATCAGGCGACGAGCTGTTCCCATACAAGCATGTTAATAACAGTTCTGTTGGCGCAATCACATAACTTTATGTGTCATATTTGTTTAACCATTATTATAAGTCATTTAGTAACTGTTTTTATTGAAAAATATGAAATAACTAAGCAATTTATTCTACTTTACATAAAAATGTTACTATAATGAAAAAAGATTAAGGCGTCTTTTTACTTTATAAGGTAATATTCAAACAGGAGACTATTAAGATAAATAAACATTTAACTATTTAAAGGCAGCTAATTATAAGAACATTGATATAGCTTACAAACTACATATTTCTAATACTAATTAAAGCGCAGATATTGCACAGAAACGACGAATAATAAAGCAGTTAACACATAAATTACCACAAAATATCACAAAGCGCAGCGAATGCCAACACATAATGATACACTCTTATGTACACTTCTAATCTAAACTTTAAGTTAAACATCACAGTCGACGATATCACTATAGGTTTGTAAGGACCGCGGTTCGACATACATGAATTTATTTCCAAGTCATCTACGAACACATTTATCGATTGCATTGGAAAGTGTGATATGGTAGATCATAAATAATTGGGTGGAGTGGATTGCTTGCTGAAGATTCCCTTAACAGGTTTAAAATTACAGGAAAAGTTAGCATGCTAATTGCAGTATGCTAATTTTTTCTGTAATTTTAAACCTATTAAACTTCAATTTAATATTCAGAATGGGACTAAGGCGCGTGTAAAATTTTGACTATTTAGGACACGTAAAATACGATCAATAACCCGTAGCATGAACGAAGCTTTGTGATTGACACGCACACAGATTCACAGTAGGCAGACAGTCAATCGGAATGCTCCGTTCTCTTGATACATTTACGATAGTTTTTCGTGCTAGGGGTACAGATTAAGAAATCTGACATACGAATATCCGAATTAAGCAGAATTTACTTTTTTGCTAACGATATAAATGCTTCGAAAAATGTGTCGGTTTCAACTAGAACTATTTGAATAATTGTGACATTACAGACCCATATGATGTTGCAGAAGTAGGCATGTAGTAAGTGATCATGATTGAATACCCGTGAGCGTGACTGAGCTGTTTTACTAGTTCTCAACACCAAGTATTGGTATCGCTACACATTGCTAGTTCTACGTTATGCCGCCTACCTACACATATCATTACCAAAAGTTCGTTTTTGCTCTATACCTACAAAACATAAATATCTACACATTACAGACAGTGCATACATTTGTGATGACAGTGACCATCTTATTCTCTTATTCACAACCGGGTCCAACCTACGACGCACGCTTCAGTTATACATAGATTCTAATAAATGCATTTAGATCCTAGCAGTAACCAATATTTCGTATTGAATCTGGTTTAGCTTATCGTTATAATCTCTACTTAAATACTGATAGTATTCTTAATAACTTAAAATAATAACATAAACTATTCTCTGAATCTCGTTTTAAGAAAAATCTAACACAGTGTAGTTTCAATCTATTTTCAATATAGCTTGTTTTAAATAAATTGTCTTGAAATTCATTGGCTGTATTATTACTTTTTGCAGATGAAACTTATAACGTTAGTTGTAAATATTTTATTGAGAACATATTATTCTACATTTTTCAAAATGACTAGGTTTTTTATACAATTTAGGTGGTAGACAAGTACACGGCCCACCTGATGGAAAGGGAACCTAATTTTAACTTGTCATCTGTCTTGTATCTCTTTCTAGAATAAGTTCAAATTACAATTCTCTGCATTACCATACACTACTAGTTTAGACAAATATAATTGATTTCAGCTAACTGCCCTTTTGTGCTTCTGTAATAAGCAATTTTTAGTGATATTTTTAATTAATAAAACAAAAGAGGCAGCAAATAGGTATAACACAAGATAAATAGGATTTGACAAAGAAAAAATGCTAGTAGCAATTTACTTTAGGAATTCGTTGCGGGTAGCTGCCATCTTGAAATTAAGGGCAATTTTTGTTAATGAATAAGTCATTTATTATTAATATTACACTAAAAAGGTAAATGCAAAGGTGTTTAGAATTAAATTTCCTACAATTTTGGCTTCATTTTTTTTCCTAGGATCAATATTTTTCTATTTATACCGCAAAAGGTGTTGAATCTTTGATTGATTTTTTAACATAGGAAAAATTGCTAGTAGCAACTTTCGTTCAGACTTCATCTGGGGAGGTCACTGGCAGTCTAAATTTCGTGTTGCGTGGTATTCGGTTTGTTGCATTTTCCACCATCTTGAATTTAATGTTCAATATTTGTTCACTGGATAAATCGTTTATTTTGATTTTACACGAAAAATGGCAATGCAAAAATTGATAAGAATAAAATTTCCTACATTTTAAAGTTCATATTTTTTCCCTAGGATCGATATTTTTCGATTTATATCCCACTTTCCATGTAAAATTAAAAATAAATGCCTCATTCAGTAAAGAAAAATGTGCCTTTGAATTCAAGATGGTGGAGAATGTAACGAACCGAATACTACGCAAAACTAAATTTAGACTGCTAATAACCTCCCCCAACGAATTCCGAAAGAAAATTACTACAAGGAATTTTTTCTAGGTTTGCCCCTTTACTCAGCTAATTTTACTGTGTTACCTATACCGTATTATACGTTTATGAATAAGGGATATGTCAGTACAGTGTGTTCGATGAGTATATATTGCAATAGATTCAAATGGTTTTACAAGTAAAAAATAGCATTGTTCTTACACGACACCTATTTTAGTATTAACCTAAACATTATTCTCGAGTTCGTATAAATCACTGTTCACCACAAATGAGAATTATTTTCAAATAGTGTTTAGCACACAGGACATCACGGTAGATGTATAGGAACACGTTACCCCCAGAGCGTTTCCGGACACGCTGATAGAAAGAGCGCACTGTTGGGGAAAACATAACACATACAAACTTAAGATACTGGCTGAAACTTTATTGCATAAGTACATTGGAGTAAATGAGAACATTTTCCTACGGACCTGGTATCCTGGTGACTATAGTATTGTGTGATTTTTTATAGTTTCTGCAGGGCATTATTAAAAACTACGTAATCAATCAATGTCGATCGTAATCATAATACAGTACACATTGTACAGTACGTGTAATACAAAAGTATTTTTATTCTATTACGAAGGTCTAATGTTTAAGGAGTGTTGTTCTACAAAAATGTCAAGTAACATGAACGTGCACCATTTAGGTCCACTGGGGTGTCGCTGGTGTTACTTTATAAATTCAACTTATACTACTACTCATTATTATGAGAGGACTCGTCCTAAATAGAATACAATATCACAATTTTGTCATCTAATCAATCCTTTTTAAAAAGACCGTTGTCGCACGGCACCAAAGCATTTTCAATGTTTGCCTATTAATAAACATTTGTACATAAGTATCTACCTAACCAACTAAAGTATTAAATAGCTTATAGAAGAAAGACATGAACTGGCAGTTTGTTTGGATGTGATATTGTTTGAAATGTGATGAAGAAGATACTGAGCTCGCCATTGTAGCATGCTGTATAAAAACTAAGAGCATACTTTTCATTCGGCGCCAATGTAACAGATAAATAAGTGGCTGACAAATCTATGAAAAACATCAATGATCTAGAACTAATATTTAATGTATGGATTCATAACATATACAGAAAACATAATATTAAATCTACATGTAATATTACGTATGTACGGTGAAGTGTGACGTGTTCATCGAGTAAGGTGACCACGAGGATTTGGGCACAAACACAACCCTCAACAGTAATGGACTTGTCACGCAATCTTGACAGCACAGTGAAGGTCCAACATCGTATGGTATGCGCTAGCTGTGCATTGAACCTAGGCGTGATGATGATCGATGACAACCGCAGTGTCGCCAAGACCACCGGGTTTAACACATCATGTAATTTGGCTTGTGTCGATTCCATCGGTAAATTTTGTAACAAGCGACAAAATTTATCATAAAAAAATTAAAAATGATAACTAAAAAAGCATCACAGTTTCTAAATTCTGAGACGACAAGATATTACTGAATAAGAATTATTATCAAACAATGGATTAGTCAAACAGTATTGTCCTCTTTCTTTCACAGGATATTTCCAATAAAATACACAATATAGAACACGGTTAGCACCAATTTTGACTAGCAATAGCATACTGTTAGACCGAAGATTATGAAAAATTGCGAATGGCTGCAGATGTACAAAAGCGTGAGATGGAACCGACACAACGTATCACAAATGTAATGATGAAGGTTGAATGCGACGTGCACATAGCGAGCGAGAATGGCCACCTCGTTCGTTTGTGGTGCCTGTGCGCACGCGCATAGCTCAAGGGCAGCGTGAAGAACCCGCCCGTCGTGTTGAGGCTCTCGCTCGACGAGCTGAGCGCGGCCAGGCCGGGGCCCCAGCCCTCCGCCTCAGTGCTAATGAACAGATCATTAAACCGGCAGTCCACTAGAGCGCACTCACGTACTGTACACGAACACGTATACCACCGGTCTCATGGGACAGAGTAGTTGACTTGTTTTATTTATAACATCAGAACTGGGCATGGTGAGTCATGAAGTTCTAGTCGTTTTGATATTGCTTGCAGAATCAATCAGGATGAACGTAACGATGTACTGACAGACATATATTGTATACAACATTTTAATAAAATGAACTAGAAAGGTATAAATAGTGTAGATATTTCTATGATAAAATAATTGATGTCGTATTGGTTAGAACCTTCATTCCGTTGTCAGACTACCCTCTCCAGGAAACCAAAACGCATGGTGGAGTAATATTTTGTAGTTTTATGAAAATGTAATAACATTTAATTAATTACTCATAATTTTTAATCTGTTGAATTCGTTTATTAACAGAATACGATCGAAATATGCCCGCAGCATGGGCTGGTGAGCTTGAGATAATGATCTCAAGGTTGACACCCATTCAGATATTATTTTCCTTAAGCTTATACGTAACAAGTTTGTGCCCACTATAGTTTGCTGGTAAATTTCCCTTTTCCCGAAAAGAAAAGGGTCAATAATTAAATTAGTGTGGAATATCTAATTTCCGTGTCTACTTTTATGTATACACAATTGCTTCGCTTGAACCTAAAATAAATATACGTATCGTTAACCCACATATCAATAAGAATACTGATTTTTTAGAACAGGTGTCCAGTGTAAATTGTTTATAATCGCATGCGTTAAATGAAAGTTTGTAATGAAGTAAACGCGCCCGACTTGTTACTCTCGCATTCATCTAAGGTTATATTCCACGTTTCATGTCGATACATGTATAATATCTACTATGGTACAAATGTCGTTCAGTTTGTTGGTATGTATATATATATCTCTGAGAATTAATCGATTATGGCGATAGAACATACAACCAAGTCATGACTTGAGTGTTGTTTGTTGTGAAGATTTTTGCATAAATCGCAACGTGATTGCTTACTTTTGCTTATTCTATGTTGACAATTATAACCAATTACGACGCTGTTTTGTGTGAGGCTTTGAATATTTAACAGGGGAGATGCGTTCTCCTCTCGCTAGAAGGGTTATGTTTTTCGTGCGTATCTTGTTTGTAAGTGTGTATATTATCTGATATCTATCAAGCTACGGGACGGATTTCTTCAATTAACATATAGTTAGACTCGGTAACCCAAGTATTCTTAAATCGGTGACGCGAAATCGGTGAAAAACAACATGACCGCTGTAATACGATTCAGTTTAAAGGAAAAAAAAATGTATACTGCGTATGGGTATCAACGAGGATCATGATCACATTTTAATTTAAAAAAATTAAAACCCGACTGATGCTGAAAAAATCGAATCAAGTTTGATAGCAGGCGGTACCCCTTTGCCAATCATAAATCGAGAGAAAATCACTTGATTTTCAGCATCAATCGGGGTTTTTAGTTTTAACAAGTAATTATATCATAATAAAAGAAAACAATTTACACGATCATCATAATCCCCGCAGTTTTTGCGTATCGCTATTCAGATAAATCACGAAATTCTTAGGCATTTAAGTGAAAATTTTAGGTGTAAGTTCTTCATCCAACAGTAAACATACAACTCATGACAAAGTGTGATCGAAAATTATAGATGGAGAAATATGGCTGCTAATGCACATCGGCCTGCCCCTCCGGGGATTTACAGGAGTGAATATATGTATGTAATGTAATGTTACATCCTTTCAATAACATTCATAAATTTGAGTTATTTAGGTAATTTACACAAATAAGGGATTATCCACTTTCTGTAACAATACTCGTGTTGGATATAAGGTTTGGATTTGATTAAATTTATTTGTGTTGTTTTGTTTTCCAAGGGCAATAACTGATTTTATTTTGAGAGATTGAACTTAAGTACCTAAACGGCGGGTTGTTTCATAGGATTGGCTTACGTAACATTACGTCGCGTTGAATTAACGTGGACGCGTGCGTGATGTGATGCTGAAACAACCCGCACTATAGGTAACATAAGAGCGAGTATATAATATCTACATGTTTTTGTACTCTTACAAGCTTCTCAATGGGAATGTAACGCTTCGATAATCACTTTGTAAATGGTATATAATACAAATTTCTTAAATGCATAGACAATGCGTTAAAAACTGTCTAAACAATAAGCATGAGATATCACATTTACGTTCTAAGCCACAAAACCAAACAACATTTGTACCAACTGAAATAATTTTGAATAATTAGCAAAATTAAATGCTTTTTATATCAGCATATAATACGTATATTGTAAAGTACATAATTATACATAAATAGATACATTCTGAGGCCAATTATAAGGTCTAAAAGAAATACAAATAAGCCAATTTTGCTACGGGTTAATTTCGAATAATTTATTTATTAAAAATGCATAATGTTGAGATCATTATAAACTTTTTACCAAACTGCCAAGGAGGATTATTTTATAATATGTCCACATAATGACCTCAGCACTGTAATTCACATACTATTATTTTTATATTAACGGGTGTGTGTGCGTGTGTGTGTAGTCATGGAAAGTGGGCATACCTTAGACTTAGATCGGGACTGGCGCAGCGTATCACGGGGCTGGGCACCGCGGGCACTACTAAATATGCCATTGTCATGTAATATTTCCACACCTGAAAATATCAGACCGAAAGCATGATTATGTATATTTGCATGTCTCTGGATAGTTATATCTTATTACAAATAAATATCTAAGTTTATTTTATTAAGCGAACTCTGCCTGTGCTGCCCCAGATTTCTCAGAGGGGTTATGGTTTTCACATCTCCAGAATGGAAGCATGTGCCAGCGTTATCCCCTGTTATAAGCAAGGACCGGCTTACAGGTAAGGTGTTTTGGGTCCGAAGATTTTGGTGTGATCCTATTAGGATGGGCTATTTATATGCCACTGAGATTTATTTTATTTGTAATATTGAACCGAGTGAGAAAAAACCAACAGTACTTACTTGCATATATCCATCTCTTTCCTTCTCTGGTTTCCTGGGTAGAGCGGGCCCACGAGACAACAGTGAAGCGCGGTTGTCATTGACGGGACTGAAAAGAACACGCAAATGAAATACCTAATTATATTTCTGATTCTCGTAAGTATCGCTGTTCAAGCTATAATTCGAGTTGATAGCTAGCTAGGAGCTTAAGTGTAGCTAGAAGTTGAGTTGATAGTTACCTAGGAGTTTAAATCAAATTAGAAGTTGTTTTGATAGTTTGCTGGGAGTTAATATAAAGTTAGAAGTTGAGTTGATGGTAAGTTAGGAGTAGATGTAGTTTTTATTGAGGAAGTTTAAAAGTTGTAATGATAGTTGTATAGAAATTTAAGGTTAACTGCTGTACTTACGCGGGTTCTATAATGGTGAAAAGTGCGTGTATCCTGGCATGGAGGATGGGCCATGCTTGCAATATAGTAGATGTGCATCGTGCGGGCACTCGGCTGCGTTCCAACAGGCCAAATAGCACTACCTAAAATTCAAAAATAGTAAATTAAATTGCTTATCCATAAAGACATACTAATCATTCCTGGGTTAAGAGGTTACGTACTCGCAGAATACTGAGTAGATCCATGAAAAGAACAACAATGATGCCTATCTCAATGGGAAAGAGGGGTGATTATATGTATGAAATAAATATTGTTGATTTACCTCCCAAGGGTCAGCTCCGTTTGAGGCACTACCGCTCCAGCTGTTCTTGGTTGATGTTTCATCATGTTGAATGCCTGTAAACATGGTTTGTAGATATCAAGACATATTAAGATATTCTTTTAATCTCTCGCCGGATAGTAAACTAAGGGTGAAATTCCAAGAATGAAGATTACTCCGTTCTAAGATACACTACAATGATGGTCTCCAGGGCTCCGATTCTGCTAATTTTATGTTACAATGTCATACCACTAAAACTGAAAAAAATACATTCAGCCTTTATTGATATGGACTTTAAAGGCCAAAATTAAATGAAAAGGAGATAAATAAATATTCTACACAGTGGTTTTGCTATGACATAAAACTTACAGAATCGGGTGCCATCTTGAAGGTCTTGTTGAGTTTTTCTTTCTTCATAAAATAAAAGTTCCACTGAAAAACATTATTGATATGCTTTCACTTACCGGCTGTCCATACAACGTGGCTTCTCTCCGCGATCCATACGAGGTCGGGCTGTCCGGCTGCTAGGATGGCTTGTTTCTCAGCGGGAGGCAACAGGGGCAGACACCGTTCAGCGAAGTGGGCGACGTGTAAGTCTGCTGCGTCAATGAGCGCCGGCTCATCGCGGGTCAACTGGAGTTTTTCTAGTAGGTATTTCGCTTCCCTAAACCAAAAAGAATGATCTAAAACATCTAAACGGTTCTTCATTAACAATAGATTAAAAAACTTCGAAAACATTAGTTTTTAAACCGAAAGAGATGGTATCGACATTGCTACACTATAGTCAGAATTTTAATTCGATTCCAGATTTGACATTAGCTACTGTCATTTTGTGAAATAATGATACCACATATAATAGTGTAGTGATGAACACAAAAATCGATAAACAATCAGTGTGTGTGCCATCAGTGTGCCAATTAAAGACTAAATTATTGATTTTTATTTAAATAAATACATAATTATTCATAATAATTATTTAATACATTTTACATTAAATTTAATAGTAATATTGAATGTTCATGTACTATATTTATTTTAAGGTCATACTGTAAAAAAAACTTGGGTGGACAAGAAAGTCACATCATCTCGACAGGCGTTTTTGGAGGGACTGACCACTGGATTAAAAAATCCATCTTGAAAAGGCAAACGTCTCATAATTAGCCATATAGGTAGTGAAGAAGGCTTCCTGGAAGAGGGGCTCATGATTTTTGAAGCAAAGAAAAATTGTGAAGATTACCATGATGAGATGAATGCAGTTTGTTTTGAGGAGTGGTTCGCTGGAGTCTTACCAAAATTAAGACCAAACTCAATTGTGGTAATGGATAATGCACCTTACCACTCCCGAAAATTGGAAACGGCACCAAAAATGAGCTGGAAAAAAGCTGCCATTCAAGATTGGCTTTTAAATAAAAATATTCATTACGAACCAGATATGGTTAAAGCTACGCTTTTAGAACTGATTCCACATAACGAGTCTTAATAAGTACGCCGTAGACGAAATGGCAGCACAACATGGGATCACGGTTTTAAGACTGCCCCCTTACCATTGCGAGCTAAACCCTATCGAATTTGTATATGGGCGCAGGTAAAGGGGCATGTAGCTCAAAATAATAAAATCTTCAAATTGACAGACGTGAGAAATTTATTTCAGGAAGGCATTCAAAAAATTACGGCTACCGAATAGTCTTAATGCGTATCCCATGTTGTCAAATAAGAGGAAAAAATGAATAGGCTAGATATGTTAATTGACAATATCACAGACACATTTATAATAAATGTTACAGAAAGTGACAGCGATAGCGATAGCGATGACGGCGACAATTTATAAAATAAATTATTACCATAATACATCTATCTGTTTTATTTGTCATGTTCCTTCATGATCACATTTTTTTATTTATCTCACACACTATTATAAAAGAAAAGTCTCAGATCGTTAATTAATCGTCAAAACTAAATTATCGGTTCAGAAATATTTAATTTCCTGATATATAGTTATATATACTTAGTTTACGAGAGTAAAATTATAAACGAGAAGAATCGATCCCGAAATATTCCATTACCATATCGAATAATTTCGCAACGTCACTATTTAGTACTTGTCATAACGTTGAAACACTGAAATTGTCAAATCTGGAATCGAATTAAAATTCCGAGTATAGTTTATGAGCTACGATCCTTCTGAGGTGCTATAGGTGAGGTCAAGCTATAAAGTTTAAAAAACGCTTGTTAATACTTATTCGGGTGTGAGTAAATGAGTTTACATGGTGGACAGTCTGATTGTATTCTTTTCTTTTTGAGATATATAAGTACCTATGTATGGTGTGTATGGTGTAATAATAAAGGTTTCTAGTTTGGTGGCATAATAGTCATTAAATCTTTCAAAATTTTGCTAATGTCAATTTTTGTTTTCATGTATCCTTCAAATGCCACCCACTCATTAATCCCGCCTGGTTTAAAAACCGTAAGTACTGTTTTAGGTATATTATGATTGCGTTTAAAAAAAACATGCCCCCCTTTCCGGGGGCGAAGCCGCGGGCCAAAGCTAGATAAGAAATATAAAAACTGTCTATTATGCAAACTTATTTATACACACTCAACTCCGAGTGCGATTTACCGGATAGCCGGTTACAAGTTTAAACTCGGACTGCATCGAACCCGGCTCGCCGATACCGGTAGTCTGTTTCTCTATGTAAGCACCCTAAGTCTATGTACCTGAGCACGTGCACGGCGAGTCTTCTGGGGTACGCCTTGCACTGGCAAAGCATCACCAGCCCGAGAGCTTCCGCGCCGCGGATGACTGAAGCGAGCGGCTCCTGTTTAGCTGGAGCACTACTGGCCACGGGCTCTCCGTTCTTCCAACTTGTAAGTAATTGTAGCAGCATACGAAGTCCATTCTCTACCAGTTGGGGAGATGTGTCCTGAAGGAAATGGGTTGAAATTAAGAAAATAAGAGAAGATACAAAATTAAGGATTTCTGGGATGATTTAGAAGACTTTAGAGTGAATTTCACCAATGATAGGAAACTATATCAGTTAAAGATCGTATTCTCGTTGATCTCAATTAGTTTATTAGCATAAAACGTGAGAACCCAGTTTAGTTATCAAAATTGTTGGCCACTTTGGAAATATCAAGGTCCAATCCGCCATACTTTTGTATAAGTAGGTATTTCGACTGTACAAAGCCGTCGACGACGCTGTCAGAGTAATCGTGTGGGGTAAGCAAAATGGTGACGAAGGGGGGCCGTACCGAGTAGTCATACATTTTACTCGGTACTCATGTGTACTAAGGAGCCTCATTTGTAATCAATCACGTTTGAGTGTTTTCGAGGTTTTCAGGGTTTCTGATTACGAGTATATTGTCCATTTAGCGTTCAAGTTAGCGGACACAAAATTTACAAAAAAGAACAATATGAATCTTGTTTTATGGTTTTCTGGGTTGCTGATTACCAATATTTCATTCTACCATGGTCCCTCACATCAGTATCAAAATAATGGTACATGGTAAATATCCCGATTATTTTGATACCGAAGAATATTTCATCCATCTAGTCCTTGACCTGCTTTGTCCTCTACACTGACGGCACCGAAACACTGTGCTTATAGGGTCGGCAGCGCGAGTGTGGCTTCTCTGGTGTTACACATGTCCATAGGTCACGGTAACCACTTTCTATCAGGTGGGCCGTGCGCTTGTCTGCCACCTAAGTGGTATAAAAAATAGTGATCGAAGATGGCGAAAATCAAAATTTTCAATTAAATAAATATGGTTGTCGTTTTCAAAGTTCTCCGGGATGCTAATTACAAATATATTATCCATTTCACGATAAAATATGACGAATTTGCAATATACCTAATCATATTTGTAACTTTAAGCACAAAAATTCAATTTTGTAAACAGTCATCTCAGGACTACATTTGGCATCTAACAAAATGAACAACGGGGTGAAGCAGTACTTCACCGCGTAGTGGGAAGGAGAGAATTCGCCTCGCTGTGTGTGTTTTACCGCTTATGCAATGGCTTGTGTTCTGAGGAATGGTTTGACATGACGCCAACAGCTACACTCAATCATCACACCGCCCTCCATAGACGGGGAGTCCATCTGCACCCATATTGATCGGAAACAGTGTGCACTGTGCTCTATGAAAGGACCCACACACGGTTAAGCTGTGGAATATACTCCTCGCTGTGATTATTACAAGCGAATACAATATGGGGTTCTTTAATTAAAGCATAAGATATATTTAAAAAAAGATGATTTTAAATTCTTTTTAATGTTCATTCCCATGTTATCCCATTTCAATTTCTTGTAGACTTCCTAAAATACTGATGAAACCAGTATTGGTGAAAGTGGATCTCCCTGTGTTATACCTCAATCAATGTATTCGGAAAGTTTCTATTTATGTTCCTAATTTTATACTTGCCTTTGTTTTATCAGCCTTATATATTTCTTCTATATTCCCTAATTTTTCAGTGATTCCCAAATGTAACAATGTCCCAAAGAGTCAAATGCCTTATTATAATCCACTAACGCCATGTATAGTGGATATTTGTAATCTTCGCATTTCTTAATCAGTTGTTTTAGTGATAAAACAACTTTTCGATTTTCGACAATACGTTCACACGTATTGTCGAAAATCCAGAACGTAATCCAGCTTGCTCTCTTGGTTGTTGTTCATGAAGTTTCTTAGTGATTCGGTTCAGTACTATTTTTGAAAAATCTTTACATATATTGGATATAAGGTTTATAGGACGATAATTTCCTATTTCCGATCTATCTCCTTTCTTAAAGATGAAGATTATAGAGCTTATTGTCTGTAGTGATGGTTAGGTTTCGGAGTGCAGGATCAGATTAAACAATCTGGTCAGTATTGATGTTGATTCAGACAATGTCGCTTTCATTATCACATAAGTTATACGATCAGGCCTTGGTGATTTTTCGTTGTTCTGTCTCGGGGAATTTATCGCAGGTAAAAAAAAAACATAAAAATCTTATTGTAGTGGGAGATTTTAATGGCCAAATAGGCAAACAAAATCAAGGTGAAGAGAATATTTCGTTTTCGGGTATTTTCGGTTGTAAACAATAGGCTCGATCCATACGTAGGACCCAAACATGTGGGATTTATTTATTGGATCACAAGTCTGTAAAATGCTATAGCAGAAACTAAATTACCTGAACTTCTTTCGCTAAGAATTGTGTAAATCCAGCGAGGACATCTTGACGCCACTCCGGGAAGTCTACGATCAAAGTCTGAAGGCTCTGGAACGAAAGCCCGCGGAGTTCCTCGTCCATGTGTACTGTGAGACGACACAGCAAGTCCACCAATTCGCTTGAACCCATACCTTCGGGAATTAGCCTGTAAGCAAATTTATAAATATTGTAATGCAGTTTCTACTACATTCCTATGAGGATACATTAATTCCAAACTTATGAGAATGATGTTTACCTTGGGATTGCAGCAACGCAAGTTCTGAACAAATCAATCCTAGGTTTCCTTTCTCCAGTATTGATCTCTTGTTCCTTAGTCACATTTTGCGTATTAGTCAGCATAAGGGGTCTACCGTAATGAGCATCAAGGGCTCTTAGGATGTCCACCAGCACTCGCCTAACGAATGGGAAGTAGGCACTCATTCCTATAGACCGTGCTGTTTCATCCGTCAGCATTTTGTTCAAGAAAGTCTTTTTCACTCTTAAAGTATTCCCAGAAGGCAATGTCCCAGATGTTCTTGGCATCGGCGGTTCTCCTTCCTTCTGCTGCAGGCTGTCGGCTACAACTAAGAAAGCCCTGAGGCCTATCGACATCCTTTCCGGCGTTAGGATAATTTTAATTGGCCTTCCTACCATGAGAAGGTCGAAAACTATCTCGCGCATCGCAAAATCGAGCCTTTCTTGGGCAATAAACTGTATAATCTTGACGAAGATGTTGAGAGGCATGTCCCTTGGTACCACGCCTTTAGAGCCTTTTGGGAAGAGCGAGTTGACGATGCTCTGCAATCGAGATTGTGTAGCAGAATTGCTTTCGCATTTGATTCTTATCATATAGACCCAGAGTAGGCGATACAGGGATTCTGAAAGAGATTTCGGTTAGCATAAGATTTAAATGATAAAAGATACATTGTATAATCGGATAAATAGCCATATTGTGTCGATACCTAAGGCCACTCTGCACATCTTTGGGTCCCTGTTCTTCAAGTGTGATAAGCACATAGCCAGGAAGCAGTGCCAGTTTGCTAGGAAAAACTGTTTCTGCGAGACGCACAGAAGACAGGTCACAAGGGGGAACAGAGCTAGACGATGCTTTGACTTGGTACTCGCATCCAGGGTGTGGCTGTATAGCATTTCCACGAAGTTTTTCAGACACGGTACATTCACTTCGTTCTTAACAGTCTGTAATACAAAATATTTGATCAGATTTAGTTTTAAACAAACTATGTAGTATCAAAATAGTAATAAAGTGGTAATAACATCACATACCGCAGCGACGGGCACGAGGATCTCTACGAACAGTCCAGCCAGAGCATGTCGAATGTCCTTGTCCTTGACCTCGAGAAAATACTGCGCACACTCCTGGAGGAACTGAAACGAGGCCTCGAACTCTTCGATGGGCACCATCTTGACTCGGAAGAACTTCATTCCCATTAGCAAGGAAATTATGCTCTGCGTGTTGTGCGGGCTCGGCTCTCGGTTTTTCAGCTCCTATATCATAAAATACAGTTTAATGACGTAACAACCACTTACACGTAGGTAGTGCGAGGGAAATATGTTATTGTTTTTAATTATATAACAATATATAATAAATATGTTATATCCTAATAAGGGATGTGATGTTTTAATTACCGGGTAAGATGTAACTTTAATTACACCCCGGTAATGAGACCAGAGGCGGAGTGCGACTTTAATCGGTTCCTGTCCGACATAACCATCCCCGTAGGCTATCGTCGAGGTACACATCGGAATGTAGGAGGTAGGACAGTGTGGCTTCTCTGGTGTTACATACGTCCATAGGCCACATGGGCCACATGGGCGCTTTCCATCAGGTGGGCCATGCGCTTGTCTGCCACCTAAGTGGTATAAAAAAAAACATCCGCACGAAAAAAGGTGGCTATTGAAATACAAAAATAAAATAGAAACAGGTGACATTTTTTATAAATTAAGACTTCATGTTCACTAAACGATACAGATTTTACTCGCTGTATGGGAACATCATCGAGGCACAACATGTACCCTAGGTGTTCAATACTATTTCTTCTCTATCGGCTGACTAATGAATTCATAATCAGAGGATATATATTCAAATGATACCTTAAGGTCAGCCGTAAAGCGCTTTTTCACCGAAGCGAAGCGTGACTGCGCTAGGACAGCGATTACTTCAGCGTACAAATCTGCGATCAAGTGGACGTTCGCTGCATTAGGGTTCGACTGCAGCCTGTAACAAAGAAACCTTTCAATTCTGATCTATGTTTTCAGCAATATTTTGTAGTATTATATTTTCAACTAGGAATGAACTCTGTTTGCTGTGAAAATAATACATTTATCGAATTCATACATTAAATACCTAGATAGATAGTTAACTTACCCTTCTTTATAGTTGAAACGCTTGTAAGCCACATTCTCGATGTACTGTACTAAGTCCTCGTGGCCAGGGTGGAAGGGCAACTGCTTGAGCACCTCTATCATTGCAAGGCAGAAGAGGAACTCGACGGCGAGATCTCGCCTTTCCGCTTGCAATTCCTCGCAACTGCGTTCTACGGTCTCGGTGCCGGCGCCACTGCCCGATACTATGTAGATGATACTGAAATTTTGATAAATGAAAATATTTGCTTACAAATCTTGCACTTTGGAGTCCGGGGTCCACTCTTCCACGCTTTCTATAATTAAGTTAATCTTGGCTATTACAGCAGGGAATAGTGTTTGACCTCCAACCCCGTTAATGACATTGCCAGAATTGAAGCTACGACTTCTGACAAAGCAATCAAACGCTTACCTTTTGTTCCTAAGGTCCTGATGGGGCTTCTTAGCCTGCTCGCTCAATTGTGGCGAATCCGCCATTTGTCTCTCGAGCCAGCCAAATAGCGCTCTCAATAATGATGGCAGGCAATGTTCGGCTACAGTCCCGAAGGCTTGGAGAATCTGATCTAGTTGAGGATCTTCGCCTCGCTGTAATGTTTTGGCCAATGGTTTTTCCTGTAAAATAGATATCACATGAAATCATAAATATGAAATGCGCATAAAGGGTTGAAGGGGTGTTTATTTGGTTTAGCCAGGGAGCCTGGTTTCTCTCACTTAAGAGTAGTACCGCCTGAAGTCTGCCTCCAATTATAACCACTGGTGGGTGAGTCTTGTGGCTTGACTGTACCACTAAGAATCGAGTTTAATGTTCACCACTAGCTTTAAATTTGACAATTCTTATCAAGAAATTGTACAGATAATAATCATTTGTAGTATTACGTTGTCTATATTTTTGCAGTATTATTTTAAATCAAAATACGTTTGCGTGTCAAATGTAAGTAAGTAAACTTTCAGTGTCTCACAAGTGTTTGAAGTATTCAGTAACTCTAATAGCTATACATGGGAATGAAGTACGAGGGTCATTTGAAAAGTTCTTAGCCTAACCTACTTAATGAAACCACATGATTTATATTTTATTTTTATTTTTCAACATACTCTCCTCCGAGCTCAAAACACTTTTTCCATCGAACCGGTAAGGCTTCGATTCCTGTTTTAAAAAAATCTTCGTCTAACTCCTCAAAATACGCGTCTACGGCGGCTATGACCTCTTCATTTGTACAAAAATGTTTACCACCTAAAAATTTTTTCAGTTTTGGAAATAGGTAAAAGTCAGACGGTGCTAAATCAGGTGAATATGGGGGATGGGGTAACAGTTCAAACCCACACTTATGGATTTCTGCCATGGATTGTACAGAGGTGTGAACGCGCGCATTGTCCTGATGAAACAAGACCTTTCTTCTCAATAAACCGGGACGTTTTTCTTTTATTATTTCTCTTAAACGACGCAGCAAGTTACAATAATAATCGGAGTTAATTGTTTCACCTTTTTTTAAATAATCCACCAGAATTATACCCTTTGCATCCCAAAAAACCGATGCCATAACTTTTCCTGCCGATAAAACCACCTTGGCCTTCTTTGGGGTGGGTGATCCTACTCTTTTCCATTGTTTTGACTGTTCTTTTGTCTCTGGTGTATTATGGTGAACCCAAGTTTCATCCATGGTTATAAATCTTTCAATAAATTCTAGTGGATCAGCTTCATATAACTCTAAACAGTCGCGGGAAGTTGTGAGTCGGTTGCGTTTTTGTTCGACTGAAAGCAGCCGCGGTACCCACCGCGCAGACACCTTAGAAAATCCAAGTAGGTACAGTAGTAATTATATTATGCGTTCGCTCAGAAGAGATGCCTATGGTCTTAGCTATCTCTTCGACATTCAATCTTCGATCAGATAAAATTAAATCACAGATTTTTTCTTTATTTTCATCAGTGGAAGCCGTGGAAGGCCTGCCACTACGGGGTTCATCTTGAATTGTCTCACGACCACGTTTGAACTCTGCCACCCAGTTTTTAACCGTCGCATATGAAGGAGCAGATTCACCCAAAGTAGCAGACATGTCTTCATGTATCACTTTTGGAGTTAAACCTTTCAAATTCAAGTATTTAATCACTGCACGATGTTCAATTTTTCCATTTTCAAAAATAGCTCCGACTTGACTTACTGTATCGCGTGTAAATAAATAATGAATCGTTATAGATAAACTAAACTGTGTATACTTGTTACTATATAACGTAGCTACAAAATGAGGGTAGTTATAAAATTTATTAATGACTCCAACTATGTTAGGCTAAGAACTTTTCAAATGACCCTCGTACAATATTATAATTAGGCAGAGGATTTGAACACAAGCTGTTTGAAATGCGCATTTGTAAGAGATTATCTTCCTGATAGTGAGGCGTTGTATGTGTTGATCTTTTGTGTTTCTTACAAAAGATATTAATAGTACGAGGAACATTTGAAAAGATATTATTTGAGATGTATAGAGAAGTATCCGCGTAATTCCCAGCGAAGTACAATACCCACAATTGCTAATATTTCCTTTCGCATTAAGATAAGATCAAACAAGTTAGAGGTATAAGTAAAAAGATAATTTTGAGAATAGAATCTGGTTAACCGTCTCACAGTTTCGAAATGGAATCCTGAGATGTGATGTTGACAGATGGGACTCACTAGGTTGATAAATCTATCAATATGATGATTGAGCATACAAAAGTTTTATTTTTCAGAGATTGATCAACTTACGAAATATAATACATAATACATACATATAATCACGCCTTTATCCCTGGAGGGTTAGGCAGAGGTGAATTAACACCCACTTTTCATCAACAATTGTATTCGGTCCCACGTAATAGGGGGTGAGCCTATTGCCGTATTCCGAACACTATTGTTGACTCGAGCCATGCATCTGAGGCTGAGTCTGGGCTGTATATATCTGTTTGATGTTAAACAGCCCTATCCCTAAGTCGCCTTGTACGACACCGCATGGGAAGAGATGGGGTGGCCCTAATTCTACTCTGCCGGGGACCACGCGGCCCTATGATATCAGTAAACTCTATTTCGTTAATTGATATAATTGTATTAATCGATAGGATTTGAAGTTGCAGGACGTTGTCAGTATTCCACATCTGATTACGGGATTTATTTCAGAATCAAATAAGTAATAAAATTGATGTGTACAAAACTTCTAAACCCATATGAAGAACTAATATACTTACTAAAAAGTCAAAGAGTCAAAACTGCAAAAAGGAGAACTGATGGAGCCTCTTCGAGCATTATCTAAAATAAACCTCAATCAAAAACGAAAAGTTATTCCCGGTTGCATCCACAGCTGATAAGTCTGTGCCTGAGGTCCGCATAGTAGTAGTATTTTTTCATACTACTTAGGTGGCAGACAAGCCCACTGCCCACCTTATGGGAAACGGTTACCTATGGACGTTTGCAACACCAGGGGTGTTACACTCTTGCTGCCGACTATAAAACTCAATGCTTAAAGGAAAGGCTGCGCTAGAACCTCATTTGTCAATTGGCCGGTTTATCGGCTTGCAGTTGAAGTTTTTTCTTTTTTTTTATACACCTTAGGTGGCAGACAAGCACACGGCCCACCTGTGTATTTCCTATGTGGAATACAAGTTTCATCTCTGGGAAAGCTCTGCACAGTGCTTATTAGACACTTTAGATAAATTGAAGCGGCGTGCAATCCGTATCATTGGAAATCCTGAGGTTACTACATCTTAGAAAGTCTCTACGCAACAGCAGTGCGTAGAGACGTCGTCTCTCTGGCTACATTTTGCTACCTCTACAACGGCAAATGATCAGATGAGCTTTCAACTAGTTCAACCCTCTACCTTCCTGTACAGAACGAGTTGGATTACTGTGGCACCCACATACTATAGACTTATTTAACGTGCGAAAATCAACTCGTATACGCATACAGCAGGAAGCGGCGGCAACCGAAGAACTCCTACCCCAGCGTCGTTACAAAGAGAGCAATGTCACCGCCTATAATATGGGGTTCTTCAAGAGGGGCATCAGAAGGTTTCTTCAGTGGCGCGAGTGTGACACCCCTGGTGTTGCATACGTCCATAGGCCACGGTAACCGCTTCCCATCAGGTGGGCCGTGTGCTTGTCTGCCAACTTAGTGGTATAAAAAACAAAAAAACCCCCGTAGGGTCCCGATTGGAGAGGTAGACCCATATTGACGTGATTGAAGATGGCATGCGTGCCAATAGTCTCCCTATCCGGGATGCCCATGACCACATGAAGTGAAGGAGAAACAGTAGGAAGCCAGGCCCTGTGCTCCGATGACTGAATATAAAAATAGAACAGGTGGACAGGAAGATCATATTGCACAAACAAAAAAAAATTTAAAAAAATTAGCATTGCTATACTAGCTCGTGCCCTGGGATTTAGAATACGGATAAACATACTTAAATACAGTTTTTTTTTATACATAGATATTTAAACAAAGCAACGCACAGGAAAAGGGAACACAGATACTAACCTGTAATAATTTAGTAAACGCTGCATATTCCTATCCTCTTCACCTAGGATAACACTAGCTAGTGTTATCCCATCTCTTCGTCTATTTTGTTTAACTTTATATATCAAAACGTAATTCTAAATACAGAACATTAACCAAAATCTCTCCTTTTTCGAAAACAATATGGAATAATTCAAACGAGATAACAATATAGTACTTATATCTGTATATATGAACGTTAAAACGAAAAACATTATTTCCTGACATGGCACTCAGTGTAGCGACTCTACGCGTATGGTTCATCGGATGTCGTTGGTTCACTTTTATACCGATAGCTGAAGCTTACTGAATAATTTATGAGGTACTGTCGGGATACGAAAATTTTCGTCAATTTTTGGTTTTATTCGTTAATTTAATCACTAGCTGTTGCCCGCGGCTCCGCCCGCGTGGTTCTCGGTTAGAGCGACCAAACACAACTTGTGTCCTTTGCGAAGGTCAAATACACCTATGTTCTAAATTCCATCAAAATCAATTCTGTGGTGTAGGCGTGCAAAGTGTAACACCGATAGAGTTATGCTCGCACTTATACTATTAGTATAGATAACAGACTCTTAGTACTTTTTGAAATTGAAAATACTGCTAATAAAATATGATAGTTAGTATATTTACTTTTAACAGGCAGTCCATGACGGCAGAACACTCTGTGGTTTTAATTTTATCGTTTCTGTTTTGACACTACTGTTATTCCAGTAGAAAAATATATTTCTATTTGTAATTGTGTTTATGGAAAATAAAAAGAGGTACCCGATAATGGCAAGTGGGACCGAATAAACATCATTGTTGAAATGTGGACGTTAATATACCTTAATCTATCCATTGAGTGATATACAGACGTTAGAATATGTACATTTGAGAATAGAATAATAGTACTTCACAATATTTTATATTTCTCGTAATCATTATACCATGTCCTCCATGGTTGTCTGTAATGCCAGCTGTACACGTTGGACCAACGTAAGTCAGTATGCGCTACGGTAGGTGTATTTTAAAATCATTAGTAAAACTTGTGTCGCTGACTATACCAACAGGCCGTCTACATTTTGGTGCAGTAGAGATGATGACATCTCTAGTCCATTAAAAATACAAAACAAAGTTCGTTCGACGAATTCGTTTCAATTTTCATACATTTTCCAAACTATGTCAA